>CM062652.1:11115871-11715871 GCA_031772095.1 Zeugodacus tau
AAAATATTTTTATTGTGTTTGCTAGAGGTCACCCATCAGCCATATTACCACAGGAAAGCACACTTCTCTATTCTCTCTCACCATTATGTGAAAACTTAACAAAGATAACCATAAACCTCCCAACGCCTCTCATTTAAGTAGAAAATACATCCTAAATCAATTCAGTTCTCAGATTTATTACTGAACAAAAACTGGAAACCAGATCGGTTAACGAATTCTTCAGAAGTTTCTACAAGACCAATATGCAAAGTATTACAGGCATATACCACAGTAATTAGAATACTCTAATTCATTTGCAGATTTGTTTCCACTCGTTATTTTTCTCTTTCAAATAACTAAAATATGTGATTTTGTATTTGTTGCACTTACTTCGCTGCCGATATTGATAGAGTCACGTCCCAATATTGCACAGCAACATGCTCTGCGTCGTTCTCATTGCCATCTTCTTCCTGCTCTCCGCCATCACCTTCCTTCTCTTCGCCATCTGCCTCCTTCTTTCCGCCATCACCCTTCTTCTCTTCGCCATCACCCTCCACACTATCAAGTCCAACGTATTCCATTGTGGTTTCGTAATTGATGTTAGCGATAGTGCTTACTTCCTTTGTTGGCATTTGTGTTGCAATTGTTTGACTCTCACCTGGAGGTGCCACAACCAGCTCATATGACTCACCCGAAAAATTGACATTACTCAACACCAAAAGCAATGAAAAAGCGATAAGCAGTGGTATAACGAGACATTTCATCCAGCTGAGAATTTAATTGATTTGAGCAATTGATTAGTTCTTCTAACAAATTCAATGATTTTAAACAAGTCTTACCGTACTCGTTTGGTCTCATACAATAGTTCGTGTACTTTCGGTTTTTTATCTATTTCGTGATTTATACGAAAGGATTTCGATTTTAACATTTTATCATAGCCAAATACTAGTTCTTAAGCGATAGTGCACTCATAAGTAGAAACTCATATAATATATATATAGCGTGGCATTCGTTCAATTTGAGCACCGTCGATATCCGTTCACTCTTTTACCTTCAACAACTCTTAACGCACTGATTTTCCATATTCGATTTTCAATCGTATTCTGCATATCGCTTTATCACCGATTTTTCATGCTTAATTTATTTGGTAAACAATTAAATATGATTTGCTTATCGGTGTGCTAATAAAATTACGATTATTTGATTTGATAAAGCAGACAACCGGTGAAAGCGAGCGTTTAACGCATGTGGGAGTGATATTCGTGTTTTAGTGGTAGTAGGTGTAGTTGCCGTTAACCCTTTCTATGAGGATTAATATTTATATTGTATCTGCCGAGGTTACTATAATTATTTTTTAAACTTTTTTTCTAACAAAGGTTGGGAAATATCTCCATTCCGCCTTTTTGTCTTTTGAATTTCGCTGCTCTGTATAAATCGCTACAGAGCTCGTATCTGGCAATACTATACATCTTTGAAAGGTCTAGGCAAATCCGCTAGAGATACGTTCCGTGAGACTAAAGGTGTTTTGGGGGATGGTACTCTTTCTATGGTTTCGACGATTTAGAGCGGATGAAAACGACGCCATGGATAAACCAGAAGACACCATTTATAACAGGAAGACCTGTGACGACAAATACCGAACAAATCATGGAAAACATCGAGTTAGACCGGCATGTGGCATCTCGTGACATTGGCCAGGAGATGTGAATTAGTCACCAAACCATTTTAAACCATCTGCCAAAGGCTGAATACACAAAAAATTGATGTTTGGGTGCCGCAGGATTTGACGCAAAAAAATCTTCTGGACCGAATTAACACCTGCGATATGTTGCTGAAACGGAACAAACTCGACCCATTTTTGAAGCAACGAAAAATGGGTCACATACGATAATATCAAGCGAGAACGGTAGTGGTCGAAGGTCGGTGAATCATCCCAAACAGTGGCCAAACCGGGATTGACGGTCAGGAAGGCTTTGATGTGTGTTTGGTGGGATTTGAAGGGAATCATCCACTATGCGCTGCTCCCATATGGTCAGATGCTTAATTCTACCATCTACTGCGAACAACTGGACCGCTTGAGACAGGCGATCGACCAGAAGCGTCCAGAATTGGCCAACAGGAAAGGTGTAGTGTTACACCAGGACAACGCCAGACCACAGACTTCGTTGATGACTCGTCGCATCCACCATATTGCCCGGACAGAGCGCCAAGTGATTACCATATGTTCCTGTCCATAGCGAACTCAAAAGAGGCTTGTGAAAAGTGGATAGTTCTTCGCAAATAAAGAGGGGGACTTCTACGAGGGTGCTATTATGAAGTTGACGTCTAGATGGAAACATATTATCGAACGAAACGGCGCATATTTGAACTAAATCCGATCACTGTAACTTTTTTTATAAAGCATTGAATAAAGCGCTAAAAAGGTGAATGGAGATATTTGCCAGCCTATATATTTGCTAAAATGGGTTAATGCGCCTAATTGTATATTATATATTATGTTATTGTAATAAATTAGAAAGGTTCAGATAAATTTTTAGAGCAAAACCGGGTCCTTGCTCTAATATCTTTGAAAGCTGACTTTACAATCTCTCAGCTTTCCTCTCTACAAAGTTTTCCTAAATTTTTGTCATTTCAAGAGTGTGCTATAGAAGACATATGTTGGTCTAACATATTGATCTAGATCTTTTATGTGTTGCTAGATTATAAATTATATCATATAAAAGTCGTTAGACCACCCTGTATTTATTAATTTCTTCTCACACTTAACAAAAGAGAGTAAATTATAGTTAATAAATTATGTATATAAATATAATAGAAGGCATGATGTATCAAGCAATAAAAATCGTGATTTCAGAATGCCAAAGATGATTAAACTGAGGTTAGGATATAGGTACAGTACATTACAGTACATAAATTATGATTTTCGATTATTTTAATAGATTATTTGATTATTGCTATTATTATTTGATTTAATAAGAATTTTTTGATTCATGTAATGGAGTGTTAAACGAGGGTGACCTCCTTTCGTTGTATCACGTTGAAATTTTCTAATGACCTTACCTAATAAGAGATCTTCCAGTATAAACACATAAAACAAACATAAAATTTCTTTCATCAGTCCTCCTTTCTTTATTACATCGTTAATAAAATACACATAGATTAACATTATCTAAATAGTTACATTTACATTTAGAGCTGATTTCCAGTTTGGCATATCTCAACATCAGCATGCCTATTATCTCTCCTCCAAATCCACTACGTTTCGCTATCTGTACTCTCTGCATGCTCATGCGTATCGGTCACCGTTATATATGGCATGCTTTCTGGCATTGGCACAGGCGTCTCCAGCACGAGTGTAGGTGTACTAGACATACGATTTGTGGGCAATGCCGGTAGTGGATCGTTTGAGGCACGTTTGTTGCGTGGCGAAACTTCGGCATAACTGACCGAAGTGCATTCGTATTTCGGCGCCAAGGTTGACATGTAACTGTCAATTGACTCAAATTCCAGCGACTTCTTCTCACAATCCGAAGCGATGTCTTGTAGACGCAGATAAGCCGGTATAACTTCGTATAAGTTGGCATTCATATAACTTTGATTACTCTCAACACTCACAATGGAACCGCGATGTATTATATTGCGATTGGTGGCGATGGGACTGTTGTTGAAAGTATCGAAGACGCTGAAAGTAGAAATATAATGTCAATTATAAGCTATTTCTTCAACTTTTCCCCACATACCTTCTCGAATTGCGTTTCGCCAGCGTCTCTTCCTTTAACTTCAAATTCTCCAATGAACGCTCCTTTGGAAAGATGACGATATCTATTGAATTGGTGCTTGTGGTTTTCACGCGCTTACTGCCCTTCAACAGTGTTGGCTTGCGTTTGAGCAGCATGTAAACGCTCGCAATGCCCAGGAAGCAACTCAGTAACACACCGAATATGGTTAGTGAGATGCCTGTGGTACGCATATCATGCGACAACCAGGTATTATAGACTACCTGTAGATTCGAGTCAATGTGCAGCGAATCACAGTGATATGGCGAAATCGTTAGCTTATCATTGGCGACCAAACAGAATGTATAAGCGGTATTTGGCAACAGATTTGCCACTATAGTCGTGTAGCTTACGGGTCCAACACAACCTAACCCATATTGATTATAGTTGACTGTCATGCTATAGTAGTCATCCACAACGGTACTAAACCAAATCAGACCATATGTATCTGTCGGATCGGCAATTTCCAGTAACACTTCTACACGCAAATGCGGTAATTGCACCAGACGTAACTGAGTCTCGGGCCACAAAACGACGTGCCAAGTTACCGACGGCGTTTCACCGGGTGCCAGACAACGTACCAATATTGTGTCGCCATCGTCATCATCTACATCACTCAGTGTTGTTGTTAAAGTTGGAGGTATTGTTGGAGACTTTATTGGAGGTATTACTGGACTTTTCGGGGGAGCTGTTATCGATGTACTGTAATCGATGTCATAATCTCTTGCTGTCGTAATCGGTTTCAGCGTTGTAGACTTTTTTGTAATTTTCGTTGTAGATTTAATTATTGCAGTCGAATTCGTAGTTTCATTCAATTTGCCCGGACATACACGCTCATCCAATACCGATAAGATTTCATACTCGACGGGTTCGTGACATGTCGGATGACCGCTTTGGTATACCATAATCATATTCATTTCCGTAAGTAAATCACACGTACAATTCCAGGGATTATAATTCAAATCGATAATTAAATCATCATAAATCGCATGTCTGCCAAAAATCAAATGATTTATTGTTGTCAACTGATTGTAGGACAAATTGAGGTATGTCAGCGAGCCGGTGATTTGAGAAAATATATAATTGGGTAAATATTGTAAATTCGAATGTGATAAATCCAAATATTCTACGACCCACAACTTTTCGAAAGTCTTATCGGTAAATGTATTCGTAAAGTTATTGTGACTCAAATCCAGATATTTCAAATTATTCAGCAAACTACTCGATGCGGTCGTATTGGTTATTAATTTGATGTGACCTTGTAGTGTGAAGCTTCTTATTTGATATTTAATATTACCCAGCAAATCATCGCAAATAAGGTTTATCGGTTTATTTCGTTGTATAACGGAAATTTGTGTTAAAACGAAAGTACAATTTTTGAAATTATTCTTGTTTAATTCCTCCAATTGTAGATTCTCTAAATTAATCTCTTCGAAAATGCCTCTTTTAAAAGCGCCAGCAGCAATAGTGGTGACATTGGATGCGCCAATATAGAGCCTACGCACCTTATTGTAATATTCACCGAGAAATCCGAAGGTAATTCTCTGTTTCGGAAATTCCATATTATAAAGACGTAGCTCTTGGACGATCGAACAATTGGACCGCTGTAAAAGAAGGTTAATATTTAGCGGTTTGATTTAATTTAACTTGACTTCTACCCACATTAGCTATGAAGGCATTATTGATACTCTTATCCAGGTGAACCGCCTGACTATTCATGCAACGCACTTTACAATCTTGCTCCATGCATTCCGGTAGTTTTTCGTTGGCGGTGATATTAACGTAGTGTTTTCTGGAAATCGGGAAAATGTAGAAATTGAAAATTAATTTTAACATTTATGTAATAACGAGCTAATAATGAGCTCTCAGATAAGATAAAGATGTTTAGATTTGTGAGCAATAAAAAACTTTGTTGCTTGCAAAGATCGAGGACCTGTGTAGGAGGATAGTGAACTGCCATGTTTTTGAATCTGTAGCACCAACTCATTCGGTGCTTGTTATGGTTTCAAATTTTCATTCCTTACCTTTTCGGACTTTCGTTCTTGGGTGATCTCTAAGGTACAGGGTAGATCTCAACCATCAATAAACTATTCGAACTGACACGAGTTTTGGGAATAAAGCGTATAAAAGGAAGAAGAAGGTCGAACCCAGAAAAAATACATCGCCACAGTTTAAAGTTTGTTTAAATGGACCTGCAGAACAAGATTATAATATCTATTGGAGTTGGTTCATATATAGGTAGATTAAAGAAGGACACAGAAGACCCCAAAATTGTTTTTCTGGACGATGATTTTGCTTGATCGAATTCTTTATTTTTCTCAAAATATAAAAGTTAATCAATTATTTGATTACGACGAAAAATATAGAACTAGAACAAATTTCATTATTTTAGCGCAAAGGCTTATCATTTATGGTAAAAGATAAGAATTATCATTAGTCATGTTATGTCGTTATTATCATCTGTTGTTTCCAAAACCAAAAACTAATCATAATATGTATTTATGAACACATTAATCTCCGAAATTTGTTCGCTAATGATAATGTAAATCAGAAAAAAATACACGAAAAGCGAAAGTGAAGCGTGAAGCGGATGTTGCAAGAGATTAATACACAGAGAGTTATACATAAATACTTATACATAAAGTTCCATGGCCATTTAAAGTTGACCCATTTGTTTCTAAAAAAAAGAACAAAAGAAAACAATGTTTTTTGTTCATTTCAAAAATAATTTATTTTGGTCCAAGGAGATTTGTTTCAGCTAATATTTAAAAATTAGATCGCGTAAATGGGCACCTTTAGCTTTGACAGCTAAATGCACTCTTTTTTCGACATTTTCCATGACTTTGGCCAATGTTTCGGATGATATGGCGGCTGTTTCACGTCGAATGTTGGCTTTCAGTTGAGCTAAGGTCTTTGGCTTATTAGCGTATACCTTGGATTTCAAATAACCCCACAAATAAAAGTCTGGTGGCGTCAAATCTGGTGATCTCGGTGGCCAGTCAACATCACCATTTTTCGATATCAATCGCCCGGGGAAAAATGGTCGCAATAAATCGAGCTGTATGGCATGTAGCCCCGTCCTGTTGAAACCAGAAGTTATCCATGTCATTTTCGCGAATAATGGGTATCACAAAATCCGTTATCATGGCTCGATAACGCTCACCATTGACTGTTGTCGTGGCTCCATCATCGTCTTCGAAAAAATACGGTCCGATGATCATATTCGCGCAAACACCGCACCAAACTGTTACTTTTTGGTCGTAAAGAGGCTGTTCTTCAATTAATTGAGGATTTTCGGTGGCATAAAATCGGCAATTTTGCTTGTTTACGCCTCCATTCAACGAGAAATGTGCCACGTTGAGTTAACACAATTGAAAAGTTATTTTGAATATAAAGCTGAACAATTTCAGCGCGTTCTTTTGGAGTGTACTGTTCCATGGTATAAATTGTCTTCGAATGACGCTTCTAACGCGGTATGACATTAGCCGATTTGTCAGCGCTGTTAAAAGTTACAGCGTTGCCAGATGGGTCAACTTAAAATTAAAGTACTTATTACTTACTGTAATATCAATTTTAAAGACTTTTACTTAAAACGGACATAATTAATCTAGGCGTTTAAGATGTAATTCTTTCTGTTTTTCTTTTGGCATTTTCTTTACGTATTATTCTTAACAAGACAAACATTTTCAAAAACTATTATTTTGTCATACATTTCGGACATAGGAATGACTTTAAGTTTCTTCAACTAGCTTTAATCTGTCCTGGTAGGACTGGTACTACTTTATGTTTTTTTCGTAAAGAAATCAGATACTTTGATAAAAGTACTGCTTGACAGCTTTTAATTTGAAAACATATGGAAGATATTGAGAGATCTGGTTATCTCGGTAGTGTAATTTCAAATTATATTTAAAATTGTTTTAACTTTTGATTCGATGTAATTGTCGTCAAGATAGTGGATATGCAATTAAACTATTCTATGAATCACACAGCCCTATCTGAAAATAGTTTCGATATCGAGAGAGTAGGTCTTACAAAACATGTTGGCATTACTCAATAAAAAGGTCTAAATAGATGAGCTCTTTGCGTCCTAGAGACATTTCTTGGCATTGAGCAAGCAATTTTTTTAATCTCAGTTCTAGTTCTAAGAATTCTTCTAAATTTTCATTCCGCAAATCTCTTGCACTATTAATTTGTAATTTACTCACAAAAATTGCAATGCCGCCTCTCTTTGTTGCATCACATAACCCCAGGTGCTCGCCTTAGTGACATTTCGTGGTCGGACCACTTCCACTGCCGCACAACTTTCACATAATATGAGCAAAAAAGTTAATATTTTTAAGTAACATATGAAAACTGTAGACATTTCAACTCCGTAAGTAAATTGCACACTTTCACAGCATGTACAGATGGACAACCGAAGCAACTCTGTGGCACAAAGGCAAATATTTCAAAAATATGTCAAATATATTAATTCGCTTTTGTTTTTGGTTATTTGTTACACAAAATGTTTTTGATAACAGTACTTCACGGTGTGATAGTGTATGTGAATGTATTTTATTTCACTTGTTTGCCGCCGTTTGGCCATTTACACAACTACAAGTAATCCTAACGAATAGGAAATGATCGATTACGATGAATTCGGCAAGCTCACGCACATTGACACGTCTGTATACACTTGCATGCATTTATGCTTTTATCATGGTATTAACTAACACACGCGCTGATTATTTTTATTTTTAACCATCGAATTCGAATTTATTTTCCGCGTACAAGTCAACCGTACCAGCGCCGTAGTACTACTGAGCGTATGAGTAACATGTAAGCAGCGTATAAGGACATGAAATCCCGTGCGACACACTGGCTTATCGGTGATCAGTGAAGCAATGACAATGCTTTGTTGAATAGAATTTGAATATCCTCCGTTTAATGGTACACAACGACCTACATATGCGTGGCTCTGTACTGCTGTTTGAGGTTTGAAATAACTTGTCAAGTCACAATCTCTAATAAAAAATAATTTATCGATAATTTCTTATGTAAAGTTGGTGGGAATTAAACCCACATGAAGTCACAAAGCACTTTCAAAAAATTATTAAAATTTCTTACCTTCAAAAGGCATCACTTTGTCCCACTGTGCGGCGTGAGAAACACTCCCACTGTGCATTGACAAAAAAGCCAAACAACTGTTAATAAAAGTTATTATACTGTGGATAAATGATAAACAATAAATGAGTACGGGTTTTCGGGAGCAAAGCCAACTGATAAGCTGCAAAGTAACTAATAAAAATGTAAGTGACACCTGTTTGGAAGTGTGTGCACGCGTGAGTGGGTGAGTGGTGAGTGTATGAGCAGATAAAATTAGTTTAGTAAATAAATTTAATTTAGCGAAATGACCACAAAAAACCCTAAGTCATACTATATATTAGACAGGTTATAATACCTAGCGAACAAGCTGTTTTGTTTTTCATTTCTAAAGGAATTTATTCGAATTTATCAACGAAGTTCATATTCGCATTGTAGTCTTTCACTGATTCCGGACATGATACTTCAATACTGGTACCATCACGCTCTCGGCGGGTAACTTTTCCGACATCCTTAGGGTCATTATAATTTGATAACATGAAAACTGATCCCTTATATCTTTCCATTTCAAAAACGATATTTTTTGTGTCACTCATCCGGTAATCATGTTGTCCTCTTTGCAAATGCTTGTGTTATTTTATCGTTGGTAAGAACTTTCTATTTGAGTTCACAGTTCCACAGGCGAAAATATTATCTTTTCGTAATTTAACTTGCAAAAGGGTAACTGTCGAAATAATTGTCAAAATAGACTTTATGATTTTTGTGTTTCAAATTTTCGCAAAAATTTCCTACAACTTTACCACCTAAGTCAGTTTCAACGCTAGCACCCTGTCTTCCCGTGTAAACATCAAAATCTAGGCAATAACCTGCCATGCACACATCATCCAAACCTTGTACCCTCGTTTAGTAGGTTTTTTCGGCATGTATTGTTTCAGATAGTTTATCATGCTTTCATCAATCGCAACTTTTTCTGATGGTTTGTAGTTTTTTTTTAATTAGTTCGCATGATGTCCAGGAGTGGTCTAATTTTATAAAGTTTGTCAAAATCTGGGCAATTTCTATTGAGCATTAGACTATTGTCATTTACATGTAAGTAATTCAAAAGCCAACTGAATCTATTGAAGCTCATGAACCTCGATACATAGCCGTCATGCAAATCAGGTGCTGATGACCAGTAATCCCTGTAGCTCGGCAATTTCTTTATACCCTTTACCAAGTTCAAAGCAATAAATACATCAAGCTCTTCTGTAGTGATGGGTGTATAAAGCTTTTCAGATTGAGTAGCGTTAAGATTAGTTTGAAAGCATAAAATATCTTGTAAATGCTCTGTCCAAAAAAGGCGAAATAGTAGAAGAGGTTGCACATTCTCCATGCTGAGAATTTGATCGGTTATTGCCACAATTTCAGTAAATTCACCAGGTATGTCTATTCCATAATTCTTCTTCCATTTTGGAGCCATTATAGCCAGTCTGTTTGAGTTTACAGTGTTAGACTCTGTAGATTCAGGATTCCGAAGCAGTAAGTTAGACAGAGGGATGTCATCATCGGAATCAAAGTTGTCATAACCAGTCATTTGAACTTCTCCAATCGAATCGCCTAACACCAGCGGATTTGGCTGATCTTCTGTATCCTCATCGCTACAAATACTCTCGCTACCTGTAGGAATATCTTCAAACAAGTATTTTTCGATTTGTCTATTATTTAGCTTGCGCGACATACTGAAATAAATATAAAAATACATGAATACTTACATGCGTAACTCATACGTAGATTAAACCTATAAACCTGCAACAGTCACGGTGGTTAGTTTACTATATTTTCGTCGTCAATGCACATTGAAAATAAAAAAAATAATGATAGTTTCATACACATACATATGAAATAGATATAGGAGAATAAGTTGAATACAAAACATTAAAGAAAAACGTTACTTACTCACTTCACAGTTATTTTTTATCAAACACAAGAAAAAATGTACGTTAGCGCAATTTTCAAAAGAAAACAAATGAACTGTCATTCATCGAATATGCCGCTAACCGGTCACAACTTGTCAAAAAAGGTACAAACATTCATGATAATTCACGCGATTGTCGGTAGATGGCGTGGATTTTAATATAAAAATTCCGAAAGAGGTGGTTATTGACACTAACCACCACGACTGAAAGGGTTAAATTTCAAGGTTTCCTACTTTTTTATAGAAATTTCAAATTTAATGGTGAATGTTTATTGCCATTCGAAAGAACATTCTCTGGCATTTATCATTCGAGCATTACTGGCAACCTGGGAATGACACGCTTAACGTTTTGTTTCAAGACCTCAATCGAAGGGTGGTGGTCCGTATAAACTCTAGACTTTACATATCCTCACATGAAAAAGGTCTAACGGTGTGATATCACACTATATCATTGGTGGTCAATTGACCTGCCCAAAACGTGAAATTATCATTACCATTGATTGGGGCGATGTGTGGAAAGTGGCGCCGTCTTGTTGAAACCAAATGTCCCGAGATCACGAGCGATAACGGTCGCAATTGTTACGTACTCGCCACGGTCTTCGTGTATACTTTGCTGGATGTGGTTTATTTGGTAGAATATTATACAATGCTGGTTCTCAAGATGGGTGATGGTGTTGCGAATAGTACGTTCAGTAGATTGATTATGTTGACCATAAGTTGAACGAAGCGCGGGAAACACATTATTTACAAATTTGGATTTTGGTACTAAAGTTGAAGAATTTGTAAACGTTCTTCAGGCGTAAGTCTTTTCATGATGAAATACCAAACATTACTGAACAAATATAAAAAGTACTTCCACTTGAATCACCCGAAATGTAACCAGAATGTTAAAACGCTGCGACCGATTCTTCAGTCACGTTGAGCAATTTAGTGAATACATTATTTTATTTATCTAATAAGAACTAAATTCTTCAATGTTGCAATTTCATATTTTGCAAATGGAATATCAGCAATCTTCAATTCTTATGAAAAGGTAGCATCCCAAAAAGTATCTCTCAGTAATCCCATTCTTCTAAAAAAATCTTTAATCTCCCTTCTGCTGTGTTCTATTACATTTTAATTAATTATGAATACCACTTAATCTAACGCTATTCATTGGATAATCCCCAAAAAATTTGCAGTCTTCCAACCGCTATTTATGGCATAGAGATAATGCATGATATCAGCGATTGTATAATAAAAGGGTTATTGTGGCTGCATAAAACAATTACTGCAGGTAACCGGTTGTAAAATTGTAATTACAGACACAGACAGCACAGTAGATAATTTGTTCGGTTTTATCGGGTAAAGTTAAGTAGATTATGAACGCTAACGGTAGCTTAAAATAACTGTGTAAAAAATATCATAAATCATATGCATTTGAGTTGAAATATTGGCGAGTGGTTCAAAAATGATTCTTGGTATTTAACAAGTATGTAAAGCAAGTTTCATGATCCAACAAAATTCAAAATTTTTCGTATAGAGTTTTTGAGGTAAACAGTTTTCTTAACAAATCCCAATGAAATCTTTCAGTTTCAATCCAATTTAATGGAATCTTTTGTAGTCATACTCAATTCAAAATATTTTCAAAAAAATGTTTCAAACCAATTGCTTCATTCCAGGTCAAAAAAGTATCTTCTAGGCTCTATATAATTTCAAAACTTTTTCGAAAATATTTTTCAAAATAAGGTTTTGACATCCGACCAGATCAGTCTGATTGCCTCCTTTATTGTAAAATTATTCCAACTACTCTCCTTTGGTAAATTTCTTTCTCTAATGACGACAAGAAACCCCTTTAAGAAATCAAACACACAATATAATTTTTTTCAACATTTTGTTTTTTCATCATTTAATATGTTTTATCTGTTTGTGTTTTTTTTTTCTGATCATTTTCAATCGTTTGTGTTTTGCGCCATCTATATTAGTTTAAATATATATTACTATCGCATTTCTTATAATCGCTAAAACTTATATCATTACTTTTTTACACTGTAATCATTTTTTAATTTTAAATGTATATGTAATTCGTTTTTTAAATAATTATGCGTTTCATTAATTACAATACATACACGTACAATATGATTTTTTTATAATATTGTAGCAACGTGAATATTTCATACACATGTATAATCTCAAATATTATGTTTCACATATCGAAAATGTAATATGTGTGCTAAATATATACTTTTACCGTTTTTTTACGCTAAGTAATTACTAATTTTCAAGTATTTATATGCTTTGTGCACGATTACTTACATACATACATATGCGTGAGTTTTTTTCTTACTTGTTAATACACTTTGTTTCGAAGAAGTTTATGTTTTGGATTGCGAACTCTTCGTCTAAAGTGCTCAACACGTGATGTTTTGAGTTTTTTAATGTGTATATCTATTGTTTCTAAACACAAGTTCTTTATATATTTTTATCAATTACTACTCGCAAGCATTTGTTTTTTTTATTAAAGCAATAAATATTTAGTATATGTATTCCTCACACTCTCATATATACAAATTTTCAGTTTGTAATTTAGTGTAATCTATAATCTAATAACTATCATTCAATTTGCATGGGCTATGCTTGGCTCAGAGGACTTTTAAATGAAGAATAATTGAAGTTTGAAAAATTAATAAAAGGTAGGCTCCTCGCATTCACGGCTTTGAGTGTTGATCTCACAGTATATTTTTGTTTTCCTGAAAATGCAGCTGGAGACATATCCAGAAATTGATATAATGAACTTGGGTGATATTTGATGTCATCAGAATACCTTAGGTGTTCCACAGCTCATTATAGAGTCGATTAGAAGTCGACAAATCTTGCCTATACTTTTAACGCCTAGATGTAGGCAACATATTCCTTTTAGTATTTCCTTTTAGAATTTGAATGGGCTTGAGTTATATTTGGTCGCACGTAAGCAACACACCTCATAATAGAGACGATCAGTAATCGATAAACTTTAGATAATGCTTCAACGCCTAGATGTAGGCAACACAATTTGTGTATAAGCTTAGTAAGTATATTTAGAATTTGAAAACGTGTGATGAATAATATTTTGTGTCATCAACATGTCTTAAACAGTTCATCGCCTAGATGTAGGCAACAGAATTTGAGCATAAGCTTACTAAATACATTCAGAAATTGAGGACATGGTCTTTAATGATATTTGGTCTTACCAGCAGGGCTAAAGTGCTACTCAGCTCATAATCGAGTCGATCCGTAATCGTTAGACTTTACATATATTTTCAGCGCCTAGATGTAGGCAACAGTTTTCAATTTTTTTCTTGTATCGAGCCACTAGGCTGACGGAGTTGCTAATTTCTTGGTATAAAAACTCAAAACAAGTTATATGAATTGAATGAAAATAATTTTCTTACAAATTAGGACATTATGTAGTTGCCACCTGATTTAATATTTGAACATTAGTTTATTTTTTCAAAAGTGGAATATTTGCTTTCCGTGCCCAAGACAGTGCTCTATAACACTCAATTGAACTAAATTGTAAAAATTTTGTTTTTAGTCGTTTTGTGATGTCATTTGACTTCATTGAACTGACAGTGGTGGACTGATGAATATTTTTCTGACTGCTAAAAACAATTGAGTTGTAAATTTAGACTGATTTTTCTGCTTTAACTGTTATGATATCCCCTGTTAAAAACTTATACATATCAAGCAAGTAGGATTTTACATAGATAGCTAGCTGTTCAAAAGCAATAAAATAGATGTCCTCATATTCAATTTCTGACAATAGAACCCTACATAAATATTTTTGCATATCCTTCATTACATTTTTTCTTTAAATAAGTGTTGCTTACCACTAAAATTACTTAATTTAAGCGTTAATCTACACTAAACTATAGTTGTAAGCTATGCGCAATTATGGTTTTCTTTATATGTATGAATGTATTTATAGGAGTTAGATCTAAGAACTAATTAAGCTTACTACATAGATACAGTGTGTAAGAAAAGTGTTGGTAAATTAAGCGCACACTACACTTAACCACAAATATTTTACACTCAAACGCGTTTACTTGCACACCCATACACACTTAAACTATAGATTACAATATGGAACTACATACATTTTTTATAGCTATACATTTAGCGGTTGTTAATTGAAAATTCATTGCATTAACATTAACTGCTTATAATAATTATTTTTATTTTTATTTTTTGTTAAATCAAATAAATGCTGCTTAGGACTATGGAATTTGCTTTCTACATACAAATGGTGGCGCATGACGGGAGCTGCGCGCATATCACCACTAAATATACATACATACAATTACACGGAGGGTATCAAATTTCAGCTCATCGCACATAACATTTAATTACATACATTTAATCAGACTTAGAAACTAATTTCATACATTTCTTTGTATTATGTATGTATGTGAATGACAAATTCATCGTTTCTATATTTCGTGTCACCAACATTTTTCTAATGCCAGTGGTCAAATGAAAGTTTTATCGGAGTGTGGAGCGTGTAGCGCAGCAACTGTTTCGTGAGATTTACATTTTCTCATTCTGTGCGATAATTTCATATACATATATATATAATTTATTTTTTCATTATTTACTAATTTTTTTATCGTGTTTATCGCTTTCTTGCCGCCGACATGTGTTGTTGAGTAGTCTCATTTTTATCATTTGTGCTTTTTATTTTTGTTATTTATTTTCGTATGCTTTTTTTGTTATTATTTGTGTTTTATAATAATTATTTACTTATTTACAGGTGTGTTCTTCGAGCACTTTCACACAGACATCACATTTGACCTGGCAGCACCAGTGGAATTTGCAATTGCAACGTTCGCGCACCACAATGTTTTTGGTGTTGTAGCCTCGTCCACAGCATAAAATGCCGCAACCATCCAAACCGGACGATGTTTTATTGCAAACGCGTCCATGAGTGCCTGTAAGTAAGAAAATTATTAGTTTTAATTCATAAAAACATTTTAAACACAATTTCAAAATACTATGGAAACTCTATATTCCTGAAGGCACGCAAATAATGCTTTAATTTTAATGACTAAAAATAAAAGAATTCGATTGGAGTACTGTATATGGAAACAAGAAAATTAAAACCTATATTTTAGTAATGTTTAAACATCTTCGGGTTCCCGAAGTAGGCTTTCTTCAATCTCGAAACCTTTGAAGCAATTGAATTTTGTAATATTTTAAATACGAGAATTCGAGTTTTGCACTGGACTACAGTAAAATACAATATTGAAAAAAAAGTATTCGGGATCCCGAAATTCAATTTTAAATATAGGAATTTGTTTTCCCATATTATGAGAGCAACAAAATGAGAATTCATATCATTTATGTATCGCATATTATAAAAGTATTTAGGAAACGATATTTTTTTTAAGGGCAGACTGCTCTAAATTGATTCGACCTCAATAAAATGAGCGAAACAAAATGACCACCATATCTAAAGGTATAAAAATTCAACATTTCGAAACTGCTTTCTCCAGTTCCGAAACGTTCGAGACTCAAAGGCTGCTGAAATTTTCTATTTATAGGATTTTAGTCCTTCGAATTCACAAAAAATCTTTAAACTTTAAAAAGAATTTCGGGATCCCGAAATCAATTTTTCCAATCCCGGAATTTCGGGATTCAACAAATTACTTTATTTTGAATTAAATTAAATTTTATTATTTTTGACACATGATTTTCAATGAATATTACGTCCAATTTTATTATTTTTAACAATTAGAGCCATTCTCTAGTAGGCGCCTACATTAAAAATCCTTAGTGATTTTCGAGTAATTATTTTATGTAATTTTTTTTCTCACTCACCTGGCCACTGCAACTGCCGGCTGTTGCGACACCAATCTGGACTCTCATCCAGATACACCAAATCATGCGCCGTTGGCACTTTATATTGCGGGTCTTTCACTTGTAAACGACCACGTTTATTGAGTTTCACCACCGTAGACTCTTCGTATTTTTCACGCAAATAGTCACCTGTAGAAAAGATAAGAAGTGATTAGAATTGATGTTAAATAATTTTCGTGGAAATACTAATATGACAAATACTGTATTTTTCTTAAAAGAATATATTAATAATATATTTCTGAAGCTCAAAAAACTTCCCATTAGATAAAATAATTTATAATTTTCTTAAGAAAGAGTTATTTAATATATGAACACTTAGAGACATGGTATTTTCTTATCAAGTAATAATTTAGGTGCAAATATGTATCAGGAGTTTACTGTAAATGCGATTTGGATATGAACTTCACTTTTTCAATTGTGTTGTGCGCCATCTAGTCATCTCGTAATATGTGCTGTAAGTCGATAAAGCAGTACCATAGCTAAGTTCTGAACCTATGCACATTACTGTAAAGAGCAGTTCATAAATGTTATTAACACTGCTGTTGAGTGTGAACAACATGTTGCTGTTAATGGCATTGTCTGAGAAGTTGTATGCGGTTATAAAAATAATTTCCAACTTTTATATTTTTTAAACTTTTTCTTAGATTTTGTGATCTATATATATATATTTGATTTTGAGAAAATAGACGTTCGGAAATAATAATGTAAAATAGCCTAATATTGCCTAGTTTCGCTAACATTACTAAACAATGTTTAGCCGTTGAAAAAAAAAATAATTTTCATCTTAGACTAGACAGTAGTAAGCTAAAATAACATACCGATTTCTCTGATCGATGAGAGCTGCTGCCAGCAGGTGATCAAACTGCATGAGCCCGAAACACCATGGCATTTGCAAGTGATACGCGTCTTCTTGATGACAGCCTGAAATGAAGAATGCGAAAAATTAATTAAAGTTGCACGCACCAATATATTTTTTTAAGAAGCACAGAATAATTTGTTTTGCTCCTAAGACATTTTTATATCAAATATAGACTCAGAGATTTTTGATAGCCTGCTTCGGTGTACTAATAATACAAGTAGTTTCGAAAGATAATATAAATCGACTATCCACTGACTGGTTGTGAGCTGAACATATTATATTTATGACAATATTTCAACTATTTACTTAAGTAAAGGCAAAATATTCAATATATCCACGAATTATCCAAAACATTTATATGAAACAATATGCAATTTTCAATACCCAAAAGTAAAATTTAACTACTGAAACTCTAAAAAACCAGCAGTATATAAATAAAGCTCCTTTAAGCATACATTGAAACCTCAAATGGCACACAGCAATCACTTCATTACTTGACCATTGATAGAAGTACGTTCATATACATATTTCTATGTGAATATGTATGTGCCCATTGCGGTGTTTTCCGGTTGTGCTGGCATTCATTCATACAAAAGAATTGCTCATATTTCCGGCTACTTAGCGAAATAATTTGAAACCTTGCCACCAAAACAAATACGAAGACAAGCGCATATACACATACCTGCATATATGAACCAGCAGATGGATCTGTGTACAAATATGAACTGACACACACGGGTGAAAAATAATCCTGACGCTAGAGTGGTAAACATAACATAAAAAGCGAGTGAAAAATATTGAAAAAAAGCAATAAGAAAAAGTTAAAAGGAGAGATGGACACGCAAAGCATATATGTATATACATATATGTATGTCTGTGTGAGATAATGCGCTCATATATGTGTTTGTAGATGATATACTTGTGTAAAATATATAAAAAATGAATTGAATTTGCGATTTGTGTGTTGGCATTTGGCAACGTAAACAACCACTTATTGCTGCCACAGACGTTGTTGACTTCCTTACAAGCATATTTATGGCGAGGACTTGTAGCCACTATGTGTTTGTGTGTGCCACATATGAAAACGTACGGTGACAAATGATAAGAAGTATTGCACATAAAATGTTGCAGAAAGCGTCTCCTGGCAACATGGCTGCCTACAAGCAGCGAAGCGAGTGTAGTTGCAACGTCATGTGGCAATGGTTGTTGGCGAAAAAACGACGAATCGAAGTTGATGTAACATTACAATTGTGTGTGGCACATCAAATGTCAAACAAAGCAGACAGACACACAGAGACGAGTAGCAAAAAAAAAAAAATAACAAAATAACATCACAACAATAGCAACAACAAAGACAGCAATTGCTTTGCTTAACGTCTGCATGCAACCAGGCTTTGCTTGCAACGAACAACTTTCTAAGAACACAGCAGCAAGCACGCAAATATGCCATTTTTAGCGGCAGCAATACTAATGGCGACAACAGCAACAACCACTACATCAATAACCAAACAACAATTTCTAAAGCATATTCGGCGGGCAGCGCTTGGCAGCATTCAGCTAGGAAGGAAGCACGCAGTAAAATGCAATCGATATTTGTTGTCATTATTGCAGACACAAAGAGTGTGGCATAAAGAAAGCGGTGGCAATAAAGTTTGTTGCAAGAATAGTGCCGCTGATAAAAGATAGTAGAAAGGCATCACAAGCGACAAATATCGCTTTGAAACGTAAAACGTGTATTTAAAGTTTTTTTCTGAAGACAAAAGATATACAAATTATGAAAAGCTTTTTAAGCTTTGACGACTTTTTTTAATTTTTGAAAGGTTTGAGGGAAGCAAAGGGTTCAGTTGCTTTTGAGAAGACAAAAAATATTAAAAAAATTAAAAATAAAATTGAAACATTTTGGAAAGCTTTTTAAGCTTTAAGCTTTTATAAAGCTTTTTTTTATTTTTTTTGAAAGGGTTGTGGGAAGCGAAGTCTAGATTTGCTTTTGAGAAGAAAAAAAATATACAAATTTTGAAAAGCTTTTTAAGATTTAAGTTGTGACAATGCATTTTTTAATTTTTTTTTTTAAGAGATTGAGGGAAGGAAAGGTTAGAGTTACTTTTGAGAAGACAAAAGATATAAAAATTAAAAATTTTTTGCTTTAAAGCTTTTTTAGCTTTAAGCTTTTACAAAGATTTTTTTTTTAATTTTTTGAAAGAGTTGAGTAATGTGATGGTTAGAGTTACGTTTGAGAAGACAAAAGATATAAAAATTAAAATTTTAAAAATTTAAAAATGTATAAAAGATGTTTAAGCTTTAAGCTTTTACAAAGCTATCATTTTAAGTTTCTTGAAAAGGTTGTGGGAAATAATGGCTTTAGTAGCTTTTGATATATAAGATATATTCCAAATTTAAGCTTAAAGCTTTATGCTTTTCTACACTTTTTTTAAATTTGAAAAGGGTTGAGGGATTTGAAAGGTTTGAGGGAAGGGAAGGTTAGAGTTTTAAGCTTTAAGTTTGCCTGACTTTTTTAAATTTTTTTTAAGGACTCATTCTTTATTCTAATTATAATTAAGGGAGCTACATTATTGATTCTAATTTAGACTATGATATCATAATTTATTGTTTGAAAGTTGGCAACCCTGGTTTAAATATTATTTTATTGTAAAGACACTTACGTAACTCTTTACGAAAAACACTCTCTCAAAGTAGACTCAGTAGATTTGGTGTCAATTTTTCGTGCGTAAAAAGCGTAATCGGAATATTTAACTTTGGTTAAAAGCTCGAAGTGAAAGCTTCTTTTTATCTGACAAGTAGTTCACAACAATTGATCTTGTTCTTACACGCCCCCAAACATATCGAGCCTTTACCGCCATTTTAGCGTAAGCGACAAAAACCAAACTTTACAGAAGAAGGTATTTTTAAATACTTTTAACCATTAATGTGGTAGTAATTTAAAAATTTTTTTTTCAATTATATATGTAAATATCTGAAAAGCATTAATGTATGAGAAATTTTAAATTACTACCACATTAATGGTTTAAAGTATTTAAAAAAAACCTTCTGCTGTAAAGTTTGGTTTTTGTCGCTTACGCTAAAATGGCGGTAAAGGCTCGATATGTAAGCCGTCAATATGCGACAAAAGCGATGACTTTGTCACTGCGACCAACAACAATTGCTGCTGTAGTAAAGGCAGCAGGTTATATTATTTGTTGTTGCTGCTGTTGTTGTTCATATCATTTGTTAGCTGCTGTTACGCTGCAGCGTTATTGGTGGCGACATGCGGTATATTACATTTTTTCACTGCTATTGACGTCTGCTACCAACATCGACATGCCACACAGCAACAAATGTAACTTCATTTCGTTTCAAAGCATAAAAAAATCGCAAAATAGAAATATAAACGATCTTGTTGGAAGTTGAGTGTCTGGCTCTGGCTGTGTTTGGCTGCCAAATGAACATATGCAAACATACAAGCTCACAAGCGCATCACAACGCTATCAAAAACAAAAAGTGTAGTGAAAAAGTGAATTTTGTGGGAAAAGACAACACCTCCAAAGGAACAATAGCCGCAATGCACCGCGTTTTTATTAGAAGTTCTGGGGTTTTTTCGCTGCTCTTGTTTGAGACTCGCTCAATTCAAGTGTCTGCGGTGCTCATATTTACCGTTATATACACATCTAGTATGTATGCATGTTTGTTCAAACTTTTTTTTCTTCACTATGGTATCTGGCGAGTCTATTTGCTAGTGCCAAAATGTTGATGAACAAGCATTTAGCAAAGAAAATTGACATGAACAGAGAAAAAATTAACAACAACAACAATAAACTCAGTTATAAAATAGCAACAATCAAAAATATTGTTTGAGAAACGGCATTGAGTTCCTTTAATTGTCTCAAAAAGTAGTGAGTGTGTTGTGAGTAAAAAATGAGTAAAAAAATTTGATAACAATCTAACGCCGAGTAAATTGCTCTTCTAGTCAACTTGTGACTATTAGTTGACTGGAAAATCGCTAGTAAAAAACATACGAATGAGGCATCTAGTTGTTCTTGAACCCAACCCACCCTGTAGGAATATTATTTGCTGAAATTGAAAATATTATAATTTTCCGCTCAAACAAATTTCACACGTAAACTTTTTTTTTAATAAAAATTAACCGTCATAAAATCATAGTTTGTGAAATATCACATTTCATCCTCACTATTTCAACAATTCAATTTTTTTTTAAATTTCACCAAAATCCGCCTCATATTTACGACCACCACTGTAAATATGCGAAATTATTTTTTTTTTGTAGAAATATATGTCCAGCTATTTGTTAAGCATTTTTTTATTTTCAGTTTGGCCTTTAGTAACAGTTATTTTGTTCGTGTTGCTGCTGTTGCTGTCACTTTAGTCGCCTGCTCCCATGTTGGCGCTTATTGTTGCTGGTAATGAGTGATGTTGGCGCACTGTGAATTTTGCAAACCTTTTTGACAAACTTGGACGCCTCTGCCTTTTTTTCTGCTGCTGCTGCTGCATTTTTCATTTGGCGTTTGCATTTGCAACTTTACATATATGTATGTGTGTTTGTGTGCTTATTGTATTTTGTGGCTTGCTGCCACACAACAAGTGCCACAAATGGTTTTTAAACAATCCAGTTCAAGCGCACATTGTTGTTGTATTTCCATATTTTTTATTTGCAAAAAAATTAAACAAAATCTTGGCAGCACTATTGTTAGTGAAAAATTGAATTTTTTTTATTATTTTAAAGTTATGGATTTGCTTGCTTTTTTACTGCTGCGCACTTTTTTGGTTCACTTTTTGTCGCTCACTGACTCACCTTTGTGGTTTAGGCTATTTGTGGCGAAATATTGCCATGCTGAGGATATTGCGTTTTATAGTGAGGCATGAAAGTGGAAATTGTGGAGAATATGTTGCTGAATTTAATATTTAAAAGAAATATAGATGGGAAGACAATTTTGCTTTAAAACCAAGAGTATTTATTGGAATAAACAATGAAAAATAACTAAAGATCCATACAAACACCTAACCTATATCCCAGTTTATAATCAATATTGAAATATGTTTTTCTAATATAGCACTTCGGCAGTTTCTCGGCAGCCAGTGTACCCCTTATGAGAATAGGCTTCTCGTAGAATTTCTATCGGCGATCCGCTATAACTTTTTTAACCCTTGATTCAAGTCGAAACAAGGCAAGGACCACAATATAAAACTAATAACTCGATGACATAAATAAGATACCCAACTCAGACTCTCTTGCAGTCTTAATGATCAAAATTGCTATTCTTCTTCTTCTTCCTTGGTTCTGCTTCTTCACAAATAGCTGGAACAATGGGTTGACTGGGTCGAATACACAAAAGTTTGCCAGTTGCCTCTATCTTTTTAATCATGCCTGTTGTACATCCCAAGTGCAGATAGGTCCCTATGCAGTTGGATTAGTGGGTGCCCTTGCTTCCGTTGTCCATCCATGAGTCTCGAGTCAAAGAAACTTTTTGCTGGAACATCGCTTTTCATGCTTTCTAAACGACCTAACCGTATCTTTGTCGCCGTAGAGCTTAGATTGTAGATGGTTCCATCTTTTTCGGTATTTATCGCTTACCCGAACGTCTGCAAATAGAGAACTTTGCGAAGAACATTTCTCTCGAATGCTCCAAGTGCTTTCTCATCTCGGTTCATCATCGTCCATGTTTCTCAGCTATGTATGTCGAGGGATAGGGATTTTCTGCTCAATTTTCTACCAATCCCAAAGTACAAGAACTAGATTGCTTAAATTTCCATATTCGGGAAAAAAAAATCCAATTGAGATCCCTATAACTCCCTAGTTGGAGTAAAATGCAACTATTTGTTGCGGAGTTTGCTCAAAAACTATCTTGGAACATTTTTATCCAACGAAACGAAACACTCCTTCGAAGCGGATATCGATGGAAGTTCGGTGATTGTAACTCTAGATCTCAATAATTGAATACTTAACAAGTACATTTCAAAACAAAAATTCGTACAGAAATTATCGCTAAGCCGATCAGGATGCTTGAAAAACTACTTAGCGACCTAAAAGATCCATAACCTGTATATAAAAATAAATTGAAGCAATACCGGATAAAGCATCAATATTAAATCATAAAAAATGCCCTGAGATAAAAATGTGTATCTTTCCAATATAAGAACACAAATATCTGTTAAGTATACTTTATGAAATTGAAAAGATTATTATATATTTTATTTTAATTTTTTTTCCGGCAAGCAATTAAATAACTGCTTCATTAAATAACCTAAAAAAACTGCAGAAAGATAAGAAATTAATTAACTTAAATCATTTTTTTATTTTTCAAATTTATTTTAATTAAATAATAATTACTGCAGCTGCCACACACCACAACTCGTGCACAGATATACATCATATTTATTGCTATCATAAATCTACACAAATTGCAAATTTTTTACGAAATCAATAACGAGAGAAATAAATACTTTTTTTTTTGCTGCAAAGTTCAACGCTTTGATTTTATCACCGTCGTGTTTTTTAATGAATTCATGTCTATGACATTTATATTTGTATTTATAGATGGTTAACATGAGATTACACTGATATATGGTTAAATAACATGCCAATTTGTTTGCCAAAAATCACATATGCACACCCACAAACATATGTATTTTGGAAATATTTTACAGCTGATTATATCGTGAAAAAACATTATGTGAATGTCAAACGGGACATTAATTTATTGAACACAATTATTTCATAGCAATACTTTGTATACTCATACTCACTATGCCACTCAACGCCGCTTAAGTGTTGCATGAACTGTTAATTGCCACTGTCACAGTTGGTGTGAAAAATCTCAAACACTCACTATAGTGCCGCACCCCATTGGATCACAAGCAGCGATGGCGGAGAGCGTGCAATACACGCTGTGTGCCACATTAACCAACTAACCAAGTATTAATTGTGCCACCAAATGGAAAGGGCGGGAGGGGGCGGTGTGCAATAGTTAGCGCAGGCATTCCAACATTTATTAATAAATCTTGACACTTAAGTATGCGATACCCGCATCAACTAATACACAAAATGCCATGGCTTTCATGCAACTGCGCCTCAATTTGTCTAAGTGCTTCGTAACAATCGTTTGGCTGAATTTATTCACGCATAATTTGCCTGGATTATAACTGGCAACCATTAACAATCAGCGATCAACTGTCCATTAGCTATATTGTCAATATATTTTGTGACTAATTGTTGTTGCACAAATACTCCGTACATAGTATGTGGCACATGTAAAGACTGTATTGAATTGTGATTGCTTTGCTCTTGAGACGTTTGTGTCGCAATATTATGCATATTAACTGGAGGAACTAGCTCTGATCATATTTAATAATATTTATTTGAGAATTTGTAGATAGTAACGGGTTTGAGTTATGTAATCTACACGCATTACTTGAGTCCAATCCAATGAGTCCAATCACTCAAATTTGAATGAGTTGAGTTCTATGTTGTCATAAATTAAATAGTTGTAGACCACTCGTTTTAGAAGGCCGTTGAGGAATTTCACTTTTTCAGTTGAATGTGTTTTAAAATGGAATTAGTAATAATTCCTGGAGTTCAAATCGGAAGAACCATTCAACAAATCATACCACAACTTCCGGATATTTTCCTTTAATACAGAGTTTCTTCAGCAATACATTTTCATAACCTTAAATAATATCCTGAAGAGTATTTGTTATTTACCAATACAAATATTTACAAATCACGTTTGATATTGGCAACCCTGCGGCAGATGTAAGTCCTATTTCAGATCAGTTCCAGAAACCCATTTTGGGATTTTCTACTTTATCTTAAGATAGAAGCACATCGATGCGATTAAAAGGTTCTGTAAACGGATTCAAGATCTTCCTGTAAGAACCTGGGAAGAGTAAAACCTTATGAAAGTTTAACTTACTTAAAAATCCTATTTTGCATTCGTTAGTAATTTGCTAAATACCGAAGAAAATAGAAAAAGTGGACCTATAAAATCTGGTTTTACGGATGGAAACATCAAAAATAGCACACAAAATGAAATTGATCAAGATGACTGATTCTCCAAAGATATCTGAGAAATGTTTCGTTGGTAATAAAGTTCACTAAGATTTGATAAAGAAAACAACAACAACAAATTGATGATTTGGAGCTTTTTAGTCGTTATAAATCCGAATTTTTGCAACGATATATGGCTTTTGAGATAAGTCAGACCTCAAAAGAACAATCGCTTGAAATAAACTTGGCGACACTGACGAGATAATTGCCGAAATAGAGATGTATTCTGAAGCAAAAGTCAAATCTTACTACAAAACAAGTAAGGAAGGGCTAAGTTCGGGTGTAACCAAACATTTTATACTCTCGCAATTTATTTATTTAACTTTATTTATATTATATAATACACAATTTGACCCACATATTCGTCATATATATTGTATAAAGTCCATTGAAAGTTGGAAACCATAATATTAGGTTAGAAGCACCGAGGTCCTCGGGTTCGATATATGGGGCCTTAAAAACCTATGGTCCGATTTCGGCGATTTTTAGAATGGAGCTGCCACACTATTAACATAGTATTTGTGCAAAGTTCTGCACCGATATCTTCACTAGTACTTACTTTATATATTGTAAAGTAAACGATTCAGATCATCTTCAAAGTTCTGGTATATAGGAAGTAGGCGTGGTTGTGAAGCGATTTGGCCTATTTTCACAACATATCATTGGGATGTAAGGAACCTATTATAAACCAAGTTTCATTGAAATCGGTCGAGTAGTTCCTGAGTTATGGTTTTTGACCCATAATTGGGCGACGCCACGCCCATTTTCCATTTTGTAAAAACATCTGAGTGCAACTTCCATCTGCCATTTCTTATGTGAAATTTAGTGTTTCTGACGTTTTTCGTTAGTGAGTTAACCAACTTTTCGTAATTTTCTACCTAACTTTTGTATGGGAGGTGGGCGTGGTTATCATCCGATTTCTTTCATTTTTGGACTGTATTAGGAAGTGGCTAAAAAAACGACTGCAGAAAGTTTGGTTTATATAGCTCTATTGGTTTGCGAGATATGTATAAAAAACTTAGTAGGGGACGGGGCCACGCCCACTTCCCCAAAAAAATTACATCCAAATATGCCCCTTCCTAGTGCGATCCTTCATACCAAATTTTATTTCCATAGCTTTATTTATGGCTTAGTTATGGCACTTTATGTGTTTTCGGTTTTCGCCATTTTGTGGGCGTGGCAGTGGTCCGATTTTGCCCATTTTCGAAAGCAACCTTCCTATGGTGCCAAGAAATAAGTGTGCCAAGTTTCATCAAGATATCTTAATTTTTACTCAAGTTACAGCTTGCACAGACGGACGGACAGACAGACATTCGGATTTGAACTCCACTCTTCACCCTGATCACTTTGGTAATATAACCCTATATCTAACTCGTTTAGTTTTGGGTGTTACAAACAACCGTTATGTGAACAAAACTATAATACTTTCTTTAGCAACATTTGTTGCGAGAGTATAAAAAGTTGCATTGTGGTTATGGATATGGTACTCGAAGGAACATATATTCAACAATAAAATCAAATTTCTCAAAATTTAGGAATTTTTGATAGAAAGGTATACATATACTGAAGGTTAACCTCTAAATAAACTCTGAAATAATTTTGAGTGAGGAATTTCTTGATTAGTTATTAGATTGTATGAGAGTATTGGTTTGTAATGAGTATGAAATATGAAACCAACTTTAGTGAACGGTTTCGAACTGGTTGCTTCAACTACCGATTTTTTCTGATATGGATTCACAGGCTCTTAGGAAATTATATTATTAAGATAATAAAAAGCTGAGTATGAAAAAGAATGCATTCCACCAAATTTGAGGTTAAGTCGAACTTGGTTGGTTTGTTGGTCGAACTTAAAAAATTTAATTTAATTATTTGTAGTTATACAAATTGTATAACTGTGCAATTCATTAAAAATTAATGAACAGTTGCCAACACTGCCTGCCCTCAACAATTTTACTATTAAATTACTATTTATTAAAACAAAAGCAAAAAAAAAAACTCAATTACATAACTGAAACATAGTAACGGTGTCATCAACAGCAATGTCATCAGACACTTTTCACTACGTGCAACACCGACGCCAACGGTAGTCGTTGCCGTTGGTTTCACGCTTTTCAATTTACTACACAGGAAATCAACGTAGACTCTAATTGCCTCGGGCATATTGCTGTTGATTGGCCAGATTTGCTGAATACAGTCGGCAGCGAGATATAAATGCAACACTGTATGTGTATGTGAAACAGCTTCTATTTGAAATTGCCAATTGGCTACTGTAAGTCAATCTGCAGTGCAACAAAAACAATAACTAACAAAAACACTTCAGCTCAACGCAAAGACTGATAACAATTTTTATTAAATTTCTTGTGTTTTAATATATATTTGTGAGAATGTGTTGGTGCCACATGTTGCCTTGCAACCATTTGTTCATTTCCAAATCGACCATAAGTGGACATGCAATGAATTCCGTTTTTAATTCGCAATTTCCCTCTCTGCTCTTTTCTCGCGCGCTCTTGCCTCGAGCAAATTAATAAAGCGTAAACAGAAAATAGTTTAATCGACTCGCAAACTGTCAACGGCAGCATGGCATGACAAGCTCAACAACCTGTTCTTGCAACATTTTCACAGTTTTGTTGTTGCTGTTTTATGCCGCAAAGTAAAAAACTTTTTGATGTTGCTCCCTCACAAAAATTGTTGCGGGTCGAGTGAAACAGAAAGTTATGTAATTATTTTTTTCTAAAATTAATAAATATTTTCGCCGCTTATTTGCAACAATTTGTTGCATGAACGCAGAGTTTTAAAGCATTTTTTTCTTTAAAATATATATAAAATAATAAAGTTACTCACCCGTCGTCCCGCTTCGTTGTTGTGCAAATTCATTAGGCTCCGTGCCTTGGCCGTTATGCTGTTCTTCCATTTCGCCGCTCCGTCGCCACCATCGCCGGCCGCGCCATTAGCTGTGGCATCTGCTTGCTGATCGTTTGGCATGCCATTGATGGCGCGTTGATTTTTACGTCTTCGCTTGCGCTTACCGCCACCGCTACCACCGCCACCGCCAGCATCCATATTGAACACCTTTGTGTTTAGAATTTCGCGATTGATTTTCTCCTATAGTGACAACAACAATAACAATGATACGCCGCGTCGGGAGTTGCAAGTTACGCCAAGCAACGTTGGCAGCACAGAAGCGGAGAGGCGAAGTGTGCGTAGATGATATAAAGTGATATAAACATCGGCAACAACATCCAAGTGGCGCATGAAAATACCAACCGGCGATGTAAAAAAGCGTGTATAAAGAGAAAATGAAATATTTAGTGAAAAAAGTGAAGCATTCAAGATTGTAAGTGTATGTGTGTCTATATATAAAGTCAGCGAAGTCCAGGTATATGGTCATAAAAAAGCCAATAATAAAATCTTATGGACGTAGGTAAGTTTGAGAATTTATCTACAGCAAAGCTGTGCCCGGCCGCGCGACGTCAATAAAGGAGATACTAATATTAACTTGGCCTGACAAGTGTTGTTGCTATAAAAATTAGTCAGTGCAAAATAATATATATGTAGTTGAAAGTTATTAAAAGGCAGATAATTCATTATTAAATGCAGCGTTGAAGTTGGCTCAGACTTTGAAAGACAGCTTTCAATTGAAATTACGTATGTAGATATCCAGGGTTGGAAAATTATTAAAGTATCCCAGGAATGCAAAAAGAAAGTCTTTCGGTTTGTCGCATTATATTTCAGGGGTGACTCCCAGAGTTCCTGACTCTGAGTGGTGTTGCATGACATATATTCTATTCTAAATTATAGCAAAATTGGCTGTTGTTGTTGTAAAGGTATGAAAAGTACCCCAAACAGTTTTGAGAAATGTTTCCAACTTGGCAGTCCTTGCCCGTGTAAACATTTGTGCCCATTTTGGTTACGTAGAACCGACTTTCGTGGGAACGGATAAAAAGTTAGTGTTCAACCGCAGTTACCATTTGTTATCTCATCAAAGTTATGACGCAAATTTTAAATGTCATAAATCTTCTTCATTTTTGTCGAACTATCGATGAAGGTTCTGCAGAAAACAAGTCGGACGATTCATCGAACTTTCTAGACTTAGCTGCATCCGCGAACTTTTTCTCACTTTGAGTGACCCCTGCTGTATGTTTCCCATGTAAAAAATCTCATATGCCTAGCATAAAAGACATGAGTCCAAGAAACAGATGAATAAGATCAAAAGTCATTTCACTTTTCATCGCACTTAAAAGTCAGGGTCTTCATGTTATATTATGGAAAAGTGCAGGCATTAATTTAAAGATAAAATAAAATCACGTTTTCTTCATTCATATATTTCTTAAAGACGCTTTTCTGACTTAGTTAGTCAAAGACGAATTCAGAGAAGTGTATTGAAGAATAACCACTAGCTTATCATATAAGTTCTACCAGACCACCACTGAAGTATCTTTGCCTACAAGAAATCTCTGTTGCAGAGAAGCAAATATGTTGCTTTATCATATTCTATCAACTGCCATCGAGTAATAAGACTAGGGGTGGAGGGCTCTCCTCTAAAAACACTACGGTATATAATTGTAGTCCCGTCCTTATTATGTCACAAATCCACTAGAAACTGAAAACTTTCATCCTTATCAAAATCTTAAACGGGTTTTTAACGAACTTTTATGACTGACTTCCAAGCATATTTTAAACTTCTTAAATTCTAGTTCTCCCTAACATGCCAACACCCTGTAGTTGATTTGATCCCACCTCTACTTGAGCTAAACTTTCGAACAAACAATGCAACTTTGCGACGCCTTAAACTTACTAAACTCCACTAAGCGCTACATGGGTCCCCTTGCATAAATTCCGCCTTGTGCTAACTACTATGTAGTGTTATGCTGCTTGCCAACAACTTTGCACCTGCTGCTATTTTCTGCACTAATGAACTTTTCCGCGCACAGCGGGGCCTGCTGTGTGACAGCAATTATGTAAGCTCACAAGGCGGCGGCGTGTGTCACAGCTAAATGAATTACGCCCGACTGCAGTCATCATTGTCGCCCCGATATCTAACTACATATGTACATATGTATGTACCTAACTACCGTGCGTTATCGAACCCCTCGCGGTATGCATGAGCAGCGACATTGTTGTCCAACAAGCCTGGAGACGTTCAACGGATGCAATATGAACATGCCACTTGGATTAGTGTAGCGCACAGCGCACGGCTCGTTGGAGACTACCTGACCCGTATTTTTGGCGCAATCTACAACTACACGAAGGATTCGCTTGTTCTACTTGCTGTTTGCTTGACTGCTTGTTGCTGCCGACTTACCTGCAATTCCAACATTTCCTTGCCCTGCAATTTCGAATTGAGTATTTCCTTTGTGATACGCTCCTGCAACTCTAATAAATCTTCCGGTTTGATGCGTCTAGCCGCGGCTTCGTCTTCTTCGGAGGAGAAGTCAGCATGCGATTCATGTCGGTTGTTGTTGTTATTGCTGCTGCCACTGCTGCCACGGTTAGGCGTTGATTTTTGTGCTGTTGCTATTGCTGCTGTTCTTTTTGTTGTTGTTTGTGTGTTGGTTAGCGTTGCTGTTGACATGTTGGTATTATTCGCTGCCGACGACTGCGCGCCATTGTTGTTGTTATCGTTGTTGCTGTTTTGATTGCCATCAACACTGACAGTTTTATTGGAATTTTGTTGTTGCTGTTGCTGAAATAGTTGCTTCTGTTGTTGCTGCATGTTCGCATTGTCGCTGCTGCTGCTGCTGATATATTCATTCTCGTCGGCGAACGCCTCTAATTGTGCTATTATTGTCGCTGGTGTTGTTGTTGTTGTCGTGGTCGTTGTTGTTGTTGTCGCTGTAGTTGTTGTAGTCGTTCTTGCCGTCGTTGTTGCTGCTGCTGCAGCTGCTCTACTGCCTGTCGCCACGGCTGAAGCGTCATCCGCCTGCATTGTTTGCTGCATTTGCTGATTGCGTCGCTGATGGAAGCGACCGCGTTTACGCTCCGGATTGCCAGCGCCGCGTGTGCCGCGACGCGTCTCCTTTTCGCGCACATCAATGAAGTCGGTGGCGAATCTGCAACGAGTGAGAGTGATAACAAAACAAACGGTATTAGTTTATGGGGGAAATCCTGCAGCTATTTACGCCTGACTTACGCCTACAATTACTTATGCGCGCACATACATACATATGTACATGTACAGTTATATTTATGAGTATGCGTGTTTATCAACTCCTCGACCTCGTTTGCTGTCGACAACTTTAAAATTCGATTTAATTTTGTTGCAAAGTTGTTGTGTTTCAACCAAACTGGGGGTGGTGCTAAGACCTAAAGAGGGGGCGCATAGCATTTAAGAGTCATGAAAATCATGAAAAGCCCTTAGGGACGCATTGTGGCACGACCTTTTGCGTCACGTTGTGGCATAAGTTTGCATAATAAATTCGACGAATTTTCAATGCCCCACCCCATCGAGAGAGAGAGAGAGCGGCGCTTGAGTTAACCCCACGCGCTAAAGACGCAGCTGAAAGTGCGTATATCAGCGCAAACACACACACTACCATTATACAATATATTTAAACACACAAGTAACATATGCGTATGTTGTGGCACGCCCTCTAAGGATAACGGTGTGCGCGCGTTTTATGCTTAATTGCATTTGTTTTTCTTATTGCACTTTGTTGTGTGGTGTTGTGTTGTGTTTACGCGCGCCCACATTTACATATAGCCTCAAGCGGCATTTAAGCGGCCGTAGCGTGCACCCCATGGTGGCATGCCACATGCATACACATATGCATGTATGTATGTATACACCGCTGCTAAGTGCCAATTTGGGGGTGTTATTATTAATACTTGTTAGCAACAGCAACAACAACAAACAACAAACACCACAACAGTAACTATGCCGCTAAGGCGCAGCAGCGCCGTTACCGTGGCACAAAGTTCAATGTGCCGGGCGTTGCTTACACAAAACATATTGTATTTACACCCCCACCAACTATGCGTAAAGGGTAATCATATTACCGGATATGAATTAAAAATACTGATTTTCCATTAAAAAGTTTTTGTTATTTTAACAATTAACTTGCGAATGCATTGTGTGTGGCAAGTATGTAAGTGTGTGTGTGCGAGAAAATTATGATTTGCGTACTCAAGGGATATTACTTTCACATGTGTGTATAATGAATTTCAAAGAAATTAGTTTTTCTTAATGAAATTTTATGATTTTAGTACAGTGGCTCTCTAAAGAATGTTACTTTTGCATAGTTGTTGTATTTAGTTCGAAATTCGTTTGTTATTCGAGTATATATGGTGAGATCTTGGAAATACTAATTTTTATACTCTCGCAACAAATGTTGCTAAAGAGAGTATTATAGTTTTGTTCACATAACGGTTGTTTGTAACACCCAAAACTAAACGAGTTAGATATAGGGTTATATATACCAAAGTGATCAGGGTGAAGAGTGAAGTTCAAATCCGAATGTCTGTCTGTCCGTCCGTCCGTCTGTGCAAGCTGTAACTTGAGTAAAAATTAAGATATCTTGATGAAACTTGGCACACTTATTTCTTGGCACCATAGGAAGGTTGCTTTCGAAAATGAGCAAAATCGGACCACTGCCACGCCCACAAAATGGCGAAAACCGAAAACACATAAAGTGCCATAACTAAGCCATAAATAAAGCTATGGAAATAAAATTTGGTATGAAGGATCGCCCTATGAAGGGGCATATGTGGATGTAATTTTTTTGGGGAAGTGGACGTGGACCCGCCCCCTACTAAGTTTTTTGTACATATCTCGCAAACCAATAGAGCTATATAAACCAAACTTTCTGCAGTCGTTTTTTATAGCCAGTTCCTAATACAGTCTAAAAATGAAAGAAATCGGATCAAAACCACGCCCACCTCCCATACAAAAGTTAGGTTGAAAATTACAAAAAGTGGGTTAACTCACTAACGAAAAAAGTCAGAAACACTAAATTTCACATAAGAAATGGCTAAAAACGATGCAGAAGCTGCACTATTTTTCTTTTTACAAAATGGAAAATGGGCGTGGCGTCGCCCACTTATGGGTCAAAAACCATATCTCAGGAACTACTCGACCGATTTCAATGAAACTTGGTTTGTAATAGTTTCCTTACATCCCAATGATATGTTGTGAAAATAGGCCAAATCGCTTCACAACCACGCCTACTTTCTATATACCAGAACTTTGAAGACTATCTGAATCGTTTACTTTACAATATATAAAGTAAGCACTAGTGAAGATATCGGTGCAGAACTTTGCACAAATACTACGTTTATAGTGTGGCAGCCCCATTTTAAAAATCACCGAAATCGGACCATAGGTTTTTAAGGCCCCATATATCGAACACGAGGACTTCGGTGCTTCTAACCTAATATTATGGTTTCCAACTTTCAATGGACTTTATACAATATATGTGACGAATATGTGGGTCAAATTGTGTATTATATAATATTAATAAAGTTAAATAAATAAATTGCGAGTGTATAAAATGTTCGGTTACACCCGAACTTAGCCCTTCCTTACTTGTCTCTATAGATTTTTATCCATTCTCTATACGGTTGGGTCGTTCTCTTCTACTGAAACAGACTCAAGTAGTATATTTTTCGAAAGAACACCATTATTCTTTACATATAGGAGCTGTCAAAATCCATAATTCTATCGTAGACAGAAGTCTTATCTTTGAAAAATTCTTCAGTTTTTAAAAAGGACTACTTGAATGAATATATTTTATTCCTAGTTTCTTCTTTTTTTGATGTTTTAGACTTTCGGAAAATTTTTTTGGAATAACAATCTGTTATACTTTTGGAAGCATTTCAACTTAACATTTCAATTGAAAATTGTTCAGATCGAGAATCAGTGTAATCGATTTCCATGTTTACTTTTCACTGCTAGCGAAAAATCGAATCGAACTGTCAACATTTCATAGTAATTATAAACAAAATCATATGAGTTTTCGATTATGACGTCACGAAAGACCTCAATAGAACTTCAAAAACAGTAACGGGACAAAACTGTCATGATCTATACTTGAATCGTTCTTGCTAAGAGCTATCACTTTGCTAAGGCTTCTCGTATAATTATTATATCAGATACCTAGACTATTTTGGGAACTCGGATAACATAAATGTCGAATAATTACAAAGCCAGGAAGAAGATTAACGTAAACTTATATCAATGTTTAAGAACAATATGGAGTGTCTATTAAAGAACCTTTCGAAGACAACATATAAGTCTAGACAATAATCCCGAAAGCTTATTAAGTCTCTTCATTGCTATTGGATCATGAGATCTCTCCAGAATCTCAATGTGTTGAGTTCATGACTGCCAAAAAATGTTCCCTATATCACGACATACAATATCACTATTTTCTTAGCATCGATTTAGCAGCTGAAAACATAGGGCTTTCAATTCTAGTAAGCCTCTGGTATCCATATGTTTTGGTCAGTAACATTACCGAGTGTTTTGTAATAAAAAGGGCTGATAATTGAAGAATGTTTCCTCGGACTGCTAAAGCTCTACTTGTTCCTGAAAATTCGAGAGAACTAACCAATACTTTCTAGCTACTCTGATAAATGCACTAAATACTAAAACAACCACAATTGAAGAACAAACATCCAAAGATTTAAAGCAATTCACATACTAAACTTTCATTTTTAATCGAATTCTTATCACACAAGATTTGCATTTATAATTGCTGCGCTGCACTACACTACTTGAGGCCATCATAAATTATTCAAACACGCTTAAACTCAACAAAAAGAATTTAAAGAATAATAAAACTAAAATTAGTTTTCGACCCCACAGCCGAAGAAGATCAAATCAACCTTAAAACTTTGCCAAACAAGACGGAGAAAAAAGCGAGAGAGATAACATCAAACTAGTTCAACTAAGTTTCGGTAACCACACAACTTGTCTTCGCACAACTTTTAAGCTGCAACTTTGCTTCGTTTCAACGCAAATCACAAACAATTTGACACGCAGCAATGACGTTGGAAACAATGCGAGCAGAAAGGTCGTTGGTTTTACTTTCTTTTTTTATTTCTTCATTTGCTGCTTTTGTTGTTTTTGCACGAAAAGAACAATTGCAATTTTACACTTGTGCCGCCACAACAACAACAGATTTCAACACTCACACTAATGGCTTATCAACATTTCCGCACGCCTGCCTCGCTGCATGCCAGACTGGTGGAGAGTCATCCACTACCCATATTTACTACTCACATTGCAAAGCACTGCCCCAATCACTCCAACAAATTAACACCCACCAATCACCACCCGCCGTTGTCTACCCACGACGCAAGTACAGACAGTGAGCATTAAGTAAATACCCGTTACTACACACACTTCCCCGCTATTTATTTGCAATTGCGCCACATGCCACATCGCTGCTGCTAACGGAAGTAGTGGCAACATCAGGTTAAGTGTCGGGATTTGCGTCTATGCAACATTACTTACACTTTAGCCTAAATGTGCTTAGAAGCGTCGTATCGGCGAGAATCACAGTAGAAAGAGCGCCAAATAAATAATAATAAAGAATGAGTAAATAAAAGTGTAAGAAATAAGTAAAAAACTGTGCGATTACTAAACAGTGTTGCCGCATTATTGTGGGTTTGTAGACATATAGTGAACGTAGTGAGATTTTGATAAAAATTTTGAGAGTTTTGGAAATTGTTATGAAAGTTTGAAGACCTTTGAGCTTTTAAAAGCTCCTTTTACTAAGTTTCTTTCTATATTCCCGATATTTGTAGCTCTTATATCTTATCAAGTTTTAAAAGGTTTTCATAAAGCTTTTAATTCCTAAAAAGCTTCTACTAAAGAGCTTTCGGTTTTTAAATATTTAAACATTTCTTTCTTAAAGTTCTGATATCTGATGAAACCCCATACTGATCATTCCCAAAGGATTATAACTTGATATGAACCGACTAGTTTTATCTCCTGAGATGGAATTTGGACTTTGTATCAAAGATGATGATATATGTATTAGAGTACATTTCGGCATTTGAACCGAAATTTCAGAAAATGTATTATTTAGGGAGAATTTTATTTTTATTAGGTTATAATCATAGAGCATTACGAATTGGCATACGGTTTTCGTCGAAGTGAATATGAAACAACAGATTAAAGTACAATTACTAGGACACCTAGATAATTTTACACAAAAACTTTATTTCTGGGAATTAGATATATTTCGGAGTAGTTTTTTTCGTAAATAATATTTTGAGAGATTTCGTAGAACGACAATTATTACTTTTATATTAAATAAAATATTTTTTTAATGTACAAAACCCACAATTTTGGAACTCCGAAAATTTTCGGAGATTTTTAGGAATGAAGTAGTAGTTCGACTTTTAGGTAATTATAAGTGCTGTTAAAAATTTGGAACTCCGAAATATTTCGGACTTTTTCTGATACCCTATTTTCGAACTTCGATACATTCATTGAATAAAATACTTGATTTTTTATTTTCTTCCTCAAAATTCGACCAAAATAATAAAAAATAGCCTCAAACAAAATGTCATACGAATGCCTTCAACTGCTCAATACTAAACACCGCTCAATGAGCCCGCACATCCCCTCAATCACGCCTTTCCTACCGCCCTACTATTTAACACATTTCAAATAAACGCCTTCGCTTTCATTTGCTTCACTTCAGGCGAGTACTCTTACTCTAGGTATATTAGGTACATAGTTCATTTAAGATTTCAAAGAAATTGCCGCTACCGGGTGTCTGAAGCTGTTGCAAAGATTATGAATGGCTTATGTGGCGGAGCGATTGCGAGCACGAGTAAGCTTGTTTTACACCAACGGCCACAAGTATGCAGAAAACAAAAAGCTTTAACGCAAGTAAATAAAATGGAAATGAAAGGAAATTCCGGGGGTTGGAGGAGGGAGGAACAGCTTGGCGTCTCGGCAATAACATTACACGCATATGTTCTCATTGCGGCACACCCGAGGCTTATCTGGCAATGACTTGTTGTTGCCAAAGTACAAAAAACGAAGTAAAAAGTGAATAAAAAACACAATAACAACAACTGTTGCTAATACGAAGCTGAGACTACTTTTCCCATATGCCCACAATAAACTCTAGGGTATAAAAAAGACTCAGTAACAACAAACGGTAAACAAAAAGGCGCACGCCGCCACAGGCATTGTTGCAATAAAATGATTACAAAGACGAAGGCGCTGTAGTCGAGTGGGGGGCATAAGTGGAATGTGTGGTGAGGAGAGGCTCTGCAATTGGCAACAATTTGGCGCAAATGAGTATAAACAATTGTTGCAAGTTTGGCAAGGGGAAGATGTATGTAAATTGGTATATAACGGTGCTTTAAGCAGCAGGCAGCTTACATATATGCTTTAACGCACGCCTTAAAAGCTTTTTGCGGCCGACCAAAGTGGTGGAGAGGCTCAAATGAATCTCAGAATGAAAGTGAAAATGAAATCGCAAATAGATGAAAGTGGATTTTTAACGCAAGAATAAAAGAAAATTGCGTTAATTAATTATTGAGTAGCAATTTGAGGCCAAGCTTCGAAAGCTTTTTAAGAACCGTGTATAATTAAAGTAAGCAAAACCACTAAAAAGTTCCACAATTAAGATGAAAACTGCCATTACAGCTATTAAACCTACATGTTGCAAGTACACTACAATATCGTTTGTTGCAACATTGTCGTGCAACTGCAATTTTTCGCCAATAAATAACCCAATTGTGCGTTGCAAGCAGTCAAAAACACAAGAAAACCGTTTAAGACAAATACAACGACGATTACAAATTGTCGTATGCGCATTTTCAGATAAGACTCAAATAGTTGCATGCAACTTTTTATGCCACATTTATCAACAACTACTTACTAACGGAGCGCGCCAACAGCATCAGCATGTATTTCGCATGCAACTGCTGGCTGACGTAATAGCCGCTGGCGTTGTGAAGCAATTTCAAGGCAATTACATACACACACACTCATACATACGACTACACGATTTGCCTTCGTAGTCGAAAGTTTGTCGTCGGCGCCATTTTGCATTGGCATCTGAGACGGCACAGGCTAGCAGAACTTTGTTGCAAGGCGTATATAGCAACATCAGCTTCTAAGCAGCACAAACACACAAACATACATATATTCCCGTTATAATGTATGAGTAACTATTTTTACTGCCACACACTTACAAATGGCGCCAAGTAGTATGTACGTATGTATATCTGCTTCTCCGCCAACTTGCAACTTATAAGTTGCAAAAGCTTATCGCTTTCCTTGCATGGCATTAGTGCAAGCAATTCTTGACATGAGGCAAATTGGATTTCCAAAGTGGATATCGTTTGATGCAACTTCTTCTCTATAGGTAGTCGTAGTTGACTTGTTTGCATGTATTCGCGCGTATGTATGTGTGTGTGTATAAATCCTTTCATTGTAAAAAAGTTAGTTTTCGATTTTCTCTCAGATTAGCATTGCGATCTGCATAGTTTAGCGTTGAGTAGCTGTTTTTCTCGCCCCAAAAGGCAAGCACTCGAAGTTCCTGAAATTGGACTGGCGGATTTGATTGGGATAACTGGCGGAGCTTTAGTTTGTTGGCGAAGATTTATACAAATGTTGTTTAAGTTTAGATTTAATAAGAAATAATATTATAATGTGTATAAAATAAGAATACGTAGAGACGCAAGCATTTTACAAGCATTTCTCTTGCAGAATTTAACATGCATAATTTCGGAATAGCGGAAAATCGTAGAAATTAGCAACTGGTATTAGTTTTATATTAGAAAAATACTTTGATATTATTATTTTTTGAGATACAAACTAAAGGATACAACAATTTTTGAACTCCGAAAAATTTCGGAGTTGAATTCTTTGGAATGTCAATAATATTTTCCAACAATTGTAATCGGTTTATTAATAATTTTGAGCAGAAATTCAAATTCACTAGCAAATTATAAACGAGTTAATATTTTGGAACTCCGAAAATTTTCGGAGTATTTTTTTCAAATGCTTTTTCCATTTGTCACTGTTATTATGATAATATTAATATTTGTAATCTCCGTTATATTAATAATATTTTTTCGGAGTGGTTTTCTTTCGGATTAAAGTAGTATTTTCTGAATACAATACTTTAGGTGAATAATACAATATTTTTTAACTCCGAAACATTACGTAATTTGATCTGAAATCGTCATTGTGATACATATGTAGTACCTACACACAATTTTCGGAAAAGTAGTATTATCGTTTATTTTTGAAATAATTTGCTTTAAGCTGTAGAAATTTAGAATTACGCAAATTTTTTGGAACTCCGAAAATTTTCGGAGTGATTTTTTCGTAGATGATATTTTCGGACAACTTTTTTTTTTGAGTATAGCTGATTTGTTTGAGAGAATTTATATATCTGAGTACTTAAGTGCTAAAGTTCCGTTAAGCAAGAAAAGATAAACGTCGATTATCTTTCTTTCTTTTATTCTATAAATAGTACCTGTGAGATATCGCAAAGCAAAATAAATTCTGTCAAGTGTACATGGCACATTAACTTCAACTTTATTTATGAAATATTTGAATTATTAATCACTTTTGAAAAAAAAGTAGCAGAAAGTGCTATCTTAATAATCATAAATTAAGCGATAACAGTGATATGAATATACTATACATGTTTATCAAATTCATTGAGAGGTCTTTTGTTAATCAAACATAAAAAAAATATTTCCGGGTGCTTATACGCAATTCAAAAGTTCCCCCTGAACAAATAAAAAAATATACGAATTCTATTTTAAGACCTTAAAGTGTTATCAGAACTTTATTTATGTGCACACTCAAATCAATATTTATTGTTATCGCATTATTCCGGCTATAAAAGCCAAGAAGTGCTAGTCAACACCTGTTAATATAAAACCAAACATTGGAAGAAAATGAAAGTGTTCGTGCAAATTTGTGTGCTCTTCGCGCTCTACGCTGTCACCTACTCAGCGAGTTCCACTTGGGGTGTACGCAATTCAACCGATTTGCTCATACTTAGTAAGAACATATTTCAACCGGCTATAGCACACAAATCGCAGCTCGTTTATTATGATATACCCGAAAAGGTAAGTGTTTTTTATTTGAGTGTTATAACTCTGTTGATTTTATTTTACCTTATTTTCAAAATTTTTATTTTTTTGTTTCCTTACTTATTTCAGTCACATAGCAATTTCAAAGTAATCAGCGTTATATATTTGCAAGACAAGTTCACCAATAGCTCTGGCCCTTCGAACACCTTATACTACGGTGGACCCGGCCAGACTTTTGCCTCCATACAGATGAGAACCTATACTGGTGTTGGTCTAAATGTGACTATTTTGGTTTACGGACAATAAATGAGTAATAAATAAATAGTGTATTGAATTGGAAAAATACTTTTTTTTTATTACATATGTATATAAGGTTATATCTTCTTGATAACGATAAAATATACACCACTCGAATATTTGTATAAAATTTTATTAGGTTTGACACTTGTTAATAACAGTTGAATGTCATTTATTCCGAGAATTTCATTAATACCATTATCGAAAATCCAGATTTCGGTATATTCCAATAAAAAAGTGGGATTTGGCGCTCGGAAAGGTAAAGCTTGCGACAAATGTCCAGCCCCATGTTTTCATGGGGCCTCATTAATCCTCTCAGGAACTTCTAGGTCTAGTTGGAAACATAGAGCTCAATGACAGTGCCCTATGTATGGTCAGATCTAAGTTACAAGGAGTAAAATTGGCTCCTAGAAATTTTGGAAAATTTATTCTAAGTAAAATAATAACGGGACCTAATTAGAATGCAAAAACGGTCGATTTTGTCATAATAATCTGATTTCTTACGAGATATAGGACTGAAATTGTGGTCTCTCGGACCTTTTTTACGTTGTTTTGAGTTGTTTTTCTCTTTATGCAAAAACGGTCGATTTTGTCATAATAATCTGACTTTCTGCGAGATATAGGACTGAAATTGTAGTCTCTCGAATTTATTTACGTTGTTTTGAATTTTGTCTCTTTTTTTCTCTCTTTATTCTCTACTTTCTTATTTCTCATGCCCTCCAACAAAGGCAGTAACGCTATATAAATGTCAGTGCTTAAGAATTTCATTAAAGCTAAACCTAACCTCATTTTCGCTTGTCGTAAATTATTGCCAGTGACCCATGTAAACCGAACGAAATCAATTCCAAACAATCTTTACAATTTATTTTATTGCACTATCAGTGTACAAAGGTGAAAGTTAAGCAGACCACTAAAGCATATTTATAGTCTGTTGTACAACTATGTGCTAAGAGGTATTGTGTCGCCCGCAATTCATAAGCAAAATTGATAGGAGACTCAACAACTGCAACTCTCACCCAAAAGCTGAGCTGATAGAAGAAGAGCAATCGCTTGTAATACTAGCATATTTATGATGGCATAAGAGTGCGTAAGTGGCTGCTTAAGATCCAAGCATGCAGGACTATGATTTGTCTGCGCCAGATATTGCAACCGAAATTTCGGGCGCAAACAATATGCGGTTAACTGTAAGTGATTGTGGGTTGTTTACGCAAAACTATTAGTGGGTGGGAAAAACGTGAGCAATAAATATTGATGATAAGAAGGGGAGAGAGTGTGTCTGTTGCAGACTGATTAGTAATAGTTGCAATATGTTACCCGGGGGCGCACTCGATACGCACACATAAATCGAATTGTGGGCAATAAAATTCGCCAGCCAAAAATGTGCGAATAGACAATGGCTGTGACATGCTACGGAAGTCAGCTGCACAATATATGTAGATAGACAGATGTGTGTCTTGGCACTAAAATAGATAAGATAAATGTGCACGGGTCGCACACCCCTAATACCAGCAATTTAAACCACAAAGCCACTTTAGAGCTGCCTTGCCTTGATGTGTGGGTGCGTGTGTGTGTGCAGCAGAGTAGAAGCAACCACAGCAAACGTTTAAAATGCAACAAAGCACTCACTCACTCACTGACTTTCGTAGAAACTGAGGCACAAATCGTAAACAGTCACCTTTGGCATGAATTGAGACGAATGTCAATAGCAGTGGCACATAGTACTGCTGATTGCCTGCCACATGCCACATAAAGGCAGCACATTAAACACAAGCGCATACAATTTTTTTTCATACGCACGACTTGCAGCATTTGTTTTTGTTGTTGCTGCTGTTATAATCGCTGTCGTCTCTGCCAAGTTGGAGACAGCCATTAATATGCTCTGTTTTAAACTGTTTGTGGCATGACTTTTGTTGTTATCTACTGTTATAACTGCTGTCTGCTGTGTGGCAAGTTGCTACCTGCTGTTGGCACTTGTGTTGCTTAAGACACGCAACACGCGCGCACACCCACTCTTCAACAACATCAGCGCCTCCTTACTTAGACGTGTAGCTTACACTCATTGGAGTCATCTTTTATTTGCACGCTTGTGTCGCTTGTGTTTAATGTGTGGTTTTTATGGCAGCAACAAGCAATTGCCGGTTGGCTTTATCCTAGCAGAAGTACTTAAAACGCACACACCACAACAACAAACAAGGAAATTGTTGGGCACATCCTGTGTATAACAGGTAATTACCACAATAATTTTACACTAATCCCTATAAATTAAATGAAATTTAGGTTGTCACTCTCGAACGCACATCAAAGCACGTTAAATGTGGTATTTGGCAATGCAGGCAATTTAAAGTGACGCAGGGACTCTTGTCGAGTGAAGAAGAGTGGTTTATTAAACGCAGAAAAAATTGATTTGTTTTTGTTTTTGTCCTTTACTTCTTTTCATTCTTTAGAATGTGTACTCAGTGTAAGCATATTCCAAATATTTACTTACACTCTTTTTCTCTCATGACATTTCCTTTCACAAGCAGCTTGAGTTAAAAAATCGAAAATTCGATACACTTGCGTGTCATACGGACTAGGCGCTCAGCTTTGTACTACAAGTGGAAGCTTCTTAATATCACATAAATGGCTATTAGAAAATGGCGCCAAAGCAGCGACAATAGAAAGAAATATTTCTAGCAGACATTTTTGTAATGTTGAAGGTAGAAGTCATACCTTTTGCAGTTGCCTTTTATAATTTCTGAATGCTGTGAGGTTGCTATGAGTATGATTAAATTTTTAGGAAATTTATATTTTAATACAATAACTGTCAACGAAACCATGAGGGATTTAAAAATTCAAAGATTATATAAATCGGTCTAGCCTCTGTCGAGTTACACATGGTGTAACTACACATAAGCGGGTTGTTCAAAAAATAACGGGAATTTTCGATTTTAATTTTTTTTAAATATTTTTTTATTGCATCTATATTAATGTTGAGGCTTTTAAATTAGTATCCATTTGATATTATGCACTTATTCCAACGGTTCTTCCAAGTTCTTAAGGCAGTAGTCTACTTTAGAAGCCGAAAAAAGCGTTTTTTTTTAGCAATTTTTTTTTTAAAGGGAAGGAAATGATTGCGGTAAACGGAATTTTAAGACGATACCTATATTTAAGGTTTAAAAAACATAAGGCTTAAAAAACAACATTTATTATTAAAAAATATTGAAATTTTTTCAAAGTTGTAAGTATTTTTCAGGAGCGCCTGGAGTCTGCACTTCGAAATCGGTGCCGGTGATGGAGGTCGTGCGATGCGTCTGAAACAGTCGAACCAATTTTTTTTTCATTTTTATAAGTTTCTTTTCCTTATGAACTATAGGAGTTATAAAATTCCATATTTTTTCGAAGTTTGAAAAAATAATTCACTTTTTTTAAGAAAAAAAAATTTACTTTAAGTTGCAAAACAAGTAGTTTAAATAATACTTTTGTTCAACTTTTTTAGTTCAAATAGATAATAATAAGATAATTTAATACTGAAGCTAGATCACTTTGGTTTTTTTCGATCGGACATATATTCTTTTTGCTATCGCCGACAACGTTTTCTAACACTTGTGAAAATGAAAACTCGAGAAAACGCGGTTTAAAGGTCTGCCTGAGCATTCGCACCTGCTCGACGCTCGGCCACTAAAACTGCTCTAGCTTCGAAAATATGTGAAATTGGCCTCTGGATATTTAAAGACATATTCTTGCATAGTTTTGGAAGAGATTTAAAACAAAACAAAAAAAATCGATTTTTTGAAGCCTGTAAAGCAGACTACTGCCTTTATGTTGAGAATTGGACTCTGCAAAACCGCGAAATTTTAAATTCCCGTTATTTTTTGAACACACCTTGTTAACCTTAGTTAACCTCTTTCTGATATTGCTGCTGCCTATCTAAAACAATTTTCTACTGAAACCGTAATTGTAGATACCAATCAGTAGTGTTGATTCGAGGGTATAAGAACTTATATCTGGGACAGTGTTTGAAGGTAGATCTAAAGGTTTGTGGTAGAACAACCAAGAGATTGCTACGAAAACGATAAAAATTTTTTTTTTTTTCGAAAAAATAAAATAACAGTATTTTTTATAGTAAAGAAAACTATTGTCACTAATTTTATAAATAATTATTAATCATTTCTAAAAATTTCGATCCAAATGAAATTTCAACAACTTTTGTCACAAGAACTCATATGTAACTAGTTTGTAACTAGTTCATGAAAAAGGTATATAACTTTGGAAAGGAAACTGCTGTTATATCTCAGACTACTAACTCTACTTCGAACAGAGAAAAACACAAAGCAATCAGCACGTAAATATGTATATAAGTTGTATACACTGTTCTTCATATAATGGCTGCAGTAAACGAGTTTACATGCTGCCCAAACAGAATTTATCGTTTTGCTCTTTACCAACATGCCGCCATAAAGTTGGATGCTACTCCACATAGTTGGATGCTCGCCAACACCAATTGCTGTGAACCTATTCGAAAAGGACATGGCACGCGTCGTCTCTTACGAAAAAAATGGCACACTCTCGTGCCACATACCACACTATAGCCAAGAGCAAACGCATAACAGCCATTTTGTATACACACACTGCTCGACTACTTCGACTACTAACCATTGCGACTGGGTTGCATTTCTTTGTAGTAGAAATTAAATATGCCACACTCGTGCATTTGCATGCGCCAAGGGGTACTAACGTCGTGAAACCGCGAAAATGTGCCGCGCACGCGATAGTCTTTAGCCGTCATTTTATGTTTATTTCCGTTTTTAGCGGAAGGTTCGTTAAATTTAGTTGATTTTTATCCTTATTGGCAAATTAGTGGCGCAGGCGAACAGCCGCATGCAGCAAGCGACAAACGGATATAAATGTTTACTTTGTGTGCTTTCAAAAGTTCGTAGCATACACAAAGGCGCCATAGCGTATAAAGCTTGCTATTGGCATACATGCAACTGAGTTTCCCCACAAAAATGCTTACTACCACCGTTGCTGTGTGTTCAAGCACTGTAGATGTTGTTGTTATTGCTATGCTCAAACTGGTCAGTCAGTGAGTTGTTGGCCGGTGCTTGTGCTATGCCCAGCAGTGGCCACTAGCTTACAACTTCTATTCGATATTTTGCGCTTCGCACTTTTCTAAGCATAGTTGTTGTTATATATGTGTATTTATATATATGTATTCTAAGCACTTTTTCTCTTTTCTCTTTTCTCCTTTAGAATTGTTGGTTTTTTGTCTATCTAAACTTTCGTTTTCTCGTTTCATCCACAATGGGCGAACAGCTGTGGCAGCAAGCAGCCTGTTTGCATGCAACTTTTACATCCTATTGCCGCCACAAAGCACATATACACACACTTGTTTTGTTCATATTTCAAAAAGTTTCTTACAACAACAACACTACAAATATTCACCATTCTTTGTTTGCCGTTGTGCGTGTCTGTTGGCGGCGCCCTTGACTATCAACCAGCCCGCCACTCGTGTTTGTCCTGCCACAGATACACTGCCAACAAGCATACATGTGTCTTTCTGCACGAGTTTGTTTGAGTTCAAATATTTCTAAGCTTTGTCGATGTGAAAGCAAACTCGTTTTCCACACCACACAGTTGGTAAACTCGATGGCATGAAGACACTTAAACACTCATACAAATATATACATAAGTATTTGTAGAATCTCTGCAACTCCTCTTCTATTATCGTTGCGCTTTTGTGGAGCCACAGGATGAATCTTTTTGTTGCCTTATGCTGCTGGTCGTGCCATAAACGCTTGCTCCATACACCATGTGGGCTCACATAGTCACTTAGTTCACTCGTAAAGCATATAAAATGGGGTTGTTTTGCTGCCGAGTGGAAGCGGATTTCAGCAAAATTGTATTGTACATAGCACAAAACACAAAATCAAATAATATCTTTGTTATTCTATGTACATATTCGTTGTTGTCTACTTTTCTTTTCATGTATTATTTGTGCATCATATGTAGTCATGCTAAGTTATATGCTGCCCTCGTAGTACAAGTGATGACTTCCTTTTCCTTTATTGTTGTTTACGCTTGCCACTTTGTGCGGTTATTGACAATTCTTTCATTTTTTTGTTGCTTTTTCGCTGAAAACGTTGTTTTGTAGTAATGCAATATTATTTGATTGTGCTTATAAAGTGACATTTATATTATTATTTGTATATTTTTATTGTGTCAGCTTTGGTTGATATTTATTTAGATTTGTGAGAAATGTGCTAAGCAATAATCATTTTATTGTATTTTTAAGTGTTTAGGTATAAGTTGATTGGAATTGACCGAAATCGATATACTCATATACCAAATACAATATAACAATAATTTCAGTTTTATAAGAATTCGGATAGTTTCCTAGAACTTGAGGATGCTTGATGATAGCACAACAAGCTACCTAATAATGAAATGTGTTTCTTATGTTTCAAAAATTCATCCATTTTCTCTCGTTGTCAAGAGCACAAAAAATGAAAGACAAATTTTGAAATAATTTAAAAACAAGTAAGGAAGGGCTAAGTTCGGGTGTAACTGAACATTTTATACTCTCGCAATTTATTTATTTAACATTATTTATATTATATAATACACAATTTGACCCACATATTCGTCATATATATTGTATAAAGTATATTGAAAGTTGGAAACCATAATATTAGGTTAGAAGCACCGAGGTCCTCGTGTTCGATATATGGGGCCTTGAAAATCTATGGTCCGATTTCGGCGATTTTTAGAAAGGGGCTGCCACATAGAGGAGTATTTGTGCAAAGTTCTGCACCGATATCTTCACTAGTGCTTACTTTATATATTGTAATGTAAACGATTCAGATCGTCTTCAAAGTTCTGGTATATAGGAAGTAGGCGTGGTTGTGAAGCGATTTGGCCGATTTGGTAAGGAAACTATTACAAACCAAGTTTTATTGAAATCGGTCGAGTAGTTCCTGAGATATGGTTTTTGACCCATAAGTGGGCGACGCCACGCCCATTTTCCATTTTGTAAAAAAATCTGAGTGCAGCTTTCATCTGCCATTTCTTATGTGAAATTTAGTGTTTCTGGCGTTTTTCGTTAGTGAGTTAACCCACCTTTAGTAATTTTGTATGGGAGGTGGGCGTGGTTATTATACGGTTTCTTTCATTTTTGGACTGTATTAAGAACTGGCTAAAAAAACGACTGCAGAAAGTTTGGTTTATATAGCTCTATTGGTTTCCTAGATATGTACAAAAAACCTATTTGGGGGCGGTGCCATGCCCATCTCTCCAAAAGAATTACATCTACATATGCCCCTTCTTAGTGCGATCCTTCATACCAAATTTTATTTTCCATAGCTTTATTTATGGCTTAGTTATGGTACTTTATAAAAATCTGAAACTTGGTTTTCGAAAAAAATATTGTAATATATGTATTGTGGTTCTCAAAATTGAGATTTATTAAAAAAGTAGGCAGAAAATAATTTATTTAAGAAAAAAAAACAAGCAATAACTTCACCGTTGTATGAAATTTCTGTAGTCATTTTATACTTAATTTTCTTCAGAAAAATTATCTATTGAATAGATTGAATAATATTATTTAACTATTCCCTCAGTGCTTCATATACGTTTTTTCACCACAATTGGGTCTAGCTAATAGAAATTAACAGTCCCACAATGTTCTATGGCAATAACATTTGTATGTTATGTAACAATAAGTTATAAAGTTGTTCTCGTTTCATCAGGAAAGATCCTAAAGAATGTTCTCTAATATCTATAGTGTTCGGGATGTACGGAATGTATTCAAAAAGTAACGGGAATTGCCTTTTGCCAAAAAAATTTTTCATACGTCTACAATAATCGTCGAAACACACTCGGTAACGAGCATTTAACAAAAGAAAATCGACAAGCTCATAGAAACATGTTTAAGGGGCATGTACTTCAGGGGCAAGTACCAATAAATAGAAATCATTTGACAAATCCGCAAAATTTTAATATTCACGGTATTTTTTTTTTTTCGGATCTTCTCAACCAACTGCTGTTCGGTTTGATTATAGAGAATGAATCCCGATTTAGGTTACCAAATATGTGTTCTGAGATGTCTTATAGAGTGATACAATATTAAGAATTGCATCATAATCATAAGGAACTATTAGTCACATGAGAATATAGAAATATTTTGCGAGCCACCTTATAGAAGCGTAATAATGAAGATTCATTTTGCTTCTTACACGCTTAGTTGACTCATCATTTTTCTCTATTTTAGTTATAAATGGTCTACTAATCCTTTGATGTGTTTGAAATTTTATTTTACAAAATTTTATTTCATAAGTCAATTCTTTTGCGACGTTTGTTCAATATCTATAACAGTATTAACGATTATATTCCGGAACAAAGTTCCTGAGCTATTTATAGGTTCTTCTTTTTCTTTAATTCAGTACCATTCGTTATGACTATTCTTACTTTTTACATTTCTGAAGCTTTAAAGCGCCAAATTTCAAATTTAACCTTTCACAATTTCTACCTTAAATATTAACAGCAATTGCACTCAAAATCGAAGCAGTTAACCCCTTGCTTTAAAGCCATATTAAATGCCCGTTTGCAAAGCCATTCACCTGGAAATATAATACCTTTCTTTGCCACGATTGATGTCCTACCAAAAACAACAAAAATTACAACAACGTCGGCAGACAATGTGAAAAAAAGTAATGCAGCAACAAATTGCCTATCATTATGCCACAAATAACGGCGTTTATCTACAATAAAAGCAAATCAATTTGAATTATGTGCCGCCAACAAAAAAACCCACGTTAACCATAAATGGATGGGTACGGAAGGGAAAAAACTTCAACCAAATAAAAAAACCGCAAACAACAAAAATAGAAAGAGTAAAAAAATAAACTCAACTCAGTGCATAAATCAAAAAGCAAGCGAGTTGTTGTAACAACAACTACAGCAAAAAAACAATAACAACAAGCGCAGTGCCATGAAATGATTGATACAATTTGGCGGCTAAACTGACATTGCAAATAAGTGTTATTACGAGGGGTGGTAGGTGGCGTGTGTGCGAGGCTTCATGCGTGGAGGAGTGCAGGAGTGCACAAGCCTATTTGTAGGCGCACAGCCACGGTCATAGCAATGAAACGGTTGTATATGCAAATAAATTACAAATACAAAGCTGTTTGTTATTGTTGTAGTTGAAAACTAACTGCGCAGTAAATGGTTATAAAAACAAAAATAAAACAAATACAACAAAAACAATACATAAATGCGACGCGGAAATTTGCGGCAAATATTATGTGTGTCACGGTGTGGGGATTGAAGGGCAGCGCAGCGACGATTGGGTGCAGTTGAGTTGCAGCAGATGAGCAATATACCGTGATAATTTATGCACCCCAGTGGAAAAGCGTCAAATTTGTGCATTAAAAATGGCCACAAGCGGCACACGGACGAGCGCACAAACTAAGGGGACTTCCATTACGCGTCGTGTGTGTGGCAACAGAATGTTATGTTGGCGGTTTGTAAAAATATGTGAACTCGGCAAAAACAATAAATTATTACACACTCGCGACGGCCAGCCAAAGCTGCTCATACGCCACACACACACACACTTGCGTACCCGTGTCACATCACATCGAACGCAGTAGTGGCAGACAGGGCCGATGCGAGGTGAAAGTGGCTGACGGGGCTTAAAGGTTGAAAGTATGCGCCGTACGAAAATTCCCCAAACGACATTTGCAGTTATGGGCAATTTTGCATACAAAAACAATAGCAATAACAATGCAGTGCGAGGCAAGCGAAATCTGCGTTTGAGCACCACAAAAAACAACAACAGCAACAATATCAACAGCAGCAGCCATCACTCACAACAAAAATAACAATCTGTAGAGATAAAGCGTTGCCAACAACAACACTACTACTGTGGCACCGAAACAGTTGCCAGAGGCAAATAAATAAAACCATATAGAAGTGTGAACCATGTGCGTGTGTGTGAAGGTTGTGTGCTTGTTGTAGTTTGTTGCACGCAGTTTTCTTTTTCTTGTGGCGCAGCACTTTTTCCATTTGTTGTTGTGTTACTTTTTAGCAGTTTCATTCGCTTTATGCGGTTCGCGTATATTTTATGAGTTCATCAGATTTTTTTCCTTTGATTATGCGTGCAAACCTTTTTAAAATGCCTTCTTTTTTCGAAGTCACTTAATTTGATTGCTCCACCCTTGGGTGTGCGACGAACAGTTTTTGTGTGGAATTTATATTTTTTGTTCTCCCTCGAAATAATGAAATATGCTCTCTATACCCAATTGCGGTCAATTAACGGTTGATGTTATTATAAAAATGGGGAAAAGCTAAATTGCAGAATTGAAAGCGTTATGAAATTCTTAGATGCAAAATTTAAATATTTTTTGAATATTTAAGAAAATTTTTTAATATGTTACAACACCAAAAACAAGTGTTGCGCATTTAAGGCTGATAAAGAGACAACAAAAGCAAGAACGGAGAAAATTCTACTCTATATACATACATATATGTTATATGAGTGAGTTGGGAATTGTAGAGGTTCCCATAATCGTAAATAGGTTATTCCGAAATGTGGTCTTAAAAAAAACTTAAAACTTAAAAAAAAATATTTTTTTTTATATTATCTCATTAAATTCTAAAAAATCTCTTGAATATTGTTCTAAAACTTCTAGTCGATCTGAATAATATTTCTGGAGATATAGTCTATAGAAGTGAAACGTTACAGGGTACATGGAACGTCAGTAACTAAACAGTTTTTAAAGTCGATGTTCAGTTTTCCCGTGAACTAGTCAACGGATATTGAAAAAAATTTAGACAGGTCTTCGAAATATATTTTACAAGGTCTTAGACGAGTTTTTTTATAAATTCAATTACTACAGATGATCCTACTAGAAGTTATGCTGTCATCAGCATCATTTCCTGAGGGCTCGCCATAAATGATGTCAGATATTTCAATAATTGTCTTTAAAAATTATAATAATCCCTCATTAAATGTGTCTTTAAGACTATAAAAATAAGAACGAATATTTATTTTATTTATATTATTGAAAATAGTCCTTTTTTACGGACGACAGACAGCCATGGAACCCCTTAAAGAGCTGTTTTATGTTCTCAATGACTAAAAATCCCTCAAAAACTTCTCTCAGCATATTCTACAATACTAATGATAATGTTCTATAATCTTTTAATCGGAAAAAATTTCCAATGATTTGAAAAATAAATCCGCTCAAAATCAAATATCTAAGATACAAACTCATTTTGTTGAAAAATATAATTTCAACATTATATTGAAATTCAACATAAATTACTAATTTCACGAAAAAAATGCATTAGTTCCTTTCAAAATGTAAATTTTTAGTTAGAAATCCACTATATACTCACTTGTATGCGTATTCCAAATTATCACCACAACCACCCCACGTCCAATCGTCGTGCAATTGCTTGGGGCGCGAGCCACGCGAACAGCCACATGACGCCAATTGGCCATCGCGGCAAGCACGCGCTATAAAGCTGGTCACCATAGCAGCGGCGAGCGCGTGAATGAAAGCCATTTCCGGTGAGCCTGCAAAAGAGAATAGAGTAAATTTGTATTGATTCAACAAAACTATAAGCTTCTATATCTAATATGTATATTAATAATTATGCACGAAATTATATTTAATGTGGCTTGTCAAACTTTGACATGCTCAACTGTAAGCGCCTGTATGAAAATGAAAGTTCAGCGCATATAACTAATTCTATTCAGCAAGTTGTCGGAAAACGCAATTAATTTAACGCTCTTTAAATCGATATGCCCAACGAAGCGCACTGTGCCGAAAACAGCATTTGTCGCGCGTTGAGTGACACATCGAAAAGCATTTGACAGCATAACGGTAGCTTAGTAAACGAGAGAGTGGCGAAAAACTATTTTCTACATTATATATTAGCTTGTATGCTTTTGTATATGTAAGTATGTGTGTGTGTGACCTGTCAACGGTGTATAGTGTTCCATCAGCAACGGCAGTCTATGACACTAATCAACTTTCATGCCATACAAGTTTAATGCCAAAATAATAATGCCAATATTAATGCGTAGCACACTTACAAATACTTACAAATACGAGTATATATACATACATATATCTAATTTATTGTACATAGGTAAGTATATTAGAGTGTTTGCAAGCCTACTCATGTAAATGTATGCCCGAAGAGAAGGCTTGTGTGCTTAAATTAGTGTAAAAACAGGGTGTTACATAAAAAAGGAATAAAATTGCGAAAATTTAAATTTTCCAAAAATTTAACAATGATGCCAGATTGCAAAAAAATATATATTTATTTTCATTCTCATAAGTTTAATAATATTTTTTTATAAACCAAATAAAATGTGAATTAAATTGTGAAAAATATAACTTTAAAAAATTTAACAGTGTTGCCAGATTATAAAAAAAAAATTAAATTAAATAATAATATTAATAATTAATAATATTTTTTTTATAAACTAAAAAAATGTGAATTATTAATTGGAAATTTATAAAAATTTAACCGTGTTGCCAGATTTTCAAAAGTGTAATCAATTTTTTTTTATTTCTGTTTTTTGATTTAATAACATATTTTGTATAAAAAATTAAATGTGAATTAAAAAGTGAAAATTCAAAAAATTTCAAACAATTTGAACAGTGTTGCCATATTAAAAAAACATAAAATTGATTCATATAATTTAACTATTTTTTTTTTAACTAAATACGGTGTAAATTAAATGGCGTAATTTTTAAATTAAAAAATAAATCGAACTGTGTTGTCAGATTTAAAAAATATCAATTTTTTTGATATTCTTATAGGTTTAATATTGAATTATTATTTTTAATAAAATATTGTTTTATATTTTTATCAAGAAAATATCTTGAAGCGAGAGTACTCTCATGAATGCTTTTGCGCTCAATTTAATGCATCTAATAAACTCTAGTCTAGGAATTTTATAAAAACATGCCTTTAAATTTTTGTATTTTCTTCTATAAGTATAATACTGAGTGTACCCTGTACACAGCTCACCTATCTATCTGAGCATTCACCAACATAATCCGCTCATACTCACTTCCTTATTGACCCATTTGGTTGAAATTAGTCAGTCAACCAAGTAAACTGTAAATTTCCGCCACACAGGCGAAATTAATACGTGCCAAGTGTAACGGCACAGCTAAAAGCGGAGATAATAGAGAGAGAACTACAAACTGGCGCAACGGTGCGTATACGTGTCGTCAGCCAAATGTCACATCAAGTTTAATGTACGAGTATATGTATGTATTTGTGGAATATAGGGTAATAGGAAGTGGATGTGTACACAGGATTGATAGTAGCGAATATTAGTATTATATATAGTATGTAAATATGTATGAATAAAATATATATGTATAGGAAAAGTCGGATTTATTGTGGCTAGGGAACAATTCTTTCGACTGTTCGATATCTTTGTAGAGAGCTTGCAGATATTTTTCATAAAAAAATATTATTTCACGGAATAATATATATTTTCGATCTACTTCATAGTATTTTTGGAAGAAAAGAAATAATTTCCTTTAAAAATATGAGTTCTCTATCATGCTCATTGGGTATTTTATGTCATTTCATGCCCTCATGACCATGTAAATCTACTTATATACCACTATACTCATACATATAGCTTATATACTAACATACCGCCTGACGACCGGATGTGGCTTTGATCTCATACACCGCCATACATACATACATAAACCGTTTTGTTTCCGCTGTTCGCTTAGTTAAGCATTAATTGCGCTTCACGGGATTACACAACCAATGCTTCGTTGCATATTGCCAAAAAGGTAACGGTACAAATTAAATATATGTTAAGTAGACAAGGCATACAAGTAACTACCACAAGCAGCACACACACAAACAACAATTCTACGCTACTTTCATTTCAAAGTTGGCAACTTTGTTGACCTTAATGTGAATTACATACAAACATATACATATATCTACCGTTATAAATGTTATCATTTTTGGCAAATAAACCGCGTCAGCATGACTTCATGTATTTAATTGAAATAAAATTTCAATAAGTCTGTAGCATATGAAAGCGCACACTTGCCACAAAGGACGACACACTATCAGCGCGCGTTGCATGAGCTTTTACATTTTTGTGCAGTTTCCAAAGCACAAAAAGCAAGAAAGGAGGCACTTGCTAATCAAACTCTGCATTGGCTACAAGCTGCGACAAATTGTCTACATATATGTCTGACAAGCGTCTTTCTTACGCTTTTACATTTTTATTTTCTTCTTGCTGTCGCTCAGCGTCGATATGTCGTGACAGCTGCTGTTCGTTTAGCCATAACGCTATTGATTTTGACTTATATTTTTGCGTTTGAGTAGATTTTAATGAAATGTAGCTGGAAGCCGATTATGAAGTGTAGTTAAATAGAGAAACAAAAAATAGCAACTCACCGTGTGTTTTTGTAATGGTTTTTAATGTTTTTTCTAATTTTGGATGTAGACGCCGGAGCAAAAAAAACATCAAGGAGATCGAATAAATTCGCATTTTTTTGGGAGAATGTGAGTAAAACAAGTAAGGAAAGGCTAAGTTCGGGTGTAACCGAACATTTTATACTCTCGCAATTTATTTATTTAACTTTATTTATATTATATAATACACAATTTGACCCACATATTCGTCATATATATTGTATAAAGTCCATTGAAAGTTGGAAACCATAATATTAGGTTAGAAGCACCGAGGCCCTCGTGTTCGATATATGGGGCCTTAAAAACTTATGGTCCTATTTCGGGGAATTTTAGAATGGGGCTGCCACACTATAAACATGGTATTTTTGCAAAGCACCGGTGGTATTTCTGCAACGATATCTTAACTAGTGCTTACTTTATATATTGTAAAGTAAGCGATTCAGATAGTCTTCAAAGTTCTGGTATATAGGAAGTAGGCGTGGTTGTGAAGCGATTTGGCCTATTTTCACAACATATCATTGGGATGTAAGGGAACTATTACAAACCAAGTTTCATTGAAATCGGTCGAGTAGTTCCTGAGATATGGTTTTTGACCCATAAGTGGCCGACGCCACGCCCATTTTCCATTTTGTAAAAAAAATCTGAGTGCAGCTTCAATCTGCCATTTCTTATGTGAAATTTAGTGTTTCTGACGTTTTTCGTTAGTGAGTTAACCAACTTTTAGTAATTTTCAACCTAACCTTTGTATGGAAGATGGGCGTGGTTATTATTCGATTTCTTTCATTTTTGGACTGTATTAGGAAGTGGCTGAAAAAAACGGCTGCTGAAAGTTTGGTTTATATAGCTCTATTTCCGAGATATGTACAAAAAACCTATTTGGGGGCGGGGCCTCGCCCACTTCCCCAAAAAAATTACATCCACATATGCTCCTTCATAGTGCGATCCTTCATACCAAATTTTATTTCCATAGCTTTATTTATGGCTTAGTTATGGCACTTTACGTGTTTTCGGTTTTCGCCATTTTGTGGGCGTGGCAGTGGTCCGATGACACCCATTTTCGAACTTAACCTTCTTATGGTGCCAAGAAATACGTCTTCCAAGTTTCATCAAGATATCTCAATTTTTGCTCAAGTTACAGCTTGCACGGACGGACGGACAGATGGACGGACAGACAGACATCCGGATTTGAACTTTTCTCGTCACCCTGATCGTTTTGATATACATATATAATCCTATATCTAACTCGTTTAGTTTTAGGTCTTACAACCAACCGTTATGTGGACAAAACTATAATACTCACGTAGCAAGTTTGTTGCGAGAGTATAAAAATATGTGATGTAATGCGGACAGTCTGGTATTTTTTATGAGAGTATTTATTTTCTCTTGTAACATACTTAATTTAATGAGAATTCAGAGAATATCTTATTAATTTAATACATTTTGGAAATTCATTGAAAAAGTTTACCAGAGCAAATCATGTATTTTTTTATCTTTTAAGTAATATGGTCATGTGTACGTCTCGTTTGTTTGAAATGTTTCTTACACATGTTTATTGAAATTGCAGTAATTTGTAGAAGGTTTTTCCTTCTAAATGAAGGCTGTCAAAAGTGCACTCGCTTGCCGCGGATCTGATTTATACTGACACAACCTTAAATTATATATACAAAATAAGATTAACCCTTTCATGCCCAATGTTACCTATAGGCTATAGACAAAAATCGTTTTGCGAAAAAAGTTATACAGAACTAGTTATACAAAAAGTGTTCAAAAACATAAAAATAAATGTTTTATTTTAAAGCAAAATTAAGAGTTATTTAAAAAAAAATTCATAAGAAAAGTGTTTAGTTTATCTATAATAATTTAATTTGAGCCTATAATACACATCCTGTAACTAATGGACTTTGAAATTTTTATCACTTCATATTTGAGTTAAGACTTATATATTTTTATCACTTCATATTTCAGTTAAGACTAATATATATCTATCCTAAAAAAATGTTAGCTCCGCCCATTTTAATTCGGGCATGAGAGGGTTAAGATTGTTATACTTCTTAGTATACGACTACATACTTCCTTCCTCGTAGATTCCTAGTATATATTGAATCATAGGTACAGCTACTCTAAGATTACTACTAATTTGTTGTAAAAGCCCAAAACCTTTACCCATATGTATAGTCGGGGTTCAAAATTTTAATCATTCTCACAGAAATCATAGAGATTTACCACACAATTTAGAAATATAGATGGTCTATATCAAATTAACTATTTTTTGAACATTCGAGAACGAACGTAGGATACCAAAATTATGTTTGACTTTATAACACCCGCTGTAATCTGTTTACAAACTGTAACTCAGAGCATAATTTTTTTCCGGTAGATTTTATTTCCGGTTAAGTTTCCCAATGCATGTTTGTCCAATTTTTTAACAATAAACTTCTTTTTGATTTGATCAAACCTTTGGAGACGACTTAGCTTTGTCGTTCCTACATGTTTCTGATTAGAACAATCTCACTAATTGAATTTAAAGTAGAGAAAATATAGTTTTGAAGCTTCAGGAGGACTATGCTGATAGAATAGCCTATAAATTTCGGTTTAATATTTTAATAATTTCACTTAACCAGTGTAAATTCCATTTTTTTTTAATTTTTGACTAACGGCGACTAAAAAATCTAAAATCATTATTAAATTACCTACTCAATCTAATATTTTTTAGTCCTTCTTGGGAACCTTAATGGAAATTTTACATAGAGAGATGGTCTATTGTAAAGACTTATGAGAGAGATCTAGAATTAAATATGTAATTTGTCATTGGATAATATCTGCTTGTATACTTTATAAGACTGCACTCCAGCAAGCTCAGTCACCTCAGATAACTTCATTTCTCGACAATTCAATTCAATTTAATGAATATTATCAATGATTTCATGATGGTTTGCTTCACAAATAGATTATTTTTTATGTAAGCCTTTATAAATGGTATGAAAATACCATTTCGGTTACAAAAGCACCCGACTATCTGATTCTCTTAAAATCGAACAAAGAAAGTCACTGAATAAATTTTTTTATTTTATTTTTGTTCAATACTATAGAATTCATTTTAAATATTTACACTAGATATCTTCTTCTTCTTAACTGGCGTAGAAACCGCTTACGCGGTTATAGCCGACTTTTACACTAGATATACATACATATATAAACCTATGTACATGTGTTATGCGACATCCCTAGAATTTGAAAAGGACCGGCCAACTATCAACGAGCTGTCAAATAATCAAATCAAAAGCCAGCAAAAGTCATGAGAGGAAAATATTCGACACAAGAGTGGCCAAAAGGGAAATTCATATGATATGGGTAATCGAATATTAAACAATGGCATTTATATGCACGCAGTAGGTACACTTCTGTCAGTGTGTGTGTGTGTCGGCGTTCATTAAATACATCAGACAGTTGCATGTGTGCACTCGATCAATTCGTCTGTCAACGCTATGATGAACTAGCAAATGGCAGTTATGTGGAATTGTCTGTGTGTGTTTATGGAATATAAACGTGAATGAGTGTGTATATATACGTATATATGTAGATTTGTATTGAGTATGTTTCAATGCGAACGCTGATGATTTGAATTGGTTGCCCTTAACCCAGCAGGCATTAACTGGCTTCTACATATATAAGTATATATAAAACTGTAAATATTGACAGAGTATTTATTTCTCATATACACATACATACAAACACATATATTTGACTATCATATGACTGTTCTAAGCACACACAAGTGCCGAATGCGCGTAATTTTTGCGCCAAAGCGTTCATTGATGGCGATTTGCTATGCTCATTTCAATATCGGAAATGCTTTTGTTGTTGTTGTTTCGGTTTTTTAATTCCTCCTCACATGCTATTGCAGCCGCTGGCAGCTGACGCTTGCTGTTAACCATTGTCGTCTGCTTGCTTTCAAGCACTTTTGTTTATTCTGAAGCAAGCAAATACACGCACACACGCAATCTTCCCTCCTTACTCAAAATCATTGCCACACACACACACCATCTACATATACATATCTAAGTCAACCATCGATGCGGGTGTTCTTCCACTTGGCAATCTGTAGGGTTCCCATCTTTGTTGCTTTTGTTTTTGTTCCTTGTTGTTTGGTTGGTTGTTTGGGCTTTGTTGTGTTTGTTTTGTGTGTTAATTTGATATTTTTCAATGGAAGGTTTTGTGTATTTGATGGATTTTGCATATCAAATCGTAATCGTAAACTAAATCACTGAACGACAGCAGCTGGTGCATTGTACAAAAGCAAAAATGTGCTGCCAGTCGTCAATCGGAGGGGTCGAAGGAGGTCACATTGCTTACGTTGGCATTGCAAAGGCGGCAGATGTTAAAGTGCACGTTACAGGGCGATTGTTGACACTTGCCAGTGATTGGGCGTACAGATGATGGATTCATATACGCAATTGGCATGCAAAATTTAATAAGAATTCAATGCTGAGACTATTAAATGTTAGCTTTTATATACGAACAAGGACTGTGTTTGGGAAATCTTTTTTTCTGAATTTAATTACAAAATTGTATTTGGATAGTTTTTCTTTCAGAAATCCAATTTTGTTAATAAATAGTCAGATGTTAGAATTTTGTACACAAATACATAGTTTATTGCTTACTGTATGAAATTCTTTGTTGAATTTTGCTTTGTGTTTGTAAATTCTATTAATTTTTTAACTTTTTCAATGTTTTATTTTTGCTTGAAGAAATGTGTTGTGAATGATTGGGTTACAAAAATTCTTCATTTAAGTCTATTCTTCAAAAAATTTTGGTTTAGTCACATAAATGACATTAAAGGGTTGATGGTTTTTAAGGCTTCAAAAATCTATTTTCCTTATTGTCTTATTAAACATATCTTTAATATTGTCCTAAAAACAATTTTGATTATACAGTCTGTAGAAGTTACGCGTTCCAGGGTCGCTGAATGTCACTTAAAACTTTCTTTTTTTCAAAGTCAGTTTTCAAAATGTAACTTGAGTAAAAATTAAGATATCTTGATGAAACTTGGCACACTTATTTCTTGGCACCATAGGAAGGTTGCTTTCGAAAATGAGCAAAATCGGACCACTGCCACGCCCACAAAATGGCGAAAACCGAAAACACATAAAGTGCCATAACTAAGCCATAAATAAAGCTATGGAAATAAAATTTGGTATGAAGGATCGCACTAGGAAGGGGCATATTTGGATGTAATTTTTTTGGGGAAGTGGGCGTGGCCCCGTCCCCTACTAAGTTTTTTGTACATATCTCGCAAACCAATAGAGCTATATAAACCAAACTTTCTGCAGTCGTTTTTTTAGCCACTTCCTAATACAGTCCAAAAATGAAAGAAATCGGATGATAACCACGCCCACCTCCCATACAAAAGTTAGGTAGAAAATTACGAAAAGTTGGTTAACTCACTAACGAAAAACGTCAGAAACACTAAATTTCACATAAGAAATGGCAGATGGAAGTTGCACTCAGATGTTTTTACAAAATGGAAAATGGGCGTGGCGTCGCCCAATTATGGGTCAAAAACCATAACTCAGGAACTACTCGACCGATTTCAATGAAACTTGGTTTATAATAGGTTCCTTACATCCCAATGATATGTTGTGAAAATAGGCCAAATCGCTTCACAACCACGCCTACTTCCTATATACCAGAACTTTGAAGATGATCTGAATCGTTTACTTTACAATATATAAAGTAAGTACTAGTGAAGATATCGGTGCAGAACTTTGCACAAATACTATGTTAATAGTGTGGCAGCTCCATTCTAAAAATCGCCGAAATCGGACCATAGGTTTTTAAGGCCCCATATATCGAACCCGAGGACCTCGGTGCTTCTAACCTAATATTATGGTTTCCAACTTTCAATGGTCTTCATACAATATATGTGACGAATATGTGGGTCAAATTGTGTATTATATAATATAAATAAAGTTAAATAAATAAATTGCGAGAGTATAAAATGTTCGGTTACACCCGAACTTAGCCCTTCCTTACTTGTTTTCTTCAAAAATTTCAGTGATACCTCATTAAAGATGTATCTTTAAGTCAATATGGAATGTTGACTAATCATTTCGTTTTTATTTTGCAAAAATTTGAAAATGTATAGTTTCTTCTCGAACGAACATGTTAATATTCATTGGGTGGTTTTGAATTTTTGAAATCCCTGCTATTCAGGAAACCTACGAGTACTTGGCTGCTAGAATATGGGCTTCCAACCTATAGACCATAGTCTCTGTAGTCACTTTAAGAAACAATTTACTCCCAGAACCCTCTGACCATAGGTCAAAGTCTCATGAAACCGCTTTACAATACTAACTACCGCTGAAACCCAACCAGCTCTCTAAACAGTATTAAAAAAATTTCGTCATTCAATACCGCTGCTGAGTTTTGTAGCGAATATTTTCGATTATTCTTTTTCTAGCCCAGTACGTTTTCAACGAAGGTCAATGTACTGAGGATATAAAAAACAACAATATTAATAATTGCAACCAAAGTGCCCGTCATAAAATACAATAATCTGCACTCAGCTGATGAAAGCCCGAAAATAACTGGAAAATTGCGTTTTGCACATAAAATGCGCCTTTTTCAATGCGCAAAAAAGCGGACAATCCATCCATCCATACATATGCATTAGCTAACAAAAATATGGATATTTTTACGAGCGTAACCAATTCGGGTTGAAATAAACACGTAGTGGCATAAATGCGAAGGGATTTTCATGCATATCAAAACTGCAAAGCAACAACAACAAACAGGCATACATATCAAGCATAATAATATTACTGCGTCTGGCAGCGTTGTATCAAAACCACCCTTTCGCTTGTCAGATTACGCTTACGAAAGTAGCTTAAAATTGCCAAAGCGGCTAGCGTAATGCACATTCAAGGCATTATTATATTAGTAGTACAATATGCATATATATATATATATAATATGTAAGTGTGTGTGTGTATGTATGTATGTTTGTAGTTGTGTTTCCGCACATAAATACAACAATCGGCATCATAACTTAAAACCGCAACAAATTGTTAAATTAGTGCGCGCATTTATTACAAAATTCCATGGCACACGAACAGACACACGAGCATATATACAAACACACAGAGAAAGAGTGCGCAAAGGGCTCGACCTCAGTATGCATTGTAGTTGTTGTAGCAATAAAGCAGAGTAAAATATTTAAAAGGACCAAAATGGAATGTTCAGGTTATGAAGTGCTTGGCATACGAGATTTTCAATATAAATGCCACACATACAGACAATGATAGCCAACACACACACACACACACACAGTATCATACAACAACAACAAAACATTGTTTACCATTACAAGCAAAAGTCCTTACGTTTAGCTGTCCTTTAGCTAACATCGACTGCTGCACACTTGCCTCCTTACTAACTTACATACTAAACCCCTCCACCTCTACCCACACACTCTGCTGTGTTTTGCTTGAGTGCGTGTATGTGTATGTGAATGAATGACGCAGCAATGCTCACTCGCTTACAAAAGCTTAAAGATAACTTACAAATTGTTGTTATTGTTATTATTATGTCATTGTTGTTGTTGTTGCATGTTGGCCTTTTTTGGGTTTACAATTGTGCGTAAGACAAAAGGTACACAGTTCATGTGCACATGCGGTTCGTTTTTCATTTTGTTCGGTGCTGCAAATTTCAAGATATTACATAAATTGCGGTGTTGCTGGTGATGATGGTGGCGGTGGCGGTGACGGTGGCAGTGGCAATATAAGCGCCCTTGTTGTCGTTGAATTTCATGCTATTGCTATGCATTATGCCGAAAAGAGTGCACACATTGAAATCTCAGCAAGGACAAATTTAATAGAAAAGCGCACATTGGACTAATAATAAACTCGACATGGTTGTTGGTTGCGCGCAGCACTTTTGTCCAATGGCGTAGGGTAACCCAGTGGTTTAGTGTTAGGATAATAAAATAGTTTTCGAGAAAAGTCACTATTTTAGATCATACATCTCTCGTGAAAGCACGCTTGTCTATTTTAAATTTATTATTCAAAATCAAAATTTAAGCTTTAGTCTTAAAAGCTCAAATGATCACTTCAAAAGCTTTAACTGTAGCCTTAGCTCCAATGAGCTTTCTCACATCTTTAACTTTCAAATAGTTGAAACATTGCTCTGAAAAGCCCCAATAAGTTTATTTACTTCACTTTAACTTCCATATCAATAGTTTTAAAAATTAACCTTTAACAGTTCTAATGAGCTTTCTAACTTCCTTAACTTTCATAGCAAAAATCTACAACTTTCAAAACAAAAACTTCATTTTAAAAGTCTAAAATTTAGCCTTTAAAAGCTCAAATGTTCACTTCAAAAGCTCTAACTATAGCCTTAGCTCCAATGACCTTTCTCCCTTTTTTAACTTTTATAGAAAAGTAAATTCATAAACTTCATATCAAAAGCCTTTAAAAGAACTAATGATATTTCGCACTTCTTAACATTCATATCAATAGTTTAAAGCTTTGTCTTAGCTCTTGATCTAGATCTAGTGAGCTTCTTTAAAAGCTCTAATAATCTTTCTCACTTATTTAACTCTTATTTAACTTTCATATCAACAGTTTTAAGCTTTAAAAGCACTAATGAGCTGTCACACTTCTTTATCTTTTTTATCAAAGGTTTAAACTTTGGCCTTTAGAAGGTCCTATAAGCTTCCTCACTTCCCCAAAGCTTTTATGAATAATGGCTTACCCTAATAAAGCTTAGAAAACATTAGCTTTTAGCATAAGGTCAAAGTCCTTAGTAATTACCTTGTTCTAAAGGTCTCTTCTTAAATGAATTCTCCTTAATAATGTAGACAAAGCTTCGTCCAAAATAATCCAAACCCAAAAATTTTTACCACTGGGTTGCCACTTATCCACCAACTCAATGTTTGTTTGTAGTCATGTCGCAAAGGGATTTATGCGCTTTAAATTTAATTCCGTGTCAGGCGAAGCGTATGATACTAATAAGTGATAGTGGTAGAGAGTTAGCCAAAGAAGAGACGAGGCAAAGCACCACTCACTGGAAGGGGCTGACACAAAAATAGACCGACAGACATATACAGCGAAAGTGTTCAACTGAGGTAAGAAGATGCCAAAGGCTGGCAGACAGACGTGCAACGTGGCACTACAAACGATGCTGACGACCCGGACTGCCGGGGGTAGAGCACTTCACGCACAGAAGCAACTCACAGGCACGGAGTCAGGCAGCCAGGCAGTCAGGCAGGAAAACGGAACAGGAATCGGAACTAGCAAAGCAAGTAAAGTAACAGCGACGGCAGCAAGTGCCACCAAGTGGCAAGCAACAAAAGGCAGCAGCCGTTCGAACAAGTGGCGCTGTCGCAGCAGCAGCAACAGCGGCGACCACAAGTTGCAAGCGCTGCGCTAGTGCGTAAATTGCCACCGCATCTTTGCAACAATTTCAACTAACTGCCGGTAAGTTAACTGTAACGCTTGTGTGTGGCTTGTGTTGTGCATGCGTTGGAGCGCCACAGGAACGAATTAATATGAATTTTATTATTTAATGAAACATTTACGTTTGCGAGCTGAACTGAGATTTTCGGCGTTAACCCGTGCCTTGCCACACAAATTTGCCACAATGTTGCACGTTAGTTGACGGTAGCGCTGTCTAAACTTGCGGCTGGGGAATTGCGCTCAGTTTACAACCGCCGCCACACCAGAGCCAAGCACTAACGGTAATACATGTGGGTACTGCGAAGCAACCGCGACCATCATCTGCCACTAGGGATGCGTTATCATGTCATGATTTTTATCTGCTTTAATGGCAATGTTTATGTGACTGTCGGCGAGTGAGCGAGCGAGCGGTTAACTGTTGTTAGAACAATAGCAGTAAGCGTTTGGAATGTAGTGCTACGAAGGGTTGCTGCTTGGTAAATGTTTGAATAATTAATTTAAACTTTCTTCGCTGTGTTGCATGTACAATGGATGCCACACACACACTTGCTTATAGCTGTGCTAGCATATCGCCATGACGATTAGGCATTTATTTATATGTTTGTAAATCACACCCTTGCCCCCCTCCTCTGCAACGTACGTTTATTTTCACGGTGCATTTAAGTGTATTTAAGGAATCGTTTTTGGTTGAAATTTGTTTGTTGCTGTGAAAGGCTTAAATGAACTTTCGAAACATTAAATTTTGCGAACGCATCATTGGTATGAGTTATTTCAGCATTTATTGTAATGCATACAAAATAATTATTTAGAATAGGGTTGATAACTCCATATGTACCATATCCATTCGCAAACCGTCCATACACTTTAAAATCTATTGTAAAGCATTTTCGTATTTATTTGTGGCAAGTTTACACGTGCGTAAAACGGTCCAGTCGGTCGACCAGCAGTCATATAAATAAATGGTATTTAATGTTTAAATTGTACCTTCTTTAATGACCTCTGTCTGCCCTTTTGTTGCGAGAAATTGTTTTGCCGTTAAGCAAGTTTTAAGTCATTCAGCCTAATGGCTTCAGTGGCTGTTTGCATTTTTGCTGTCACACACACACACATATTTCTGTACTCAGACAGAACGCGTTGTGTCGGTTGAATGAGAAATTATCTGCACATAAATTGTATTAAATGTAGCATTGCATGCAATTAATTAATTTTCAGAGTTTCAACTTCAACATTTCCAATTTGAGCTGTGGCATAGTCAGAATGACTTCAAAGTTTTGTGTAAAGTGTAAAGTAGTAATTCAAATATATTAAATTTACATTTACATTAATTATATTTGCATAGGTTGTAGTTGCAACAGCTTTCAGTTACACAGTCATTCAATAATGCCCAGATTTATGCAACGTTTTATCATTGAAGTGCAAAACTATAAATGTATGTATAGCGTTGCCTACATTTAGGCGTAAATAACTCACTTTTAAGCAAAGTTTCACACCAATTTCGATTGAGGAATGATTTTAGGAGAATACAGATCAAAGAAAATCTAAATTAATTGATAAATCATAATAAATAAAGAATACCATTTGTAAATATATTGCTGAACGAAGAAGAATTCTTTTTCAGTATTTAAATTAGTAAATATATCTTCAATTCAGAGAACAGTATGAATATTTAAGTACTTGTTATAGTTTCTGTAATAGTAAAATACAGTGAGATAGTGCTTCCCACACCTCTCTTCGAAATACATTTTTTTTAATATCGAAGTACTGCTGCACTTTTAGATGTCTAATGTGCACTTTTACTCAGAAACCGTTAGGATTGCTTCGTACTTCATATTATTATTAATTTTTATTAGCTGTTTTTTTCGAAAATTCGAACATGATCCTATAAATCTTTTCCATACGATTATTTGGTGTTTTTATATTGGAGCTGTACTTGGTAGTGATGTCTCTATCTCTAAATCCAAATTATTGGTCCGTGGGCTAGTGTGACGTCACAATAATTTAGGTTTGCAAATATCTCCCTTCCGATTTTTTGTCCCCCTCCTTATTTGCGAAGAACTCGGTCAGCCATTTTTACAAGACTCTTTTGAGTTCAATTTCACACCACCAAGGGCGTTCGCCATGGACAGGAACAGATTGTAATCACTTGGCGCTATGTCTGGGCTATATGGTGGATACGATAAAACCTCCCATTCGAGTTCCCATAGCTTCTGACGAGTCATCAACGAAGCGTGTGATCTGGCGTTGTTCTGGTGGAACACTACACTCTTCCTTCTGGACGCTTCTGGTCGATCGCCTGCTTCAAGCGGTCCAGTTGTTCGCAGTAGATGGTAGAATTAAGCGTCTGTCCATATGGGAGCAGCTCATAGTGATCGATTCCCTTCCAATCCCACCAAACACACAGCAAAACCTTCCTGACCGTCAATCCCGGCTTGGGCACTGTTTGGGACGATTCACCGGCCTTCGACCACGACCGTTTTCGCTTAATATTATCGTATGTGATCCACTTTTCGTCGACACTTCAAAAATGGGTCGAGTTCGTTCCGTTTCAGCGGCATATCGCAGGTTTTGATTCGGTCCAGACGTTCTTTTATGCGTCAAATCATGCGGCACCCAAACATTAAGCTTTTTTGTGTAACCAGCCTTCTGCTGATGGTTTAAAATGGTTTGGTGACTAACTCCCATCCCCTGGGCGATGTCACGAGAAGCCACATGCCGGTCTAACTCGATGTTTTCCATAATTTGATCAGTATTCGTCGTCACAGGTCTTCCGCTGGCTGGCTTATCCATGGTGACGTTTTCACCCGCTCTGAATCGTCGAAACCATTCCTCCGCAGTTCGAAGTGATAGGACATTTCACAGATGTATAGTATTGCCAGATACGAGCTCTGTAGCGCTTTATACACAGCCGCGAAATTCAACAGACAAAAAGGCGGAAGGGCGATATTTGTCAACTATTATTAGAACACTGTTCTGAGGATTATATCAAAAAGACATTCTTCTATTAGAGGCATATCACTGTAATAATTTTGATTATTATCATCAATTTACAAGAATAGAGTACTCTAAGTGTTAAACTATCTTCGAAAGTCTAGCTATAACATCGAGCTCAATGCCAAAATCCACTGAACCATCATCACAAGTCCAACTCCTTCAACGTCAACTTATGCTAAATCTTATTTCAAATCAATTACAAATTTCCCAAACTCAACTGCGCGAAACTTTTACCGCAACCTACCACAAATCTCAAATCTAACAACAACATATTTGTTATTAAGCGCTCAAGACCTTTCAGATTTCAATTATAAAGCTTCTAAGCCCACTTAATTACCACTCAAATTTGCGACGAACTAAAACAACTTTACCATAAACTAAATGAAATTGCATGCCTTTTAGTTGTTGTGGTTGTTGTTGTGCAAATGTCTGCCACATTTGAGAGTGTATTGTTGCGGGCGCACTGAATACGCTGACAATGTCAACTAGAATCTTTAAAATCTCAACTTTTAATTAATTTATTAAAGTGGCCAGCTGAAAACAACTGTGGAAAGTTGAATAGGCAAGACAAGACAACAACTATATATATGAAGAACAACAACAATAAACAACAAAATAATAGCGTCAAATCAATTAAGGTAGCACAATACAAGCGAAAACAAGCAAGTCTAAGAATACAGTTAGGCGGGCAGACACCAACAGGTACTCACAAATCCAAACAAAGTCATTAGGCGAGTGGAGAGTCGTGGCGCTATATTAGTTGCAAATAGCACTACAACAGCGCGTGTGCATGTACGCAGTGAAAACTTCGACTTTTCTTGACAATTTGCACAGGATGCAACATACTTTTTCCTTTCTTGCCCGCTGCTGTGAAATTTTACTCCACTCTGCAGCTCCATTTCATTACGCTTTCAACTCGATGAAGCTACTCTGTGGTACTATCAAACACACGCCAACCAATCTTAGAAGATTATAATGTTAGATAAGCTTTGTTCATTCCCGCCGGCACGGTTGTAGGTATTTTGGAAGTTTATTTTATACCGTTAACCCACAAGGGCCTGTGCTTTGCGCACAAAGTTCTACCGTCACTGGCGGCTGCCCGAAAAGGGCGAACAATGCAGATTTGCCGTTTTGTGTTCTACTACGCATTCACTAAATGAATGCCTCGTTGTTGTTGTTGCTGTGTTGCCTCCTGTGTCTCGTTGTTGTTGTTGCTGCCTTTTCGCTTGTTGATTGTTTTGAGCGTAACTTTGCAGACAGGAAATAATATTCATCATTTAATTAAGTCAAACTTAGAAGCCAAACGAACGAGGCAACAAACGTACAACAATACCAACAAACACACGCAACAACAACACTAAACTCACGTCGCACACAGGTAGCGCTGAATCTTTTTTGTTGTCTAATGAAATTAAAATTGATTAGAATAATTTAGGTATTTTGCCTTTTGATGAGTTGATCATAATAATTTAATTTGATAAATTGTTCTCTTTTGGCTTGAAGTTGTTGTACAACAAAAATGCTTTGTGGCATTAAATGGCCGTAAAGGTTTAGCTTTTCAAAAGGGATAAGTTGTTAGTGATTCAAGGCTATTATGTTTGATATATTTGGGTTCATTCTGTGTGTTTTACGTTTTGAAGTTGAATTTAGTAATGGTTTTAGTATGCTTACCCAATCCCGTCACCGGGCCAAAGACGGTGTTATCCTCTGTTGTGCTGCAATTCCAACGCAGATTTTTGAATTGAAATTGACATTCCTGCAAGGAAACGAAATTATTTCTGATTAGTTGTTATTTATATTAATTAGTAACTAGTAAATATTAAATTTTATTACAGCTATTTGAATTAAAATTTTGTTTTTGGAATGGGTTTTAAATAATTAACTACTAAATGTAGACTATAGTTTCCCTACCAGGTTTTATATATTATAGCATACATTTAGGATTGTTGATAAAATTTCGAAATCTTACATTTATTCACATTGCAACAATTGTATATGATCTATAATTTTAGATTTTGTGTAAATTTACATTTAAATTGTTTATAGAAATTTAAGACATCAGTATAATGGTACTGAACAAAGTTGCTTTATGAGGTAGGATTTATTTCGGGCTTTAGAATTTCTTAATTTGAAGACCGTAAAAATTTTTACTACGACGTAACGTTGTTTAAAGCTTCTAGCTCCTCCTTTTTATTGCTTATTCAATTCTTCAACAAGCCCCCAGATGTTCGACAGTTCCGCTATTTCCAAAATATCTCCTAACAGACACATTCAATACATTTTTTAATTTGCAATTATATATGGCTTCTTAGCCAGTCTTGATCGCAGTACTAGAGTCTTGCTGTACTTTTAGTACCTAATGAACTAACCATTTTTTTACCCGTTTTTAGAAATTACTTGGTTTATGTATAGGTATGTGGTTATGTGTATCATAGAGACCGTGTTCCCCTTAAATTGTTACACTGTCAGGTACTTGTTAAAGGTATGAACATGAATTTCTGATACAAAGATGGTCGCCATAAGAAGGGCCAATAGTTTCCAAGTTACTCAGGACTGCTTATGGGCTCTAGGAGGTGCATTTTCTATAATAAATGCGACGAAAGAGAGGGTTCAACAGTTTCTTCGGAACTGCTTATGGGCTTCAGGATATGCGCTTCTTATAATAAATGCCACGAAAGGTAGGGCTCGGAGGAGAGTTACTCGGAACTGCTTATGAGTTTCAGGAGGTGCGCTTCTTATAATAAATGCGACGAAAGAGTGGGCTTGGAAGAGAGTTGCTCGGAACTGCTTATGAGCTTCATAAACTGTTCCATCTTAGTTATCTAACTGAAGACTCGGTATTGCCAATTATCAGCTATGAAGTAATATTCTTTCAACAGATGGCACCTCCTCACCTTCCTGGAACTCGAGTTCGGGTTAGTTATTGCGACTATGCATCATATATACGCGTCTAACATACAAATCATAATTTATACCCGCCTCAGCACAAAATTTAGCTAATAAATCTCAACTACAAGTACAAAATGCAAATTATAACTTTTTGCCAAGATTAAAACGATTTTCCTTGAATCAGCAAAAATATAGTGTGTTTGTACCATACTTAGACGCAGGCAGTGCAAGTCCAAAAAAACGCACCAAATTTATGACAAATTCCTTTAAAACGCTTAAATTTATATGCGCATATGCAAATATTCGAAAAGTCAAAGGCAAAATGGGCGAAAATCGTCGAGTCAGCAGCGCCACCAACACTCTCGGACAAGCACAGCGACAAAGCGATTGTCTGCAGTTAATGTACTCGAATTTTGAATGCAAATATTGAATATGAGTAGTGGCTACTCTCTTACTTAGGAGCCAAGTTTACTGCAGTGATAGTTGATACATATAAGAAAGTAACTGAGGGACATACAAACATACTTTCATGGATATGAATATGAGTATGTTGTTGTTGGTATGTGAATTTTAAATATATGCGTACTTAAATGTTTATAACGGCCCCGGTTAAAAGGCTAGCAAAAGAAAAGTTATTTACTTAAGTGCCAAGCAATGTAGCAAAGTGACACAGAAAGGCTCGCAATACCGTTGGTGTGTTGCAAATGTGCTGTGTGGCATGCGGAAATGTTGTGCCATGTAGTACATAGTTTCAGGCGAATGAGCATGTCAACTTATATTGCAACACACAGCTACATTTATAATAGCCACACTTGTCATACACTAATTGTCAATACACACACACATATAACGGGTGATTTTTTTGAGGTTAGGATTTTCATGCATTAGTATTTGACAGATCACGTGGGATTTCAGACATGGTGTCAAAGAGAAAGATGCTCAGTATGCTTTGACATTTCATCATGAATAGACTTACTAACGAGCAACGCTTGCAAATCATTGAATTTTATTACCAAAATCAGTGTTCGGTTCGAAATGTGTTTCGCGCTTTACGTCCGATTTATGGTCTACATAATCGACCAAGTGAGCAAACAATTAATGCGATTGTGACCAAGTTTCGCACTCAGTTTACTTTATTGGACATTAAACCAACCACACGAATGCGTACAGTGCGTACAGAAGAGAATATTGCGTCTGTTTCTGAGAGTGTGGCTGAAGACCGTGAAATGTCGATTCGTCGCCGTTCGCAGCAATTGGGTTTGTGTTATTCGACCACATGGAAGATTTTACGCAAAGATCTTGGTGTAAAACCGTATAAAATACAGCTCGTGCAAGAACTGAAGCCGAACGATCTGCCACAACGTCGAATTTTCAGTGAATGGGCCCTAGAAATGTTGGCAGAAAATCCGCTTTTTTATCGACAAATTTTGTTCAGCGATGAGGCTCATTTCTGGTTGAATGGCTACGTAAATAAGCAAAATTGCCGCATTTGGGGTGAAGAGCAACCAGAAGCCGTTCAAGAACTGCCCATGCATCCCGAAAAATGCACTGTTTGGTGTGGTTTGTACGCTGGTGGAATCATTGGACCGTATTTTTCAAAGATGCTGTTGGACGCAACGTTACGGTGAATGGCGATCGCTATCGTTCGATGCTAACAAACTTTTTGTTGCCAAAAATGGAAGAACTGAACTTGGTTGACATGTGGTTTCAACAAGATGGCGCTACATGCCACACAGCTCGCGATTCTATGGCCATTTTGAGGGAAAACTTCGGAGAACAATTCATCTCAAGAAATGGACCCGTAAGTTGGCCACCAAGATCATGCGATTTAACGCCTTTAGACTATTTTTTGTGGGGCTACGTCAAGTCTAAAGTCTACAGAAATAAGCCAGCAACTATTCCAGCTTTGGAAGACAACATTTCCGAAGAAATTCGGGCTATTCCGGCCGAAATGCTCGAAAAAGTTGCCCAAAATTGGACTTTCCGAATGGACCACCTAAGACGCAGCCGCGGTCAACATTTAAATGAAATTATCTTCAAAAAGTAAATGTCATGAACCAATCTAACGTTTCAAATAAAGAACCGATGAGATTTTGCAAATTTTATGCATTTTTTTTTTTTAAAAAAGTTATCAAGCTCTTAAAAAATCACCCTTTATGTACCGTTATTATTAGCTGTTTGTGTGCGCATATTTTATGCCAGCCTTTTTGTGTAATTTGCCATGAAATAAAGTGGCATAAATATTCGCACTTTAAACACTTCGTTTTTCTTTTTGCCATGCAACAATTTACAGTTATCACGGTACAGTTTGGCGGCATTAATAGTATGAATGCCGCTCTTACTGTTAAAAGACCCAACTGTTGCAAGTAAATGCATTTTACGCCACCACCAGCCACTACGCACGTTTGTTGCATGCAGCTGTTGCAACTGAAATTCAATTTCAGTCGGGTTTTTTCACTTTCGCATGTGTTGCCACATCACAAACACTTGAAGTGGGCACTTGAGTGTATTCAAATGAGTGGCTGCTCGCGCCTTTTTAAGGGTTGCACAACAACAACAATAGCTATAGCTGTGGCAGTGGCAACAAAAAGCTTTCATTTAAAAAGCTTGAACGCTGGCGTACGCTAACGGTAAGTGGGTTTGAGTATCAAGTAATCGCATTTTGAAAATGTGCATAAAGAGACAAAAAGCAGCACATCTATCGAAAAAAAGAATCGGTTTGCTGTAGCCAAAGGCAGAAAAAAGAATGCAATGAACGGCTTTGAGTGGCGACAGAATTGCCTGAAGTGTGTTTTTGAAGTGTCCACCGGTTTTTTTTTGGCCGCAAATGAGTTCGCCTGGCGTTGCGTTGCATAACAACAGGCGGTTTAATTAATGTGCAAGTGTTATGTAAATGAAGGCGTAGCGTTGTGGCACAAAGTGCAAAATGCAACACGTGCAGTCACATGAAAAGGTTTTTTTGCCGATTTTTTGGTGCACTCAGTGTTTTTGTAATATTGAAACCGAAATTTGATGAAAATTTTCATTGCTCCTAAAGTTATACTTCGAAAAATTTAATGTATACTTTTGGGAGTAGGCCTTTATAACATTTAGCTACTGGTTTATAGTAGCCTCTAAGTAGAGAACTCTCTAATATAAAGTTTATTTTGAGTTAAAGCATAGATTTGCAATTGTTAAGATTTGCTTTTAGTTGCTATTGATATCTGGGAGCTGGGTTCTTGTTCCAACAAGTGGTTTTTATATTCTTTTCAGTTTCTCCCCTTACAATGAAACATGATTTTGACAATCATTCTTAAGTTTATCTTAGGTATCTCACTCTTTCTCTTTTTCTGTGTATTTATTCTTCTTCTTTAGACATATAAATGTACTTCAGTAAGGTATTACTTTGAAATATTTTATAGACCAGACTAGTACCTATATTTCTAGAGAGAATGTGACCCTACTAGATCTCCGCCAACCTAATTTGTAATATGCCGAACGAAACCAGAACCAACTAAGTTCTCTAAAACTGCTCAAGACTACAGTTAGTTAATACGATAAACGAGTTCGTTTGCACATCTGAACCAACTAGGATCTTCAAAAATTTTCAAGACCTCAGTTTTTTTAAGCGCTAGATAAGTACTAGCCTTGTCTGTTCGCTTCCTATGACTTTTGTGAACTACTCTCTCGATGAAAGATACAATTCAAGAACACTAAGCTTTCCATTCGAGAGTTTGTACCACTTCGTAATATCCGAAGAGCGACCAATTCTTCAAACAAATTTCGAAAGAGTTATAAACTATATATTTTCTTTCAAAGCTCCACAATGAAATTTTAATATAAAGTTGTATATTGATATTTACAATATTCATTAAAAGCGCCAGTTCAAACTCTGCATACAAAAAACAACAACTCGCAAGTGAAACTGAAACCGAAACCGAAGCCGAAGCTAAAGCTGCCTGAAATGCAATAAAAATCGAAATGAAAATGAAAATCACTGTGACATCGAGGCTTAAATTTTGCATGCAACCAAAAACAACAACAACAAAAGCAACCGAAACGCAACCGACAATTCTATTTTGCAAATACAATTTTACTGGCTTGGCATGCGTGCAACCTTACACACACACACACCCGGGCGACACACATGCAAGTGCGTCAACAACAACAACATTTATAATGAATTGCAATCGCATTTACTGTTGTGTGCGCCCCAAAGCAACAATAACTCAGCTGCATTACCAAATCATAATAATGCATCTGCATTTCCGCGCTCTAACCCCTACGCCTACCCTCTCTACCCGCGCATTTTGCAATTATATATTTACGTTATCTCTTTCGTACTGATACGTGCAACCCCGCTTACGCACATTTACCGCTAACTGTCGCACAGACGGCATTCGCCGGCAACCACTCACCCACCACTACGCCATATATTATGCACTTGGCCACATAGCTCGCGGCTGTAGTCGAAATGCATCGCCGTTGCTGCCACCAACCGTGCTGCGTTACGTTGCCGCAACACTGATGCTGTGTGCGTTGTGCGTTCAATTAGAAATTTTTAATTTAAATTTAAATTCAAATTAGTTTATCAAATCATAGAAGTTCGTTTTGGCGGAAACATTGCACACATTTATGCCACAATGTGCGCATTTTGTTGAAAGCTTTTTTGTTGCAAGCAAATTTATTTTTTCAATTTTATGTATTTTGAGTTTATTGTTGTTGCTACAAACCTGTGAACACATTTAAACACAATTGAGTATGTGTGCTAATGCATTGTTGCCGCAAGCCTAGCAGGAAGCAAACATGCCACACTGCATATGTTTGCTTTTAAAAGTGCATATGTCCACTTAGGCGCAAAAACATATATTTGTATTTATTTACATATCATATATGTATTTATTGGATGCACTTACTTTTATTGGCTACGATTGCCAAATAAATTCAACAAATTATGTTATTGCCAAGTATTTGCATTTTATTTGGCGATTGTTTTTGTTTTGCATAGCAAAGAAATATTTGAAAATTGATTTGTTATTATTTGTTTAATTATTTTGTATTTTGCATGAATTTCAAAAATTAAATAATAAACTCATGGCAATTTGTAGTTTAAATGCAAGAGCTGCTGTTGTATTTAATTGCAAAGCGTATTGAGCTTATTGCCTATTTGCATTTATTGGCAACAAGCTGCTTATGTTGCATGCAACAATAATACTTTTGATTATTGGAAAAATAAAGTAAGATTTTATTGTTATTTTTCTTTTATTGTTTCAAGATTTTTGCAAATAAAATTAATTAGTAAATTTAAATTAGAAAAATTGTAAATTTTATTACATTAAAAAATGTAATTTACGATTTGTAGTAAGATTTTGAATAATATTTGTATTTATTTTTGATTTTTTTTTTAATTTTGAATTTCTATTTTATTTTTAGATATTCGAATAATATGGCGCTCTGAGCTACCTAGGGTAAGTAAAGATTATTATTTTTATTTTTTATTTTTTTTCAAAGTAACCTCTGCAAAAATATTAATTAAACCGACTATGCCTGATAATCGACCGCAATCTCAATGCTAAAAATAATTTTGAGAAGGGAGGGCATATTATTTTGAGGTTTGCGAGCTTAACACCCTTCAAAAAAGCACGAAACACCCACTTTTGCTGAAACTATTGTATTAAAATGCAATTTTTTATCTAAATAATTCGGCTTAGCATCGATTTAACCAAAATCTTCAAAATAAGAACAGATTATGATGCATAAAAATATATCAAAAATTAAATTTTAAGTATTATTTAATAAAAGATAATGCTGAATCAAAGCAATTTTTTAAGACAACCTTCAAAAAATATTTAATTGATCTCAAGAAATATTATTTTTCAATGAGAAAACGAGTTTTAAGGGGTTAGCTGGGTTTCAAAATTTCAGATTTTGAAAAAATTCAAATTAGTTCGAGTAAAATTCCATGAGATATATTCTTTGGAAGTTTCGCCCATCAGCCCGCATCTGTAGGAATAAATTTTTCATATCGATGAACAGGATTTCTCGAAAAGTTATGAAGCGATTTTGCTAAAATTTGGCACAAATCTTTAAAATAACATTGTCTAGTTAATAAACGAAGGATTCATTTTTATTTTTTATTACAACTTTTTTTTCGAACCAATATATGGCGAAAATTTGACCAAAAAAGTGAGTTTTTATACTCTCGCAACAACAAAGTTGCTAGAGAGTATTATAGTTTTGTTCACATAACGGTTGTTTGTAACACCCAAAACTAAACGAGTTAGATATAGAGTCATATATACCAAAGTGATCAGGGTGACGAGTAGATTTGAAATCCGGATGTCTGTCCGTCCGTCCGTCTGTCCGTCTGTCCGTCTGTCCGTCTGTCCGTCCGTCCGTCTGTCCGTCTGTCCGTCTGTGCAAGCTGTAACTTGAGTAAAAATTAAGATATCTTGACGAAACTTGGCACAAATATTCCTTGGCACCACAGGAAAGTTGCTTTCGAAAATGAGCAAAATCGGACCACTGCCACGCCCACAAAATGGCGAAAACCGAAAACACATAAAGTGCCATAACTAAGCCATAAATAAAGCTACGGAAATAAAATTTGGTATGAAGGATCGCACTATGAAGGGGCATATTTGGATGTAACTTTTTTGGGGAAGTGGGCGTGGCCCCGCCCCCTACTAAGTTTTTTGTACATATCTCGCAAACCAATAGAGCTATATAAACCAAACTTTTTGTAGTCGTTTTTTTTAGTCACTTCCTACTACGGTCCAAAAATGAAAGAAATCGGATAATAACCACGCCCACCTCCCATACAAAAGTTAGGTTGAAAATTACTAAAAGTGGGTTAACTCACTAACGAAAAACGTCAGAAACACTAAATTTCACGTAAGAAATGGCAGGTGGAAGCTGCACTCAGATTTTTTTACACAATGGAAAATGGGCGTGGCATCGCCCACTTATGGGTCAAAAACCATATCTCAGGAACTACTCGACCGATTTCAATGAAACTTGGTTTATAATAGTTTCCTTACATCCCAATGATATGTTGTGAAAATAGGCCAAATCGCTTCACAACCTCGCCTACTTCCTATATACCAGAACTTTTAAGACGACCTGAATCGTTAACTTTACAATATATAAAGTAAGCACTAGTGAAGATATCGATGCAGAATTTGCACAAATACTACGTTTATAGTGTGGCAGCCCCATTCTAAAAATCACCGAAATCGGACCATAGATTGTCAAGGCCCCATATATCGAACATGAGGACCTCGGTACTTCTAACCTAATATTAGGGTTTCCAACTTTCAATGAACTTTATACAATATATATGACGAATATGTGGGTCAAATTGTGTATTATATAATATAAATAAAGTTAAATAAATAAATTGCGAGAGTATAAAATGTTCGGTTACACCCGAACTTAGCCCTTCCTTACTTGTTTTGTTAAAATTCTGTCGAAAATTAAAATTTCAATATTTCTATTTTTCCTACGCTCATTAACTAGATTTATCCATATATTATCTAAATATTTTTGTTTTATTGATTATTATTATTATTATGATTATTAAATCAACCAATAATGAGTTATGATGTCCACCGCAAGATCTTTGTGTTGGGACACGTCATAGGAGTTGATGTACCAACGTCTGAGTTTTCGGAATTTTCACATAAAAAATTCACAAAATACTGTTCAAATATGTAATATTGATATACTGATTTGTTTAAGTGAAATATATGATTGCATATATTAAAAAAATTTGTAACAAGTAAGGAAAGGCTAAGTTCGGGTGTAACCGAACATTTTATACTCTCGCAATTTATTTATTTAACTTTATTTATATTATATAATACACAATTTGACCCACATATTCGTCATATATATTGTATAAAGTCCATTGAAAGTTGGAAACCATAATATTAGGTTAGAAGCACCGAGGTCCTCATGTTCGATACATGGGGCCTTGAAAACCTATGGTCCGATTTCGGCGATTTTTAGAATGGGGCTTCCACACTATAAAGGTAGTATTTGTGCAAAGTTCTGCATCGATATCTTCACTACTGCTACCTTTATATATTGTAAAGTGAACGATTCAGATCGTGTTCAAAGTTCTGGTATATAGGAAGTAGGCGTGGTTGTGAAGCGATTTGGCCTATTTTCACAACATATCATTACATCCCAACTATTATAAACCAAGTTTCATTGAAATCGGTCGAGTAGTTCCTGAGATATGGTTTTTGACCCATAAGTGGTCGACGCCACGCCCATTTTCCATTTTGTAAAAAAATCTGAGTGCAGCTTCTATCTGCCATTTCTTATGTGAAATTTAGTGTTTCTGGCGTTTTTCGTTACTGAGTTAACTCAATTTTAGTAAGTTTCAACCTAACCTTTGTATGGGAGGTGGGCGTGGTTATTATCCGATTTCAACTATTTTTATGGTGTGTGGTGGGGTACGTAAGAGAACTGACTGCAGAGAGTTTGGTTTATATAGCTTTATTGGTTTGCGAGTTATATACAAATAACCGATTTGGGTGCGGGGCCACGCCCACTTTCCCAAAAAAATTACATCCAAATATGCCCCTTCCTAGTGCGATCCTCTATTCCAAATTTTACTTTAATAACTTTATTTATGGCTTAGTTATGGCACTTTATGTGTTTTCGGTTTTCGCCATTTTGTGGGCGTGGCAATGGTCCGATTCTGCCCATTTTCGAACTCGATCTTCTTATGGTGTCCAGGAATATTTGTGCCAAGTTTCGTCAAGATATCTTAATTTTTACTCAAGTTACAGCTTGCACAGACGGACAGACGGACAGACGGACGGACGGACAGACATCCGGATTTCAAATCTACTCGTCACCCTGATCACTTTGGTATATATGACTCTATATCTAACTCGTTTAGTTTTGGGTGTTACAAACAACCGTTATGTGAACAAAACTATAATACTCTCTAGCAACTTTGTTGTTGCGAGAGTATAAAAATACCATTGTATTTAGCCTCATACTAACCCCTAAAGTTAAATTTTCTTATAAAATTTGTCTTTTACTCGCTAATTGTCGGTTTGCGATCTTTTGCGAGCTGCTCACTTATCAAAAAATTTTTACGGAAAAACAACAACACAGTTTTCGAGTTGATTTGTGGTATAAACGCTATCTTCAATGCTGCAAGTTTTGTTAAACACGTTTTATACCAGTTTTGTGTTTTATTGCTCGGATTAAAGAGGTTTTCTACCAAATGAAGTAGCGCGATACTATTGAGCATGCATAAGAACATGTTTACGCAGGATTGCACCACGAGTACTGCGCGTTGGTTTGAATATCCGGTATAGTTTGTTCGATTTGCTATTCTCCAAAGCTTGGCGAATCGATAAAAACAAAAATGTCTTTGCAATTTTGCGAAGAAGAACTATATATTTTCTGATAGATAAATATATGCACAATTTTAAATATGAAATCATAATTGAGATATTATCCAGCGAACAAATTTTCTATATAATCGAATATCATGTTTATATATAAAATATTTATATTTCTCATGTGCGAGATAAAATCAAGAAGAGTCACTCATAATTTTCCATATATCAATTTTAATATATCGACCTGAATGCATGCAACCAACCGTAGTCACTCCATCTCACTCAACCAAGTGGCTATGATATGCTTTGCCGATACGAATCGAACATGCCTGCAACCACTCACGCATAAAATAAAAATATGGAATAAAGCCTAAACTCACTCATGCAACTCTTCAATGCACTTAACATAAATGCAATAGCCTTTTAGAATTTTATATTATCGCAACAACAACAACAATGATTGGCCACTTTACTTATAATTTTACGCTTTTTGTGCAAACTTCAGCCGAACTCGCTGCTAATGAGCGCTACCATGGCAAATGCATACAACTAAATATATGTATATCACATAACTGCACATCACACCAACAACAACAACAAAGTGGTACATAGTACACATACTTGTACAATAATAAATAACCCTAATTCCAATCAGGTTAATGATGTATGGCACTAAAGGAGTTTTCCGTTATGAATAGAACGCCTGTCTTATCGCGTTTCCCGGCAACGCGGCGTCAAATTAAATTTAAATTGTGCACAATAGCAAGCGCACGAGCAACTAAATGCGAGGAGTGTGTAGTGAGTGCATGCGTGTATGTGTTTGCGCTTGGCTAATCAATAGCGCAAACTCAAGATCAACTTCCCAGCGACATATCCGTTTGCATGGTTGAGTGATGAATGCATGCGTGTTTGATGAAACGAGCTCAGGAAGTGAGGTAGGAGGCTCGTGACCCCTATTGTATAGAAATTACTTGACTTTAAGTTATATATACATGATGTGTATATGTATACTCCACTGTGTTCGTGTTGTTGTTGTTGTTGTGCAGTGAATGGTGCATGTCGGCTAGCAAATATGTGTGCTTATAGGTATATACACATGTAAATGTGGTTGCATCACTTTCTCTGGCATTGCGCTGATATACCATGCCGGTGCGCCTGTATGTAGGCAGCATTTTATCGAAAGCATGCGTAGCTCTGCGTGTGTGTGTGTAGCAGCTATGCTTTACTTGCTCTATCAATTGGCATTTATCTGCATTTTATTATATATGAACAAGCAAGCTGCTTTAGTCCATACCCAGCAGACCAATTTGGGCTTTATGTTATGGGAGTTAGCACAAGGAAATTATTTATTTGGCAGAAAAATAAGCTCTTATGCGAAAGCCGTTCGTTACCAAACGAGGTTTCAGACAAGTTGACTCACTATCGAGCGACTTCTTTAACCTGATGCTGGAAAAAATTATAAGAGCTGCAGAGCTAAACAGAGAGGGTACCATCTTCTACAAGAGTGTACAGCTCCTGGCGTACGCCGATGATATTGATATCATCGGAAGCAACAACCGCGCCGTTTGTTCTGCTTTTTCCCGCATGGATAAGGAGGCGAAGCGAATGGGTCTGGAGGTGAATGAGGACAAGACGAAATATCTCCTGTCATCAAGCAAACAGTCGGCGCATTCGCGTCTTGGCTCCCACGTCACTGTTGACAGTCATAACTTCGAGGTCGTAGATAATTTCGTATACCTGGGAACCAGCATCAACAACACGAACAATGTCAGCCTCGAAATCCAGCGCAGAATATCTCTTGCCAACAGGTGCTACTTTGGACTGAGTAGGCAATTGAACAGTAAAGTCCTCTCTCGACGAACCAAAATCAAGCTCCACAAGTCGCTTATCATTCCCGTCCTGCTCTACGATGCAGAAGCTTGGACGATGTCAACATCAGATGAGACGACACTAGGAGTTTTCGAGAGGAAAATTTTGCGCAAGATTTATGGTCCTAAGAACATTGGCAACGGCGAATACCGCAGACGATGGAACGATGAGCTGTACGAGTTATACGACGACATTGACATAGTTCAGCGAATAAAAAGACAGCGGCTACGCTGGCTAGGTCATGTTGTCCGAATGGACGAAAACACTCCAGCCCTGAAAGTGTTCGATGCAGTACCCGCCGGAGGAAGCCGAGGAAGGGGAAGGCCTCCACTCCGTTGGAGGGACCAGGTGGAGAGCGACCTGGTTACACTTGGGATCTCCAACTGGCGCCGAACTGCAAAGGAGAGAGAGAGATGGCGCTCTATCGTCGATTCGGCTATAACCGGCTAAACGGTTGCAACGCCAATCACATACACATATGCGAAATTTAAAAATATTGAGGACCTTATATAATTGAAATAATTATAAATAATATATTTTAAAATCCATATATTACCAATTTCACTTCAAAATAAGTACATTTAGAACCTTTACCCCCGACTCACAGCTTACTGTGTTGCATCGTGTAACACAATGCTTTCATATATGTAGAGGAAAATCAATGCGTATGTATGTATGTTAAAATGCCAGCGTGTGCTAATGTGCAGGCAGTCATTGTCGTAAAATTGTGTTGCTAAGGGTTAAAATTCAATTATGCTGCCAATTTTCGGAGCATCTGAACAAACTGTCGATGCGAGAGTTCAAGAAAGGATGGAGGAAGGAATCAATTTTCTGCTTACCAGCGGCAGCAAAATATGCGCTTATAGTTTGATATTGCATACCCAGTAGTAAAAAAAGCTGTCAAAGTTTGAACGTATACAATAAAAATGCGGAAAATTTCAAACTCACAGTAAAGGAAGTGATAGAAAGAGATTTTAGATAGCATAAGAACATTGAAAGAAAGCGCTAAAGTACTTGAAGTACTGTATGATCATATAATTCATAATAGACTGTTAATTTCATTGAAAATAATAGGTTTTTTCTAATCTTTTTTGGCTTTGAAGCTTTTTTAAGCTTTTGAGCTTTTTTTAAGCTTTTGAGCTTTCCCTATGCAATATGCAAATATAATATGTTTTTTTCTAAGCTTTTTTAGGTTTTTAAACATTTTTAAGCTTTAAACCTTCTGAGCTTTCTCTATGCATATGGTTTCAAATTTCATCAATTCTTCGGTAAAAACTATTTTCCACTGCTTTAAAAGAAAAAAATACCAAGTCGAGAAGTATTAAGTGAACGAAATATGTCTATTCTTCTTCAGCCAGAGGGAGGATCTCCGATATTTTATTCTACTAATAATTGCAATTTTCAATTAAGTTCGAGATATATTTCATAATCAAAACTAAGCACTTGTAATCGTCCGGAAAAATTAGAGCTTTAAAGCTAATATTATCCACAGGAAAATTCAAGGATGATAATTTTATTTTTACTGGAAGGGTGAAATATTAAACAAAAAAAAATAAATCTTAAGATCGTGTGGTTTATCCAACGGTTTCTACGAAAATTTCTTTCGAACATTATAAAATTTATTTTGAATCCTAAAAGTATGCTAAATATAAATATTTAAATGCATTTTTTCGTTTCAAAAAAGTAAATAATACAAAAAAAAATTATTTCGAAACTAAAAATTTGGAAAATTACTAGTTAAGCTTTAGAAAACTTCTACAACACTTGAGCAGCTCTCTACCGGGTAAATATTTTATCAAAATGTCTACATCTTCACAAATATGTCCACTCCGTTATCCGTTATTAGCGTCGACTAAGCAAACATGCAAACGGCCAATTTAAGCAAACATCACAAAAAACTCAAACCGCCTCAAAATTTCGAAATGACTTGACTTGACTTCACTTGAGTCGACTGGAAGTTGCGAGTTGGCGTGCGCAAATACGAAAACAATTACAAGCCCAAAATTGTAATTACTTTGTGTCGCATAGCGAAATTTAATGTGATTATAATGGATGGCATTGCCTTATTACAACACATCGAACAACAAACACACACCCATACTCACACAAACAAAGGCACGCAACTGCAGCATGCATCAATTGTAGTTGAGTGCCACACGAAATTGGCGAAGTCAACATTCATGCAACAGCTTAGATGGTTCAACTAAAGGTTTTATGTTGCATGCAACTGCTGGTGCTGCCGGTGTTATAATAAAAGCCAAGCAATTTGGAAAGAGAAAGTGAATAATGGACGCACATACATCCAATAACCATCCAGCTAGTTATTAGCAGAGCATTAATGGAAAAGGGTGCTGGCACAACTGTACATAGATACTCGTGTGTGTGTTTGTGGCAGTTATTTGTGAATTTGTGTGCAGTTTAAGGCTCAAGGATTTAAGACACGCATGCCACTTTCCGAAAGGGTTGAGTTGCAATCTCCCAGCTTAACGTTTAGTGCACAAGCTGGAGCAAGGACTAACGATTAGACTTGCTCAGGGTGTGATGTATGAGCATTACAGTTATTCCTGTATGTGTTTTTATGTTAAAGTGTGTGTGTGTTTGTGCAGCATTTGCACTTGTTGTGTTGCAATTAATTTGAGATTTTGTGCGTTTGTTGCAAAGCGTTCACATGTCTGCCACTTGCAACATGCTGTTGCTCACATGGCAACCAGTTTGCCTTTACTCCTGCGGGTATCGTATATCCTGGTAAGACCGCGGTGACTAGTATTAGTTCCGCTATTAATTGTAAAGCTAAGTTCGAAAATTCGAAACAGAGTACTTTTGGAGGAATTTAGCGATATTTTCAATTTTTAACAAAAAAAAATTTTTTTTTGGAAAAAAATTTCGAATTTTTTTTGCAATTTTTTTAGAATTCTACTATACATATCCCTTTAATAAATAATTTCCTAATATTTTTAACCTAGTTATACATTTTTTAATTATTCACTTTAGTGAAGTGTTCAATTTCCTACAGGGTTCATACACACATGTGCACATACTTTCAAAGGCAGCTTGCAGTTATTTGTTTGTTGCATTTATTTTAAGTTTGAAATTGTTATAGCAAGCTGGCTAAGTTGCCGTTAAATTGTTTTCGTTACAACGAAGTTTATACGCTGGAATGTTGACAAGTGATGTTAGTCTAAGCTGCAACCCAGAAAGTTTGCCAGGAGTGAAAGTAAGGGCGAGCTAACTCGAAATGGGCATAAGATGCTTAAATGTTGAAAAGGGAGACATTTTCAAGAAACTTTAAACTATAATTGCTTAAAATATATAGCTTCGTGTAGTTTAATTGACTGCAATGAACATTTTAATGATTGATTGGATTAAAATAATATGCTTTATAATTAAATAGTTGAAATTTACCGAACTCTGTGTCGAAAATATTCTATGAAAATCCTTAAAATCAAGACAAATTTTATAAAACTGAATTTCACTTGAAACTATATTTATAAATTCCAATTTTGTTGACGGAAATTAAATTTGTTTGGTTTCAAATCATTTTGAGGCGTCTAAACAAATTTTTTCAGTAGAATGTCAAACCACTCGAAATTGAAACCTGATCACTCCATTCCACAAGAGATCAATCACTCACACCAATGTTAAAAACGAATTCATATAAACAATTAGTGACAAAAAATGCACGCACATCAATCACAACCACTGGTAGTGTTGACAGTTCTTCAATGAAGATCATGCTCTCATCATAAACTAAATACTCTTTTTACTATGAATTCGATAACTTATGCTTATTTATATAAACAAAATACAATCAGTCATCAAAACGACGTTGAGAGATGGAATCAAGTAACAACAAGTCGACTTAATGGTTTATGTAAACAAATAACTTCAATTTAAACAAATGATTTCAAAGAAATTTTGTGATCTTGAAAATGTTTTGTTAAATTTTATAAACAATGTCTGTGAGTCACAAAAAATATTTATATTATAGAATTTATTTACAACTAGAACATAAAGATTTGAACTGTTTGAGGCGTTGGTCTCAGAATTAGCTTAAAGTAAGGTAGGAGCATCGCCATTTTTTTGGAATAATATTCTATGAAAGAGTACTATTTTCTTAGACATATTGTAGTTTTTATATAAACATTTAGTTCATTCAATTTACAATTGTATCAGTGTGGCAACCCTGCATGGATTTTTATTTTTATTTAAAGTGTATAATAATAATATTATTTTAATCACATTTGCAACAAAATTAATTTTCAAAAAAATCGTATTTATATTCAGGTGGCAACGCTATTATTATTTTTTTTAGCAAAACCATTTGCTTTAATACATTTCATTACTTTTGCTACAATTTTAATTTTTAATTTTACTATCGCTTTGCACTTTTTATGATTTTCATTTTCTGACTACTTTAAGAACACAAACAATGAGGCGCAACAACAACAAAATCCATAATTTAACCGCATATTCGCGTAATGTCCACCGCATGCCATATATCAAATGAGCACCATTACGAAGTCCATACTTCACTGGCGGCGTAAAAGTTTTTACTCCATCCTCCAAGAATTGCTTAAGGCAAGCATACATATATACAAATACACCAACAAATACACAAAAGCCTATATTCCTTCATATTTAAAGCGATTTGTCACAGTCACTGGACTTTAACTCTTACTTTGCCACAATATTAATGTTCAGTTCATACTAAATTGCTGTTGTTGTTAATATATTATGACGCAGTTCCACTAACAAATACCCGTTTGTTCTTCAAGTTTCATTTCGCTGATGTTTGCACCTTTTAACCGAGAACTTATTTTGCTGTTGTTGTCGAGTCATAAAAACGTATTTTATGTTTCACAGTTAGCTTAACATAACAATCAGTAAATAGTTTATTACTTTTGTTTTTTTGAAGTTAGTTACTCCTGGTTTTTAATGCGAAATTAATACATTTTATTGTTTCTGTGATCATAAAAATATTTTAATCGCATTTTTTTTTTCGAAATATGTGTGAGGGTTTTAAGATGGAAGAATGTGTGGTTTATGAGGAAATGGAAAGTGTTGTTGTTATAATTTAACTAGGAAAAGAGTTTGTTGTATAATGAAAAAGCTGCATCCAAATTTCTAAATCTAAGAATTATATCTTTGAATAAGGGTTTGGTTAATTTGACTAGATCCAGACTTCAAAGACAGAAAATCCATTTTGGAAACATACAAAACTATGAAGACTTACTACATGAGTTCCCATTGGAGAATCATTGAGCATGTTCAAACAAGCCCTTCATCATTCCCGTCCTACTTTATGGTTCAGAAGCGTGGACGATGTCAATATCCGATGAGGCGACACTAGGAGTTTTCAAGAGAAAGGTTTTGCGGAAGATTTATGGTCCATTAAACATTGGCAACGGTGAATACCGCAGACGATGGAACGATGAGCTGTACGATTTATACGACGACATTGACATAGTTCAGAGAATAAAAAGACAGCGGCTACGCTGGCTAGGCCATGTTGTCCTAATAGACGAAAATGCTCCAGCTCTGAAAGTGATCGATGCAGTACCCGCTGGTGGAAGCCGAGGAAGAGGGAGACCTCCACTCCGATGGAAGGACCAAGTGGAGAGTGACCTGGCTTCACTTGGTGTTTCCAGTTGACGTCAAACTGCCAAAAGGATAGATGCATGGCGAGCTGTTGTGGGCTCGGCTATAACCGCGTAAACGGTGTCTACCCCAGTCACGAAGAAGAAGAGCATGTTCAAATTGCTGAGATCCGAAAGTGACTCTCTGAGAGACGACGTTTGCTTATAGCTCATCTAAAACAACTAAGGACAACTTAAAGTCCTGCGAGATATTCTTGGAACAAATGTAACGGAGACTAGATCTTCCTCTAAATCTGACGACTATCTGGATTACTATCTACTATCTATTTCTAATATTAATTAAATAATATTATTTTTGGAAATATTTTTTTAAACCACAGTCAACAAAACTCCGAGTTCTAATATTATACAATAGAATAACTCATATTTTAAGATAATCCTACATACTGTATTTCACAGAAACACCCAACCCACCCCATTTATTTAATCTTATGATATATCATATCACTGAAATTGGATATGCAAAATCATGCAGTCGACAAAACAGTTATGTTTTTTTTTTTTTGGAATATATTAAAATCAACAGGGTGCCACATTGCCGCTTATGCCGCACATAACTCAAACGCAAGTGTATTTTCAAGCATTTAATAATGCAATGCAACAAATCACATGACATAAATAACAAAAACAACGCCCGCCCGTTTGCAACATACAGGAACGTGCCTACATGTGGCAAGGCGCGCATGTGGCGGTTGAGTGCACCGTGTGCGTCCGTGTGTGTGAGGCAGTGAATCAAGGACAATCATTGCGGTGGAAACATGTCATGCGGTGAATCTCATATGCAAATATCTATTAGCCAATCAATCATTTACAGTAGCGGTTGCAATAAGAAAAAAAATTACAACAACAACAATAAACACACGGAGCGATGGTAATGGCGAAAAATGTAATCACAGCAAAGTGCAATGAAAGTGATGTTGTAGACACGCATTAACATAAAATAACAAAAACTGCAAGTGACACATTGCAATGAGCGCACACACCCTCCGCACCCACCACACGCGATTGAGCTGAAGACATAAATTCAGTAGTCACTGTGAGAGAAGGTGGTGCATCGGGCGCAAAATGTTGCGCAGCGGTGAATGCATTTGAAGGCTACTAAGCGGTTGCCCAAATGGACTGAAGATTAGGTGGCAACGCTGGCCAGCTTTGTTTAGAGTAGGTGCCTGGAGTGCGTTATTGTGGCTACCAAAGTCAGGCCGCAGAACAAGTCAACTATGCAATACCTAGAGATCAACAACAACCACAACAAATATAAAAACAACACCAATAATATGGAAAACAACAACAAAAATATAGAAAACAACAACAAGAATTGTTATCACCACCACCGCTTTATTGGCATAAGCAACAAATATGGAGCTAATTATGTATGCATAGCGTGGCAGAGACGCCCTCTAAAGAGTTGCCTGGCGGATCTGCCATGTTGCAAGGCTATAGTGTTGTAGATATAGGCACAACGGTTCCTTAATATAATACAATGCTTTGTGTGCCACATGTGTGACTGATATGTCAGTCGTCGGTGGACAGCAGGCAGCACAAATAGGCTCTAAACGCCAACCACAACACCACCAGCAACAACAGCGAGCGATGACGTCAACTTCCTTTTCACCTCGCGCTTACACTTCACATCACTCATTCATTCATGCACTTGGCTGCTCAATAGGTCCAACACGCAACTGAATGCAGTGTACATGCATATGCCGACAGCGGCGCCCAGCCGCAAGGACTTGCATGCATGTCAATAGATGTGTGCGTGTGTGTGCAACAAATCCATCATTCGCGCCTCAATGATCATAAATAGCTGCCGGCAAACGGTATCGTCGCATACTAGTCGCTGCTCTGTCTGTCGTCAGCTTGTTTGGCCTGCCTTTAGCGGCTGCGCTGACAAACCCAAAACCCATCTTTCTTGTTGTTGTTGCATAATTTGCCTTTATTCCCGCTTTGATGTGAGCTATCAAAAATGAAATTTCACCAACGCCACCACAAACAATGCACTTATAACATTTGTATGTACCACAGGCAACACCACATACGTTGGACGTCGGATGCGCGGCCACCATTAAAAGCCGCATCGACATGCAGGCAATTTTGCGCAAATGAAAATCGCCACAAACATTGCATTGCACAAACCATGTGGAATTATGATTCATAACAATGAAATGATGAGTGGCTGCTGTCATTGTGCTGCCGACAGCGGTGGCAACGGTGCCAACCTAAGCATATTAGTAGCCTTCTGCTGGTAACCGGCACACAGCGCTCGGCTTATGGTCGGTACAATTCTTCAATTGAATTGAATTAATTTCGCGATGGCAAGCGCGTGATGAATGACCAACGCTGAGCCCCTTAGCTATGGGCGCGGAGGGACTGATAGGAGTTCGATGATTTGGAAAATTTATGGAAGTGAAGAGCTGCGAATGAGTGAATTTTATGGTTTCTTTTACCGGTTTCTTTTCCACAGAGTCCTTTTATATATTGCTATCAAACATCACATCCCCCTTTTTTCGGGCTTCTCTCACCTTAAACCTCTTCGTTACTGATTTATATAACAACTCCTAAATGATTACTCTCGAACACATGTTTTTAACTCCTTACAACAACAACAACAAGCAATGGTTTCCATACTTCTAGTCTCACTTCGAACTATCCATTATTTTTCATGATCTGGAGATCTGTTTCTTAACTCAACTTGAGATCTCGAAACATCCAGGGAAAAACTGTAGCTCATTCTTAGATTTTTACGATTACTTATGTGACCTCTAGTACCTCAGATCTCCAAGCTCAGAAAGTATACTTACTTCATTAAGCATTTGTTTGACCACATTCTACCATCCAACTATTTTTCTGCCTACAAGCGAACCTTTATTAATCTCCAGAACAGTTTGCTGCCGCGCATGAGCACTAACATTGCCCATTGTCTATTAATGCCCGAAAGCAATAGGTGCACTGCAATCACTATTCACTATTAAGAGTTGCTTGTGTATACAATCACATACAAACATGTATTAAGCGTAGCAGTTCATATGTGGCGCCTATAATATGCAACCGCTTTTATGCATTCAGTCCATACCGAAGTGAAGGTGCTGCTCGCTCGGAGTCAGCGTATTGTGTGCGGGAGATTTATTTCTGTTTTGTTTGCTCCACTCATGCGGTTCAGCAGTCGTAGTTGCCATCTGTTTGGCATACAAATGCCAATTTTTGCATAAATATTTGCCATGTGCATCGAAATTGTGTTTGGACATTTGTTCAATTACCCACGTGCGTTTTATGGGTTTATGATTTTCGAAAGTGCAAAATTTGGTGGAGACACGTAGTCACTAACTGGACTATTTCTTTTTGAGGGTTTTGCATTTAAATTGACTTGCTTTTGCTTTGGAAAGCTAATGAATATGGAAATCATTATTCAGATATGAGGTATGGAGTACTGTTTTTAAGAAGAGAAGATAGTAAGAGAGAGAGGGAGCGCAGAGAGATTGTTTAATTTGAGACCAGAATTTTAAGTTTTTAAATTCTACTGCGGAAGCTTAATTGATGATACGACAAGCTTTTTTTCCGCTAAAATCACAGAGAGTAAGAACTGTCTAAAGTAAAAATCAACTGTTGGCTCTCGTGAGAAAGGTACCAACAGTTTGAAACAAGCTTCGAAACATTCTTAGCTATATGAGCTCTTCGTAGACATAATCAGGTAAATTTCTAAAGAGAACTCTTCTAAAATTGATGATAGATATTCTGCCATTCATCTGTTTTCCGGAAATTTTCGGTCCTAACCTCGAACTCTCAATTGCCAACAGATTCGATATTCCTTGATTTGATATTTAAGCCTCAGAAAACTTATAAACTTCGAATGGTCTCAGTTTAAGCATTTCAGCAAGAAAGAACTAGGAGTATTCTCATGACAATTGTTTCTCACAAGGAGCTACAACAGTATGGGTAATAAATTCAAAATATTTTTAACTATCTATCTAAAACACATTCCATCCTCAGATACCAGAAGAGTATTCAGTTATTAATAGCGTTAACTTTCCAAAGCTTCAGCGAGAGCTTTCCTAAACAAAGCGGCGTTGAGAAGTCAGAGGTAAACTAACCATGAAACAGCCATTTCGACAGTCTTAGTTATGCAAAACATTCATCCCCCTAAAAATTCCAACACTGTTTCGGCAATACGAGTCGTATCAGAAAAATTTATTGCCGTCAAAAAATTACAAAAAAAGCTCAAGTGTAACTCTGACTCTCCCAAACACCAAACGCCCTTCTAAGTGTACATAGCCAACAGCCTGCCTGCTTTGGCTAATTGCTTTCTAAAATACTCAAATTATCACAAATGGACACGACCACGAGCGCTTGAACTAATTTCCATTTTAATTGTAATAAAGTACGAAATTACACTCCAGCTATGCGAACGCAATTTGAATAATGAATTTTTGCGTGAAAAAAAAAAAACAAAAAAATAAAATAAACGTGAAAAGAAATTTATGTTATCACAAAACAAAAGCAAAAAAAAATATTTGAAAAAAGAAAAAAGTAAATTGGAAGAGGAAAATATTAATTAAAGGAAGATGCCACTTGCAGGTGTAAATCTTTTATCAACACAGCCATCAGCGTCGGCTACATTACAACCCTTAGCTAATGGTGACTAATTTAATGGCAGAAATCACGGAGAGTACAAAGAATGACTTACAGTTGCGGGAGTATACTATATGTAAGTACGTATATTAGGGTGGTTGTTAAAAAGTGTTTGAGAAATAGATTTTAGTTCAACATTCTTTGTTGAAGTTTAATGATGATGGTGACGCGTTGAATAATGGTTAAGATTCGATTTAGCTTATAAACACTTAAAAAAGTGCTCTTTGCGAGGTAGAAACCTTACTTCAGCGATTGTTGTCAAATCAGCTGACAAAATAAATTCATTTGCTTTGACATTTACGTTCAGTATACTTCGACAAATCAAAGAAAGTAAAAAATCAGAAGAACGTTAAAAAATTGTGTTTATATCATGTTTTTTTAGATTTTTACCGTTGATCAACTTCATTTATAATTTTTTCAAAAACTCCAGTTTAGACTTTCAATGTGAGTTTCAAGAGCTTCTCTAATCTAGCTTTTATGCAACAAACCTTATTTCCGTTAGACATTTGAATTGAAAGATAAGCACAGCTATGCTAGGTGGAGAAGAGCAAGATTGTAATTTCTTCCAACATTTTAGTACCACCATAGTGTGTGCACCGCCTTACGCGCCATTGAAATATGTAATTCATTTTTCCTTGTACTCGTAATTAGGTGATTTGCATTCATACGCCTGTGCCACAAATGGCAAAGCGAGTGAGCGCGTCGTGCCACAAATAAATGCGGCACAGTGTCAAGCACGACAAGGTGAAGAAAAAAATGAGAATAAGAATGAATAAAAAAAAAAGCATTTAAGGGCATTAAATGTGTGGCAAAGGAGATGCTTAGAGCAAATATTTAATTGAAAAAGCAAGTCAAAGGCAAAGGAAAAATGAAATTGCGAGCTGAGAATTACAAAACGCTCTACACATATATATTTTTGTGTATATACATATTTATATACACTAGAATATATAGAAAACAAATGCGTTAACTTGCCGCACGGGGCTACAATTGGTTACAGCAACACCAACAACTAATTGGCTAGCGGTCAGGTAGATCTAAAGCTACACGCTGCAACAGATAAGTGCTGTGCGTGCTGCGTGGCGTGGCATGGCAACGTGACAGCCGGCAGTCAGTGTTGCAGAGCGCAAAAAAAAAATTGATAGGAAAAACTCTGAAATCTCAACTATGAATATTAAATACGGCACTTTGTGGTTAATTGCTAGGAAAAAACGCGCCATGTAAGAAGGTGCACATGCAACAGCAGCGGCAGAGCAATAAAGCTTACAGCGGCGAGTGAAAATGAAGCGGTTGCAAGTGAAAGCCGAGCAAAGATAACCGTTGATGATCTAACGGCTAAGCGCAGCAAACGAATCACTGCGAGGGAAATAAACGCAACAGAAAAAACCGTTATTGCGAACAAATAGCAGGAGAAAGGAGAAAACTGAAATTGAAATGCTCATAGCCAAGTTTTGTGGTCAACGATGTTAGCATAATTTATGCGCTGGCGGATATCATTGCCACAGCAGAGACGTTGCATGCAGCAAAACAAACAAACAATCATTCGTCCTGAATCGCTGCATGGAAAGCCACTAACCCTGCCAGCCAGGCCTAACCACTTTCCCCTCATGTTTCTTCAATTACTAACACCAACGCACACGTTTGGGTTGTTTTGTTTTTGTATTCGTTCGTGTGAGGGGAATAGTGGTTAAAAAATTCACAAGCAGCTATGCTGGCCTGTGGCAAACTCACCACATTTTTTACCACTTTTGTGGGTTTAAAAAACTTCGGTTTAACCAGCTTTTTCACCACCTTTGGCTGGCAGGGAAGTCAGTCAGTTAGTCAGCCAGCCAGGCAGCCAAACAGTTGGTTAGTTAGTTCGTTAGTGAGCGTGTTGGTGCGCAGCGCCGTCAGCGTTGGACATGAATGACGCGAGGGAAAACAAATTACACCGTGCAAATACTAGAAGAGGAGAGGGCAACAAACCGAAGTGGCAGAAGGAGAAGGAACAACAAAAAGCGGGGCAACAAGAGGAGGAGAAGCAATAGCAGTGAAGGATAAAGAACTCAGCTAAGCATATTTGTATGTATGTAGTAAATGAGCGTATAACAGAACAACAACAAAAACAATAACAAATAATCGCAAAAAAACGAAACGAAATGCAAATGGGACGTAAATTGCTGCTGCAACATAACCTAAATGGCGTCATTTAAAAAAAATACTCGGTAACGCAATGAAAGCAGGAAGCAAAGGGTGCAGCAATGCGAAAAAAGAAACCAAAAACAAATCCACTTTGAATAAACATGGAAATTGCAATGAAAAAATGCCAAGTGAAAGAAAGAAAAATGTGAAAGTGGTAAATAAAAGTGGAAATATAAATGCGAGCAGCGGAAAGAAGCGATATGAAAAGCCATGAAACTAAATAGAATGTGATAAAGTGGAACGAAGCGAAATAACAGCAATTAAAAGTGAAAATGAAACTTCTTCAAGGAGTTTGTTAATTTGCGAAAAGTGAACGGAAAAATTGTTTGATGAGAAGGAACTGACGAAAGTTGAAACTTTTTTGAACTATCTTTCTTATATAATGCATATATAGACCGCATTTTCAAGATCACCACTATTCCTTATTTGAGTCGAAGAGCAAAAATGCGGTTACACTGTAGTAAATTATGATACGGACTGCAAATATTGAGAGGGATTTTATTGATCCAGTCTGCGTTGGTTTCTAGAATCTTCAGCGAAATTTTGTTTTGGTCTCGCTTAAACTATAAAAGGGATCTCAGAGACCATAAACCGACAAAGAACGTGACTTAATAACTAAAATCCTTGTGTATTGAGAAGTCGTTGTTGTGTGATCTATATTGGACAAGATATAAAAAAAGAACAAATCCTGCGTCATACGCCTAGCTATGATTAATTTGATACCCAGAAAAACAACCAGTAGTCGATGTAATCTATCTTCAAGTGGAAATGTCTTTACTTTCTCTATGTATTCGATCGAGGAGTATAAACTACTCGCTTGAGATACATCTGGACGAACCATACTCAAATTTTATATAAATTATACTTCCAAATTTATCCTTGAATAATCAATAATTAACCGTTTAACATGATATGACCTTTTTTACAATAAACATATTCTTCGCATTCCTTAGGATTTTTATCAGCAAATTTTCTTTTGGAACTCCAATAATTTATTGTGAAAAAGTCTTAACCGAGTCATGCAAAGTTTCGCATTCACACCTGGGATCATTTCTCGGTCTCACTCTCCATATTGATCTCCTCTTATCATACCTTCTTCTTTAACTCTTCAAGTACAAGACTTATTCGTGTAGATTTTAATCATTTAGACCTGACTTAGCTTCACTACAATAATGCCAACGAGATTCTCTAGCTGAGAAATTTCGTACCCCAACTGATTACAGGAAATGAGACTTTCCACGCCTCAAATCAGTCTAATGGAACACAACTAATATCAACCAACAATTGGAAGAAATACAATAGATGCTTTGACAATTCTTATCTATTCTATCTTCAACTCAAAGAGCAAACTTTTTTTCACATACACACTCCCCGGACCGAACGAGCGTGTTGAAGCGGCAAATGGCAGGCAGACATAAGTCCAAGATGCGCCTAAGATCTCACACAAAAGTCAAGCGCTGCTCATATGTGCTTTTTGACTGCAACAGCTGCTGCTCGGTTGTTTGGTTGGTTATTTTGCGCGACCTACATGTGTAAAAAGGCGCCGAGCTGCATTGAAATGTTCAAGCAATTTCAGATAATATCAGCAGCCATATAAAAGTCTGTGTGCATCTGAATGCCGACTCACGTGCCATTCAAGCATCACAATTGTGTTTGCATGAAGTGTACATATGTGCCCCATGTGGCATGTGGCATGTGGCAAAAAGCATTGAAGGACACTGAGGCATGCATGATTTTATAGAAAAAATCTAGCAATCTACACGTCTCTGGCGTGTAAACAACAACAACAACAACTAGCAAAACAAGTTACAACACATATCAGTTAGAAGTAAACTGCTAAACGCACTCAAATGCATAACTGCATACATATATGTGTGTGCGCATGTTTGGATGGCTGCTGACGTGCGCTGCTCAATGTGGTGCAAGCGCATGCGCCATGAAGTATGCAACACGCAAAGGAAGTAAACTTGAATGGAATATCAGATGAACATAACGGAATGCATGTATAGATACGATAGGCTCATACTAGGGTATACAATATTGTATAGTCGCTATTTTCGGGATTAAAAAAATTTTATGCGAGAATTATCGGGATTTTTCGGAATATATAAAATAGGTGTGATTATGACTCCTTTTATAATAACAAGCTTATGTATAAGTTGAAACCTTGGAATCCCGAAATTATAAATAACATATTCGGTATGGTTACAATTTCCTTTATAAGTTGAAATCCCATAATCCCGAAACTTTAAGTAATATTTTCGGGATTCATATTTCGGTATCCCGAAAATCCACTTAGTAGTTAAAAATATTCGTTTAAATCCCGAAATCACAAAATTTTATATAATATTTTCGGGATCCGGAAACCCCAAAATTTTACAATTTCCCTTAATGCAAACAATAAATACTTTGAAATTTCAAAATCCCGAAACTAAAAATATCTAATATTTTCGGGATCCCGAAACCATTAAGTGTTACAATTTCATACATGTATTCTTAATATTTATGCACGTACATATAGTATATTAGTTCGTGTTTAGGCCATACACATGCACGGCCGCTTATCACTACACTTTGTTGCAACATTATTTGCTTTTTATATGCAAGGCAAAAAAGTCGACGCTGCAGCTGGCAACGATTGCAACATTATCACGTGGCGCAGCGAAAAAGTGAAAATGCATGCCACTGCGGCACGCAAAGCACATGTGATGAATAAACACATTTACCACCCGAAGTGTGTTTGTATGTGTTGGCGTTTGCCTTGTTGTAGCATCAAAAGCGGATATCCTTTCTACAGCCGTCATTGAAATGCTTCCGCTGCAATGCTTCACCGCACCGCTTCACTACACCCACACAAGCAACATCCATACAAGCAAGCAAGCATACATTTGTATTTGTATGTTTGTATATGTATGCGTCGGCGTGTGCTTGCAACCACTAGCACTTCTGCTTCATTTCCGCCACAAACGCCGCATACGTACTTTTGTAGGTTTTCCTGCAGCACACCGCAACACCTACAAACAAACACATACACATACAACCACCCACCCACCAGCGCGCGCCTTCTTTGTTTGCATTTTTATGTTGTTTGCCACATATTTTATTTGAGGCGTGTTGCAGCTGTGCACACTCCCTCACCCATCCGTCTCTTCGTCCGCTGTTTGGCTTTTATGCATAGATATGCTTTTGTTGTTGTTGTTGTGGTTTTTTTCTTTTTCTCCGCTTTACCTACTGGTGCAGTGAATTATGAAAATACGCTTGTGTAAAGCATAGTCTAAACTGTAGCTCAGCGCTCTTCTAGCATGAATTCTTGCCAACACACGCACACATGCCACCGTAAACGCTTTGTTTTCTTTGTTTATCAGCGTTGTATGCAAGTAAAAGTAAATCTGTGCACTTTCCTGTGCCACCATTTTTACGCTCGTGCCACAGATAACTGCACGTCCATACATCCGCCAGCTTGCGCCTTTTACTTTCCACGCCCACATTTTGTTTATGTTGGTTTATAAAATATCCACTTTGACGGTTTTTAATGTAATAAAACTAAAAGTAATTTCATTTTTTGAAATAATTTTGTTTTTCTTCACCAGCGTCTTCCGTTGCCGCATAGTCATGCTGCCTTGCCACATGCACACAAGTGTGGGTGTTTGTGTGATATTCGTAAGCGTGTGTCTGTTAGCTTCTTGTGCTTTTTCGGTTGGTCGCCTAGCGGCATTCAGCTTCTGCAGCAAGTTTTTTTCTGATAAATTTTCGGTTTGCTTTATGCATTCTGTTGGCTTGCTGCCTGCTTAGCTGCTGCATTTGTTGGCCGCAGGTTTACGGGCCAAGCTGTGCCACGCAGCAGCAGCTTCTTTCTATTCATATGAAAATACTGCGCTTTCTTTAATGGCTTGTAACCTTAACCTGTCTGGCGGCTTTATGCGCCTTTTGCCTCGCTTTGCTTTTGGGCTTTTCTGTCTTGCTTTCGTGTTTTTCCGTTTTTTTTTATTCTTCAAATATTTCAAGCATTTGTCGGTGTGCTTATTTCATTCCTCTGCGGCTCTTTTTGGGTATTATAAAGTTGAATCTAAATTAAATTTCAGAATTTTTCAGTTAACTGCAATTGGCCATAAAAGCTTTTAAGCCTGAATAGTGATATAAATTCCTTTGGAGAGATTATTATACCGTTTTTTTTTACTTGGCTTTCAGTATTTTTTAGTTGCATCGGTAGCGATTTAATGTCATGATGCAGCTAGTTTGCTCGGAGGTAAGTGAAATATACGGCGCTTTCAATATAATATAGGGTTAAAGTATAACACTAGGTTATGGTATTAGCTAGCAGCTTTTTATGGTAGGCAAAAACATATCGTAAAGTGAGAGATGGTCAAAAAAAGGAACAAAAGAAGCGATTAAGTAACTATAGATCACACAAAAAAACTGGGAAATATGAAATATTAGCAGAGAGAAGTATATGCCAGCTCAGATAACTCTCTTCAGAGAAGTCAAGTAAAGAGAAGTCACAAAACGATGTTTAGGAGAATGTCACGAAGTTCAAAAATCTTTAAAAGAAGAAGATTTTAGACAATTTTCATGAGAAAGTAACATTCAAATTCCATTTTAGAAATCGAAATCTTCTTCTTAAGCCACTTATTATACTCTCGCAACAAAGTTGCTAAAGAGAGTATTATATTTTTGTTCCCATAACGGTTGGCTGTAAGTCCTAAAACTAAACGAGTTAGTTATAGGGATATGGCTGTCTGTCCGTCTGTGCAAGCTGTAGCTTGAGTAAAAATTGAGATATCCTGATAAAACTTGGTACACGTATTTCTTGGAACCATAACAAGGTTAAGTTCGAAGATGGGTGAAATCGGACCACTGCCACACCCACAAAATGGCGATAACCGAAAACATATAAAGAGCTATAACTAAGCCCTAAATTAAGCTATGGAAGTATATTTCGATGTAATTTTTTTTGGGGAAGTGGGCGTGGCCCGCCCCCTAATAAGTTTTTGTACATATCTCGTGAACTATTAAAGCTACATCAAGGAAACTTTCTAGAGTCATTTCAATCTATCCAAAAAAAACGGTCTGTTGTTGTATAGTGTAATAGTTTCCCAAGAAACACAAAAACAACGGTACTAAGGCTAATTAGCAAACAAGATTGCTCCGTTTCCAACTCAGAGACTCAGAACTTATACTTATTTCCAAGAAATATTTTGATAAGAAATAATCAAAACTCTCAATGTAATTGTTTAAAACAGGGAAAGTCTGTTCTAATCAGCAGCTTATCTACATATTTACATACAAACATATATTTAGAATGCATGCAATTTGTAGAGCGCGAAAGTAAGAATCAGTCAACAAAATGAATTCGATTTTGCAAGTTGGTGTGCTATTTGTCATCGTTCCAATCGTTTATGCTGCAAGCTCGACTTGGGGTATACGCAATGTTAATGACACCGTAGTTATTGATAAACGGGTATACTATCCGGCTGCGATAAATATGATACAAACTTTCTACTTCGATGTACCAGAGTCAGTAAGTTCCATGAATTTCAAAGAAATTAAGTTCTAATTCTGATTGGTCCAATTTAGAAATGGTCCATTGTAGAGCTACTTAATTAATTTTTTTTTTTAAATTAGTTTTGATTAACTACTACAATTACAGTATCAGAGCAACAACAAAGTGATTACCGTCATTTATTTGCAAGATCTTTTCAAAGATAATAGGGGTCCAGTGAATACTTTGGTGTCTGGTGGACCCGGTTGGACTTATGCCTCAATACAAATGAGAACTCAATATGGCGTTGGTTTAAATGTGTCATTTGTTGTTTATGGCAAATAAATAAATAGAAGAAAATGTGTAAAGTAATTTGGTGAACACACACCTGTTGTTTTATTTTACACTTTACACTCTAGGTGGTGCTATGGTCGAGATAATCATAAAAATATAGTTACTGATCGATTTGTTGAAAAATTTAAAATAATGTCACCAGACAGCTCTGTGACATGAAGTGTTATAGAAACTGGGTTTTTCAAATGCTGTAATTAGTAAAGTTGACAAGATCACCAGTCGTCTCAAAAATCGAATATTGATGATTCACAATCAAATGAATTATTTATTTACTGTCAATAATCTCCGCTTGCGAATCAATTTCCATCTAATTAAGCGAATGTTATTTCCGTTTCCACAAATCTGTATCAACAATTTAGCAGATAAGCCTCACATTTGCCATACTTAATTAATATAATAGGTAATCATGTATAAATAGGATTTCCGTTCAAATTTGTTCCGGCAGTTCAGGTGTGTGATAAGCGTAAAAGTACCTGTAGCTGTCAAACCATAAATAAATTTTAAAATTTTTATTATTGTCTAGGTGCCATAACAGCTTATAAAATCCATTATCAATACACGTAAAGACACTGATAACTCTTTTCACTAACTAACTTTTACATATCAATGCTTAATGGGATTCTTAGAAATATTGCGTTTGATAAGAAGTCATAATCTAAACTTTCTAAAAGTATATAAAGCAGAGAAATTTTGGTCAATATCAACATTGACTTTTCACACTTCATACAATTTGTATATTAACTGATATCAAATAGCAAAGACAATAATTAATAAACAAAATGAAGGTTATTATGCAAGTTTGTGCGCTCTTCGCTATCGTCGCGGTCGCTTATTCCGCCAGCTCGACTTGGGGTGTGCGCAATTCTACCGATTCCGTTATTATCAATACACGCGTATTCCATCCAGCTGTGCGAAATGTTGCGCAGACTTTCTACTTCGATATACCAGCGCACAGTGGTGCCGCTTCATACAAGCCGCGGCAAAAAATAGAAGGAATCGAGGTAGGGCTTTGAAATTTGGCACACATCTATCATATTGCCAAATTAGATGAAAAAAAAAAAATTGTTAAAATCCGCCCACAACTACGCCCACCTCCCATATAACATAACCAATAAATATTAAAAAATGATCATATATTATTAATTATTTATTCAACAAGTAATTTTTTAACATCATCGTCCAATTCTAAAGTTTTATTTTTGGGATTTGTTCTGAAACCATTAATAAAAGGATCCGATGAAGCTAAAAGCAAGTGGATTACATCTTGATTTATAGAAATTCTGTCGCATTTTCTAGAATGATTAAGCCTATATTTCTTGTAATCTTTATTGCGAGCTTCTTGAGCCTCCCCTGATAGCATGCCCAATGGTAAAATAGAAGATGAAACAATTTTACTTCCATGCTTTAAAACTTTATGTACCGTCATTGGCATATAGTAAAATTCATAAAGGCTGACATATAACCTCGCAGTTTTCATGCAATAAATTTCAAACTTTTGAGGATCTATTGCTGCTTGACTATTGATTGTATTTAATATTATTTTAAATCTATGTATCATATTTCCATCAGTGAAACTTTGTTGGTATACACTATGTCCTGACGAGCCATCACATCCCCATTTCGAAGACAGCTTCAAATTTTTTGGGATATCTATTAAATCATTTTCAGATTTGGACATTTAAATTCTCTTAACTGTGTGGTTTAGCAAATCTTGCAAACCAACTTCACTGTAAGTTTCCTCTGATAGCAAATTCTCAGGATAACATTTCTTCTTAGCAGCAAGAACCTACAAATTTCTGCAATATCACAATATTTTATTTCTTTTGCCATTTCAAAATTTCGTGTTTTGTTAATTTTTTTCACCCGTTTGCACTTCTCTCGGTATCACATACGACACATACGAACGCCAAACCCTTTGAGGGTTTTACTATACTGACCTAGTACCATCACCCTGACTTGGAATTTCTCACCCCCCAGATTAGCTGTTGTACTGTGTAATTAGTTCAAATAATATAATGCACCTAAACTAGTATTTTGTTGTTGTTGTATAACGAGAGACAACTACAAAAAATAACAACAAAGCAACAAACCGAACAATCAAAAAAACAGACAAAACAACGAAGCAGGCAAAAAAACAAAGCAGCGAAGCAGGCAAACATACAACGCTGTTGCAGTTACAGTAGATTAAAATGCTAATAACTCATGAATTGGCAGCTAAAAGCAGCTGATTTTTTTTTCTATCGATTAAGGAGATTTTAAAGTTTATTTTGTGTAAGTGGCTAACCTGCGCGCTCCTGCGCACAATAGTTATATTCTGTTGAAGTTGTAAAATATATGATTTTTTTGGACCATGAAAAAACATCATATTAAAAAAAATCCTGAAAAAAAGTATACATTTCATGATGTAAATCACATCTATAACATTGGTTTTAATAAATAAAAACTTTACAATTGATATTTTATGGTTAACTTTTGAGTTTTAACCTTCGCATATTCATCACATTTTTCTGAGTAACTTTGCGTTGATACTTTGTTGGACTTTGAAGCTCTCCCAACAAAAAACCATTGAATATATCAAGCCCAAGTATTCGGATAATGTTATTTGATTAGTTCTTAGCTTAAATTGAAAAGATGGTACAAATTTGGAATTTTAAAAAAAATCCTTTTTTGCCGCTTTGGCACCACTGTGCAGCGTCGGTAAGTTACATAAGAAATTATCTAGGAATTGTTTTTCTCACATTGTATTTTAAAATTATTTTTATTTACTCTAATAATTGTAGTTTCAGAGCAACAGCAAAGTGATTAGCGCCATTTATCTGCAAGATCAATTCCAAAACAGTACCGGCCCAGTAAATGCTTTGGTGTCAGGTGGACCCGGTTGGACCTATGCCTCGATACAAATGAGAACTCAAAATAGCCTTGGTTTAAATGTAACACTTGTTGTTTATGGCAAATAATTAAATAAATTTAATAAAATTTATAAAGCACACATATAACCTAGATATTCATTTCATAAATAAATATAATATATATATAGATACATCTGAATTTGATTAATATGGGTAATATGCTTGTTTTTCAAAGTCCACTTAGTAAAAATTTGAATGTCGCCTGAAAACGGAGATATTGACGAAAATCTAAATAGGTTTGAAAGATGTATACACTATGTTTGATTGGCCAATCCTTGGAGAGAGAATATATATACATATAAAAATAAATATCAGACTATTTCGAACAAACTTAGTGGAAACGTCTCTTCATAGCATAAGATGATAGAGTTTGAAATAAATAAATGAAATCGAGAGACTAATACCACGCCCACTTCGTGTATGATTTCATCTTAACATCTATTAGCTTTTTAAATTAAACAGTGGATAACTTAGCACAATAGATCCTTCGAAACTATATACTATAAACTATACTTTTTCAAAATCCCGGACCAACATGAGAATCTCCTTGCCTATGCTTGACTTTATGTCGGCTAGTTTGTGAAATATCTTAATGAAATTATGATTTAGTAGTTCCTTCATGTTGTTTCAGAACTCCTTTCGCATATTTCAGTTATTATGTGAAATATTTCAAGGAAGTTATTATTAGGATTGGATGATGTATAAACAAGATGTTATATAAACAAGCGAGACTATTCCTAATCGTTTATGTCGTTCTTTTGTTAGGGTTCTATACTTGGGTTCTGTTCTTGAAGCATAGTTCTTTAGCTGAACGTTAGAAATTATTCACTGTGCTTATAGTGATAATGGAAAACTTCTACAAATTTCTAACCTAAGACAATATCTCTATATAACATTCTGTTTAAGCTGAGCCACTACCGTTTTACCTAAACCACAATCCTCAGCTCTGATCGGAGCTCGAAATCTATATCATATGTATCGGTTCAATAGATTTTTGGATTTATTCATTTATAAAACTATACAAAACTCGGCTGGGTATTAGACTAAACTATTTTTTTCCGGGAGATTTTGTCATAAGTAAAAATCGAGAATTCGTCGATTTCGAATTTAGCCTCCAAAATCGAAATATTTTAATACGAAGTTCGAAAAAATAACTTAAAAATCATTATTGATTAACCAAAAAATCGAAAATATAGATGTAATCTAAATTTTCTTAATTCAATGGTATGTAAAAATTTTTCGTCAAGCTTATACGACACATGTTATAAGGGGTCCAGTATCTTTTTTATAAATTTTCGTTTATTCAAGTTTGGCTCTCCATTGCATCTGTCTTATAACCTTGATCGAAAAGTTTTGTACACCATTGCATTAATAGGAAAATGTAGATTCTACTCATATTTTGAATTTCTTAGAAGCCCTATCCCGCAATTATTAACATAAGAAAATACTTTGATCAAATATTAGATTTATTTATGCTATTATAACCTATTATTATTAAATACCTGTGACTTCCGCTTTCGAATTAAATTCGCTAAATTAAGCAAATGTTATCTGTACACGTGTCAAAAGATCACAATTAAGAATTAAGTAGATAAGTCTATTATTTGCAATGGTATAAGAGGTAATCATCTATAAATAGAAGTTCCGTACAAATTTCTTCCGGCACTTCAGGTAGATGATAAGTAAAAAAGTACCACTTAGTAGCCAGTGCACAGTCGTCAAATCATAAATAAATTTGAAACATTTATTATTCTCTAGATGCCATAAAATATTATTAAACCCAATATCAGTACCCATAAAGGCACTGATAACTCTATTCACTTATTAAATTTCACCTATCAGTGCTTAATAGGATTCTCAGAAATATAACGTTTGATAAGAAAGTACGAACAAAACATTCTAAAAGTATATAAAGCGAAGAAATTTTGGTCAAAATCAACAGTAACTGCTGGCGGTTCAAGCAATTAGTATTTTAGCTGATATCAAATAGCAAAGATAAAAATTATTAATCAAAATGAAGGTTATTGTGCAAGTTTGTGTGCTCTTCGCCATCGCCGCCGTGGCTTATTCCGCCAGCTCGACCTGGGGTGTGCGCAATTCTACCGATGTCCTAATTCTCAATACACGTGTATTCCATCCAGCTGTGCGAAATATTGCGCAGACTTTCTACTTCGATATACCAGCGTCGGTAAGTTACTTAAAGAAATTAGCGCAGATTTGCCTTCCGAGCCAGTTTTTTGCCATCTTGGTCTCACTTTGAATAGGCCAATTGTAACATTACTCAGTCAATTATTTTGAATTAGTTTTGATTATCTTCAATAATTGCAGTATCAGAGCAACAACAAAGTGATTAGTGCTATCTACTTGGATGACCAATTCCAGAACAGTACAGGTCCAGTAAATACTTTGGTAGCTGGTGGTCCCGGTTGGACTTACGCCTCGGTACAAATGAGAACCCAAACTAGCATTGGTTTGAATGTAACAGTTTTGGTTTATGCCAGAAATTAAATAAATCGATGAATATGGAAAAAGTATAGATATCTATTGTATTATTTTACATGCTAGGTAGTGCTGTTGGTCGAAATATTAAAAAAAATTTCGATTGGAATGTGAAAATTTTCTGTGTTTGTAGCCACGTACGTGAGAAATTGCTCAAAATGTGGATTATGTCGTTTTTCAAAATGTGAAATTAATAAAGTTCGTAAGATCATCTACGGTCTGAGAAATCGTATAATGAAAATCTTCTCTATATCGTTATAAAAGAAATTGTTTGAATACATCACAGTGGAATTATATCTATCTTCTTTTTTCGACTTACCTGTATAGCCGCTCTCGCACCGCGACTTATGGCCGGCATAACACTCGTATGCAGCACGCACTGTTTCTTCTGTCCATATGTCATGCCATCAACTTGATAGCAATTATCGGGATTCAAATCGATTGGCTCCGAATAGGCCGGTACCGTTGGACTTGGTGTGCTGCCATTCACCGATGACATAGCCAGTTGATCGGCATTGGGTACAACAAAATCACGCGCTCCAGTTATAACGGTATCACGTTCAAAGTAACTCGTACTATATTTAGCAGCGATTTTATCATTATTTCCAGCGCGACGTCCTTGTTGACCGCCACCTATATTACGACGCTTATGATGCGAACGTTTGGAACGTGAAAGCACTTGCAATTCACCTTCATCGATACGTATTGTGGGTAACGTCGTGGTTTCCGCACTTTCGTTGTAATGTTTCTTGAAAGAGTCGGGTATCTCAATGGAAACTGCAAAACGTTTGGTATTGTTTAGGGTCTGTATATAGGGTTCATAGTGTGGTCTCAAATATTCGCGCTGTTCGCGTAGCAATTGTTCACGATGACGCTGGCGTTGTTGCTCTTCGCGTTTACGTTGACGTATGCATTTCGGCGAATCTGGATTGCGTATGCACAACGGTTTTTTGGTGGGTCGTCGCGGTGTAGTGCTGGTCATAGGTGTTGTAGTCTCTGGTGTGGTCGTTGTTGTGACGGCCACAGTTTGTGGCATACCAGCTGCTGTTTTATCAAAATTGCGACTTCTCGCGTCACCGCTACCACCACCGTTTGTATCATTCTTGATCGTCTGATCATTCAGTAGTAAGACTTGTGGCACAATTGTGATTTTGTCGCGCGCATTCATGCCCGCTTGTGAGAGAAACACCGACATACCGCCATCGTCTTCATCGTCATTGTGATAGTAGCCACCGAAAGGTTGACCGCCGGGCAATTTCGCTGCATTCGGAAAGGCCGATTTGCGTGTAGGCGGTGTGACTGGCGCCGAATACTGAAAAATGGAGCGAAATGGACGCGCAGTCGTTGTGGTTGGTGCTAAAACTGTATTTTGCCGTTCTTTCTGCAGACTTGGAAATACGACGAATTTCGATTGGAAATTACTATCGTGCTTCGTAAGATTTTGCAAAAATAAAATGTGCTTCTTCAGATCGTCAATATTCGAAGCGAACTCCGGTGTGGCTGGTGTTGTGGGCCGTTTTGTAGTCGTCGTCGTCGTTGATGTGCCACGTGTTGTGGTACCTATCAGCCGTTGTGTGGCCATCATTGTACGCGGATCTGGTGAGGCATTCTTTAGCGCCATCGGCACTATAAATTTTCGATCTTCATCTGTTAAACTTGTGGGCAAACCATTCTCATCGGTATCCTCATCAAGTAAAATAATTTGTTTTTGATCCATTTCTTCTTGTATCGGATGGCGTCTTCGTTGCGCCATAACAACGCCACCACCGCCATAATGAGCATTACTGCTCGTGCTCGCCGCGGCATTCGGTATCTTTTTGGTTAGATCGGCTTTCACGAATCCCGTCGTCGAGTCACGCAAATCGACGGGCTTTATGAATGTGCCCAATTTGCGTAAACCCTCCTGATGCATGAGCGCCTGCTCATCTTTGGTTATATTGAGTGGAACACTGTTGTTCGCAAGCACCTCTATATCGTTGGTGAATTCAATGAACGGTGATTTCACGCCCAGGCAGCTGGAAGGAGATGAAGAGAGAAATATTTTTAATTAATCATGGAAACAAGAATTTGTATACAGAGAAGTAGAAGATTTGAGATAATTGGGCTTTTGAAGAAATAAAGTTTTTTTTATTTTTAAAACCAAGGTAAATGAATTAAAATCAAAAATCTCGTCGTACAAACTCTTTGTTACCTCCAAATTCTTTAACATACCCCAAAGAAAGCACGCTTCTTACACAAGACAGTGTTCCACGACCCTTGTCACCAAAAGCCAAAACAAAATGCAATGAAAAATTGACAGCTAAAATGCAGTGACAGGGCCAATAGACAAACAAGTAAGTGACAGACAATACATGCATTTACATATGTACGAACCAGCGCCGATTATGAACCGAACAATCAATTGACAAATACACGAGCGTGGAGCAAAAAGCTGGCAGACCCATTGGCAGACAGAGCGCAGCACAAAACTCATGTCAAAGACTTTTGTAGACAAATGTGCTCAAATGTGTAAATGTCAGTTGGAAATGTCAAGTGAAACAAATCGTTTCAGAATATTAAAAAAAATGGTATGTAATCTAAAGAAAAGACTACACAAAAAAGCATGAAGAACCGAAGTATTGGTAAAGATGTATGCGAACGAGTGAGTGTAGAACCAAGTAATCACGTACAATTTTACAACTAAATCAAGCGGAAATTTCAAGAATATTTTTATTGTTGTTGCTGTTGCATTTGTGAATGACCAAAAATTTCGTAGCAGACGATGACAATCGTTTCGGATAGCAATTCTGTTATTGTGTGAGTAAGCAGCATTTCGTAGACGCTAGAATTGATTTGTTGCAGATGAGGAAGCAATAAAAGCTATAACAATAACAATAACAAAGTGGCGCTTATCATTTGTGAGTGGTAAATAAATTGCTCACTTATCGAACTGATATTGTTGGTACTACATATAATGGAGTGACTATTTGCTGTGGTATACACAGTTATAGGCCAATTAGCAAAGTCTACACTAATCTACATATAAATATAAAATATAATTTGATCGAAAAACGTGAAATTTTATTTCCGCCCAAAAAGGTGTATATAATTTGGCTGATAAAGCAAGATTAAGTTTTTGATAAAACAAATTTTTTAAAACCGACTGTCATTTTGGTTCAATGGGAACGCAGAAGCACAGATACTATAATATATGTATATAATTTAAAATATATGTATATATGCTGTGTGAGCCTTTGTATTATCTCAAAATTCAATTATGTGTTCAATTAACATGTGTGTCTAATGAAACGAATTGTGAGCTAACTAAAAAGGTCTTTGAACATACATACATATATATTCGAGAGTGAGAGTGCAGAATGCCCGTAGGGATTTCATCACATATTGGCCTCGATCTACAGCTTCGAAGTATAACTTCCCTCAGATAGGTGAATTCACTCACTCAGACTTATCTAATAGCGTTTTTAGACAGCCAAACCTTTTTTTCCTTTTATACTGCCAGCTGCTCGATAACCGATCAGCTGTTATACATTTTTATTTTTGCTTTTCATAAGAAGTTGGTAAGTTTCAACAGCTGATTAATATTTTTCAGCATCGCCATCTACCGTAGCTTTTTTTTTATTAAAAAATTCAGCCAATCGCAGGCAAAGAACGTATATCGTACGTCTTTGTCGCAGTGTTGCATTTGATTTTTAAGTCCATTTAAATTCAATTTAAAACAAGTAAGGAAGGGCTAAGTTCGGGTGTAACCGAACATTTTATACTCTCGCAATTTATTTATTTAACTTTATTTATATTATATAATACACAATTTGACCCACATATTCGTCATAAATATTGTATAAAGTCCATTGAAAGTTGGAAACCATAATATTTGGTTAGAAGCACCGAGGTCCTCATGTTCGATATATGGGGCCTTGAAAACCTATGGTCCGATTTCGACGATTTTTAGAAATGGGCTGCCACACTATAAATACAGTATTTGTGCAAAGTTTTGCACCGATATCTTCACTAGTGCTTACTATATATATTGTAAAGTAAACGATTCAGATCGTCATCAAAGTTCTGGTATATAGGAAGTAGTCGTGGTTGTGAAGCGATTTGGCCAATTTTCACAACATATTATTGGGAGGTAAGGAAACTATTACAAACCAAGTTTCATTGAAATCGGTCGAGTAGTTCCTGAGATATGGTTTTCGACCCATAAGTGGGCGACGCCACGCCCATTTTCCATTTTGTAAAAAAATCTGAGTGCAGCTTCCATCTGCCATTTCTTATGTAAAATTTAGTGTTTCTGACGTTGTTCGTTAGTGAGTTAACCCACTTTAAGTAATTTTCAACTTAACTTTTGTATGGGAGGTGGGCGTGGTTATGATCCGATTTCTTTCATTTTTGGACTGTATTAGGAAGTGGCTAAAAACAACGACTGCAGAAAGTTTGGTTTATATAGCTCTATTGGTTTGCGAGATATGTACAAAAAACTTAGTAGGGGGCGGGGCCACGCCCACTTCTCCAAAAAAATTACATCCAAATATGACCCTTCATAGTGCGATCCTTCATACCAAATTTTATTTCCATAGCTTTATTTATGGCTTAGTTATGGCACTTTATGTGTTTTCGGTTTTCGCCATTTTGTGGGCGTGGCAGTGGTCCGATTTTGCTCATTTTCGAAAGCAACCACCTATGGTGCCAAGAAATAAGTGTGCCAAGTTTCATCAAGATATCTTAATTTTTACTCAAGTTACAGCTTGCACAGACGGACGGACGGACGGACAGACAGACATTCAGATTTGAACTCCACTCTTCACCCTGATCACTTTGGTATATATAACCCTATATCTAACTCGTTTAGTTTTGGGTGTTACAAACAACCGTTATGTGAACAAAACTATAATACTCTCTTTAGCAACATTTGTTGCGAGAGTATAATAAATGGAGATTTTATTTTGTATGATAAATCGATCTTAATCAATTTGATCAATTGGCTCCTGTCTAAAAACGCTATAAGACTCTTAGTCATCAATTAATAGTCTAAGAAAATTTCTAAACATTCAAAGATTTATTCGATACAAGAAGTTTTTGGTCTAACTTCAACTATTTATGGTATCACAAACTGCCTACCTTTAGCTACACAAATATGAAAACCATCTCGGGGACAATAAAAAATTGTTTTCTCTATCCATCGAAACGAAAATGGCTGTTTATTTATACTTCTTAGAAAATTATTAACATTGAAAACAGAATGAGTACTAATAATAGTACATAAACATTTCCTACTGGGTTATATATATGAGTATCCGTATGCTTGTGCGTTTGTAATCGTGTGATTAATTTCCTAACATTTAAATTTCAATTTGTGCTCTCTCTTGGCGCTATCAGCATAAATTCGATTACGTGTTAATGAATTTTTATAAATTTCTTTCAAATTGTCATTGACTTTGAGACGTATTTTTGTATTTTGATTCTGGCACTCTGAGATGCCAATATAAAATTATAAAAATGCGATTTAGTACCGCGGCGGGTATATTTCCAAAATTGATCATGGCCCCGCGCCTGATTAGTTTCATATAAGCATATATTTATAGTACTTCATCGTACAGTCTGAAAATGTCTAAAATCGCAATAAAAAAACTCCTGGTTAAATTTTGCCTTTATCTTTTCAAGCCCTAGTAGGCAGTTCTTTAAGCGATAATATTAAAGCTACTTCATTTCGTGGTAAAAAATAGTGATGTCGGTATGTACATTCCAAAAAAGATTAGAATCAGTGTTGTATTTATCATTAAATAATAGAAAACAGTTAGTCAAAACAATTATTCGTCCCAAAATTTTTTACAAATGTGTTTTTAATTAATACATATCAAAGTATTATTGTAATGAAAATAAAAAAATAGTTCTGATAATATCGGCTTTAGAGCGAGTGAATTACTACAGCCATAATCCCGCTGAACTGCCCGATATATACTGTACGAGTTAATCGTGTAGTTTAAGGAAGATCTTTGCTAAGGTGTCAACAAAACTTGAAATATAAAAAATATTAATTTGCAATTGGGACAGGGTGACAAGTGAGAAGAGTTGAAAAAATGATAAGGTAGTTAAAACAAAAAAGTTCGAAAAATTAAGTGAATATTAAACCATAGATTATGCTTACATTTTATTTTTGATATATTAATACTCTTTTATGAATAAGAGATGAGAATAGAAGATAAAAACATAAATTATTTTTCATAAACTCTGGCAATATTTTAAAATAAGCCAAGTCAATATAAGTTGATCGAGACAATTTCAGTTGTTTTTAACAACTCCATCAAGGCTTAACATAGTGATTTATGCCAAACAATAGATTAACATAGTACGAAAGAAACTACAATAGATTTGATAAAAAAATTAGACAAAATATTTGCTCTAATTCTTATTAGAAAAATTGATGAAAAAATATAAATTTGACTTAAGCTGCTTTAAAAAGATTCAAATTTAATTAAATTTTTTTTTGTGTAATTGAGGGCATTTTGCTTTTGATTTTTTTGCTCGAACTTCTGGTGTAATTAGCGATGTGATTATTTTAATGAGATAATAATGAAAAAAAAAATAATAATATTTTTTATATCTCGTTGTGACTATAGTTTTCTACCTATGAGTTGTATAGTAGAGTAGTCAGCCTCGGTTACAGGGGTGGTAAGACCAAAAATCAATTATACATCGGTTTTATTTTGTTTAATGAATTTTTTTTTAATAAACTTAAAAACTTTAAAGCTTCGAAATGCCGCTAAATCTGTACGCGCTATATAAAATTTGGACCATTATCGGTCTCTGCGCTCTGGTTAGTTGTGAAAAATATTTCGAAAAATATTATATAATTCATTGCTAAGTGTACTATGTTTTTTAAGGTGAGTGGAAAAATGGATTTCACAAATATAAAATGCGACGCCGTGGACAAGACTTACAACTCTATTAAATACTGTTATATACGGTCAGTAAATCGCACTTTCAAATATCTATCGGCGGCAAATCATTTTCATTCAAAGGAGCCAATAACCAATATATCAGTAAGTAAAGTGAACTCAGAGATGTTGGTATTCGCTTTCCATTAGTCAATATCTATATTGCATATCTGTGAATGCTTTATGTTTCAGGTTGGCGTTGCTGTGCTGAAGCGCGCCAATGGTTATAAGCCCTTCCTATACAATGTCACAGTGGACGGTTGCAAATTTCTGCGCACCGGTGGCAACCCCTTGCTGCGTTTCCTGCACAGTTTGTTTCACAAGTACTCCAATGTCAATCACACGTGTCCTTACAATGTAATTTAGAGCTATGTATTTTCGATGTTTAAAATTTGAGAATATGTATAAATATATTTTTTTTTTATTTTTTTGTTAATTATCCAGCATGACATTGAAGTAAATGTGCTACCCGTTAGTCACATCGATAATTTATTGACAAATGTGTTGCCATTTCCAAAGGGCGATTACCAATTGGTAACATCGTGGTATACCTACAACGTTTTGCGCGCCGTGGTCAGAATATTTGGAACACTGTCTTAAGTGACGAACAATATAAATAATAACATTTGATATATCACTTAAAAAGGTAGACGAAAAAAGAAGAAAAAAATATCGGATTGTATTAAAAATAAAGTTTGTAATAGTTTTCTCTCCAGAGAGTTTATTTTAAGATCACATTATCGGTAAAGTAGTTCTAAATTTCAAAGAGGATCAGTCACCTGTAGCGAAAAGCTATAAAGTGTTATAACTATTTCACAAATTAAGCAATCCAAGTATCACAATAGAGAGGATTGTGTGATTCAGAACTTCGTCAACCCTGGTCTAGACGCTAAACCTATAAAATAATTATTTCCATCGAACAGATATTGAATGCATATTTCCTCGCTTTTGAACCTTCCAAATTAAGAAAGTACTAATTATTCGGTTACACCCGTACTCAGCACCTTCTTACTTCTTTAAGTTTATATGTACCTTATGCTGGTTTATAAACCTTTTTACTCCTTCCTGCCGCTTTATGTAAATTAATTACGACTGCATGTGGGGCATAAGTAATGTCAATGGTAAGAGAAATGAAATTAATGTTTAGCCGGTGATAGGCGTGGCGCCAGTAAATGCGCTTTTAACTACGTGTACACTCAATGCACTTTGATAAGAGTGAGAGATGCGTTGGCGCTGCGTTGCAAGTGGACAAATTTATCAATGTTAAACTTGAATTTATGACCACACACACAAGGCGTATTAAGTGACAACACAATCATTAGAAACATGCTGTTAATGGCTTGTGGGTTAAGTTTCGTGCGGCATAAATGATAAATGTGCCACAGCGTCACGAAATAGATTCTTGAATTGAAATTGTTAATTGACACATAAAAAAGGAAAATATTTTTAAAATAAATTAATGTGAAATGTAACCCTTCACCTCCAAGAGCTGGTGGGTTGGCATAGTAGCTACTGCATTTAGCTGTGATTGAAGTCAGTCTATACAAATATATATAAAATTGTATTAAATATTTTCTTTTGTACTACCATTAAACGTATACAATAACAAATGCAAGCGCTACTTGAAATTCATTCTCAAACAAATTGTGGGCGTTGAATTTATATATGTAAATATGCTATCAACGCTCAGCTATTACTTAACACTTCTCCCACTTAAATTAAGAATTCGTTTACTCTCTCCTAAAAAATTCACACAAATTGCGATTTCTGTTGTGAATTGTATTCGTCTAATTTTTGTTCAGCTTGTTTTGATAAGCATTGTATATTCGCCTATTAAGCAGCTCAAAGTTGACGTCGCAAATTACGCTTAGTTTAGTATCGCTTTAAGCTTGAACGAGGTAACTAAGCCGGTTTTGCATAGTTGTTTTGTATGCTGTGTTCTATTACTTTGAACTTCCGAAATCAATTAAACACGCATAACTACTGTATAAAATATGCGTAAAATTTTGCTTTTGCTTTGTATTGCGATGGGTTTGAGCGAGAATGTGTTCGTGGAGCCGGCAACAGTACCAGAGAGTCATAATGTAATTTGGGGTGCACGTAGTTCACGTGACGTACTCATTAAGCGTGAGATAGTGAAAGAGACGTTCAAGCCGTTACGCGTTGTATCGAGTGATTATGAATTCAAACAAAAGGTAGGTCAATACATATACATTTAGTTGGTTATCTTTAACTATTTTGTTTTTCTGGTTTGGTTTCTGTTTCCACTTTTATTATTTAAAATTTCCTTTTATTTTTTTACTTAAACCTGTTTTTAATCGAACTTAATAAAAAACTTGTATTGTTTTTTCGGTTATTTTTAGTTTCTATATATTTTCTGTTTCTGTTTAACTATAAATTTTAAAGGTTTCTGTTTTCATCATTTTGTTTTTGTTTTTAATTTATTTTATTTTTTTGTTATTTTTAGTTTCATTAAACAATTTCTGTTATTGTTCATTTCCTGTTTCTGTTTCTGTAAAAATATATATATATTTTTTTCATCATTTTGTTTTTGCTTTTTATTTATTTATTTTTTTTTGTTATTTCTAGTTTTATTAAACAATTTCTGTTTCTGTTCATTTTCTGTTTCTATTTTCTGTTTCTGTTTCTGTTTTGATTTTCTGTTAAAAAAATATATCTTTGTTTTATCTGTATTTAGACCGATCGCATTCCTTATCCGCGCACCATTACTCAAATTGTCGTCACAGATGTCTATACTGATGGCGATGGTGGCCATGCAACCCTAAAAAGCGGCGGACCAGGCATGGATTTCGCTGTTATACATCTAAAAAGTCAGCGTGGTCATGGTTATCATTTTACTATTGACATCTATGGGCAGTGAACAGTTTTTTATAATAAAATAAAATATTTAATTTAACACTTTTGAGGTGAACTTAAGTAGAACTTCCGCACAAACAAGCTGTGAGAGCGAGATTATTATTATTATATTGATTATGAAATCGATAAATAAAATGAAGTTAATATTACATTCTAGAATAAGAAAAAAACAAAATAATCTATTTCTGAACTAGATTTTTATGAAACATACTCTCGTTAAAAGAATTTTATAACAGCAAAAGATACTCTTTTCATCGTTTTTCTTCAAACATTTCCCTTTAAGGAATGTGTTCGGCTATCTCGGGTTTCTGTCAGTTATTTTTATATAATTTTTTATAATGTAACGCATAATTCCATTGCTTATTCTGTAGAAAATTCTTAAAGCTCAAATGAGTTGAGAAAATACTGAACACTCAAAAGCACTGCCTACCAAATAGTAGATAAGATACCCATACGAAAGAACTTACAATGAAATATTTTTCCAATCATCCACAACAAATATCATTACGCAACAACATTTCAATGTCTTGCCTTGTGCAACAAAAACCCAAATTGTAACACTTTTTCGCAACATCCACACCGCAACGAGATAATAGTTGTGGTAAAATGGCGTAATAAGCGATAAAATGGGTTATTGGGTCATATTGCCAACAATAAGAAATATCTATGAAAAGTTCTTGAAATGCTTACAATCGTAGATATCGGGAAGGTAACTTTTTTGGTATAAAATGTGCAGCATCTAGTGGCAAGCGACACAGTTGACAAGCGAACGCAAAAAAAGTAACATCAACGCAACGCCAGTGCTTTAGTGTAATTAGTAAAGTGCGGGTCTAAAAATCACACGAAATTAAAAATTTAAATTTCATTTTTTCTTATTTGAAATAGTTCGTTTTTACAAAATGAAAGTAGTTTGTGCTTTTGTTATATTTACTGCCGCCATATTCGGTTCTGCGAATGCGGTCGAGCAAGTATTTGATACAGTGGAAGAGCACTTGCGCTTGGGACAATTTGGTCAAGTATTCGCTTCTGAGAAAGGTTTTGAGCAAGTATTTGGTGTTATTACGCCTACCGACTCAATATTGGGCCTGACTACAGTGCAAGCGCGATTTCGTTTGGGTCAAGTAGTGACTGCCGATTATACATTTACGGTAAGTGGACATGTTTTGCGTTGGAAAATAGTTAAGAAAAGTATAATTTGTTCTGAGAATTAATAAATTATGATTTTTTAATCATTTTAATTGTAATTGTAATGGTAATTTGTAACTGTAATTTTACATAAATTTGTTTTTTGATTTCGATTTTCATTAGAGTTGAAAAAGTAATGGTAATTGTAATTGTATTGGTAATGCTAATTTGTAATTGTAATTTTAGATTAATTTGAATTTTGATTTCGATTTTCATTAGAGTTGAAAAAGTAATGGTAATTGTAATTGTATTCGTAATAGTAATTGTAATTGTAATTTTACATTAATTTACATTTTAATTTCTATTTTTATTATAATTGCAAAAGTATTAGTAATTGTGTTTGTAATTGTAATTGTATTGGTAATTTTAATTGTAATTTCAATTTTCATTTCAATACAAAATTTAGGGTGCTACTGCAACAGCCAGAGTCGTAGGCATCAGAGTGAGAGACAACAAACGCATGGGAAAAAGCCCCGCAGTCTCAATAACAAGTGGGGCACTAGGTTCAGCCACTATCACCCTAAGGTTTACGTCACAACGCGGCTTTGGTATCAACAGTGAGGTTACTGTCTATGGCACACCATAAGTTTATACTCTTTATCGAATGGATTATATTCCTTTTGTTAATGCAAGACAATATTAGTTTTTAAGTATAATTATAGAAAGGAAGAATTGAAATCCAATCACAATAAACAATTACATTTTTTTATAAAAGAGCTGTGGTTTAAATATTTTGGAAGTGGTGCACCCATTACATTCGTACGGGATAAAGCACGTAGCAGAGCACTCTCTTGTACTGAAATATTAAATAATTTATTTTTACTGCATATTTATGGCATATCCTGAGGGCATGCACCTTGTATTGTTCTCACTTGAAATTGCTATGTGTATGTACTTAAATAGTGTGTAAATATATTACTTTAAACCAACTATTCTTAGAAGTGTATTTATATACATATATTACCTCTCTATTAAGTAGACATACATGACAACTGGAGAATGCATAAAACTTTATTCCAGCACATTTTGTTAATAAATCGTCTGCAGGTGTTGACTACAAGCACGTACGGCTGCAACCTCAAACACCCAATTTCCCCAGTAAGACTATATATAGTTGCATCTGTAGTGGCACAATGTTGCGGTTTTCGACAAACAAAATCTTTGTTGTGAATTTGCAAATATTTTTCCACTGCCAAGCATGCAACATACATATTCCTGTTGAGCATTGCAGCTACATTGATATACATTTTTACAAGTGTTTGACCGGATTGCAGAACATCTGCCGCCGTTACTTGTGAATTTTCAATTTGCAAATCGATTTTGTGGTTTTCGTATACGAAATATTTACAGAATCACTGATAAGCTACATCGAAATGATGAGAACTACAAAATCATAAAATAATCATATAACTCGATGGTGATGGATTTGCCAACGGCGGAAACTGGAAGTGGTAAAATTTTATATTTTTGCAAATGTGCAAATGCATGAATGAGTTGAATTGCTGTGAAAGAAGTTAATCTGGATTTATTGTTTGTCTTTGATTGACACACACACTGACTGTAAAATCTCTTTTAGGGATTATCTTATTACTAACCCGTTATTTAAGAAGAGATGACAATTGATATGCAGGAAATGCCATGTTTCCTCGTTGATATTGTGGATCTAACTAGTTGTTCCATTTTATATTAATTTACCATATTTCTACTTCCTAAATGTGTGCAATTTAAATTTGCTTGTGAGAATTCCGACCAGATTTATATATCTTTCCATCTCTACAGACATGAATTGTCAATGAAAAATCAAAGACTATTATACTTTTCGTTGTTGTTGTATTGTCTTAAAAATTTCTATATATTCTTTTTGAGAAGTTTATAGTTATTCGCCCGCTAGAACTATAATATATACATAGGTCTGTTCTGTTAGAATATAGTCGATGATCCCGAGCATACAACACCCTGAAACGGTCGACATATTTTTAAGAATGAATCTAAAATTGATGAGGTGAGTCCTTATCTAAAATGACAGGCATATTTCTAACTTCTCCATAAATCGGTTTGTTATTTGAAGGTAGCTTATAATTTTTAATAAGTGCTTTGGTGCTCTCATCGCCATAAGCTAGTGAAATATGTTTCGAAATTAAGGTTTCGTAATATTTATATAATCTTAAGAAAACTCATTTGCTTTAACTCTCGAAACACTTCTTCACATAAGCAGATCTCGATGTCAAATTACTTCCAGAAAACAATAGTAAAAGTAAAGAAAATGCTTGGTTACTCCAGACGGTTAGTTATTGCCGAGAAAATCTTGAAATATTCCAAGAAATCAATTACAGATCTCAGTATCAGCTCAAAGACGGTTTGGTTTATGGCAAAACACCATAGAGTCTAAGCATTTACAGAGCTAAACTAAAGGTTTCTTTCACAGTATATATGAATAATTAATAATAATGTTTGGAAGAACCTCCGTTATGACTATTTTTATAAATCGTTCTTCCATAATTATATTATAAATAATATGTATGTATTTTGAATAATATCATTAAAAACAATATTTTATTGTGTCAATAAACAGTGTGCTAGCCTCTTCAGAAAACACTTCAATAAACACCTCCTATCTTTATTGCCATCATAATCTCTACTCAAGTACAACTTCCGATCTTTAAAGTATTATTAATAAACCCAAAAATAAAATGAATCATGCTACGGAGTTAACTAAACTCACAACGATACATAATTTTAGGCTCAAGAAACCTAAAAACTCTTACAGGGTGTTGCATAAGAACACTAAAAAAATTCTAAAGAAAATGATTGAGTATGTGACAAGATAAAAAGAAATCACGTCCAAGTTTCGCAAAAGAATCCCCGAACAACGCAGGTAAATAAACATATAGTTGTGTATATAGTCAAGTCTGTACGTAAGCGGTTATGTACAGAAGAGCACAGGTTGATAAGATAACGAGTGAGCATGCAATCTTTACAATGAAAAATGATTCACCAAAGCAAATTGATAATATGCCAACAAGTCATGATATTGGTAAGTAGTTTGATAGCGAGAAAAAAAATATTTATTAAATTATACAATAATTTAAAGTCAAAACAAATTGGCAAAAGTTGGCTGTAGAGTATCCAGTTATCGATAAAGCATGGTAAACACCGTTATTATCATACACTACATCAAACATAAGAGCGTTTCAAGTGGCTAAACAAATAAGTGTCTCTGTTAGTGTGTGCGCATAAAACAAGTGTATTTGGCTGTGCGGGTGTGAAAAACAATCAGTGTGTAAATACCTATATAAAAGCGACAGATATTTACAGTTATCACAACAGTAAGTTTTCAGCAGTCGAACTATACGCAAGTGTAACAGTGTACAAAATATTAAATAATTAATTAAATAATAAACAATAAATAATAACAATGAAAGCACGCACCACAATCGCACTCATTGCCTTCGGCGTCTTGGCAGCGCTAGTCGCCACCAGCGTGGCCACCAACAGTACTTGGGGTCAACGTGGACGTTACGATCGTCTGCTGTACCGCACACAGGTTGTCAGGAAGTCCGACTTGTGGCGCGTAATCTCAGTGGATGTAGAATTCCCCGGCAAGGTGAATATAGAGCGCATACATTTTCAACTCTTTTTTATTAATTTTTAATTTAAATTATTTTATTTATTATCTTGCTGTTACAGAACGCCTACAATCCCTACTTCATCACTCAAGTGGTGGCTGTTGATCACAAGCGCAAGGATGGCGGTTATGCTCAACTCCGTAAAGGTGGTCCCGGTTTTCGCAATGTGACATTGCACATCAAATCCGCACGCAATCATGGCTTGAACTATACCGTTGAGGTTTTCGGCAATTAAGCGCGCAGCGTGTGGTGTTGAATGACGGAAGAGATTTTGTTGTATGGAATAAGCGAACTTATTTATGAAAATAAAAAAATATTACACTTGTTTAAACAAAAACTGTAGTGCTGAAATATGAAAACAATTCTGTGATTATTTTAATGTAAACTTGCTTTGTTGTTGTAAATATATGAAAATGAAAACAAATTATTTATGAAAAAGAGTTCTTATTTGCACAACCTGAGCAATAAAAAGAACCTTTTTAATTCAAAATTGTTGTCGTTGTTGTTCAAATTTGACGTCACGAAGCACAAAGCATGAAAGTTCAACGGTGTTTCTTATTATGATAACGTTCTCTTTGATCTTTGTTTTCAGCAAAAAATCAGTTGACAATAAGTTTCCCGTTATATACTAAATACATATATGGTTAGTTATGGAACTTTTTTCGATTCATTGTATGACTTATTAAAATAAATGAAGAGAAGTTCTCATACGCTAACCCCGCGTACAAGGGTTTTATTTGGAACCATGAAGAGCTGTTCAAGAAATATACTCGTACGATGGTTGAGGTATTGCCGACTTATAGTTTAAATTTCATACCTCAGAGACTACTTGAACGATTTGAACCAAATTTGATTTGCCATTACGTAGCCCTTCAAAACTTGTTTTTCATTTCTCTTCCTCTCTATTTTTTTCTCTCTCTCTCTCTTTCTCTTTAAAATTGTAGAGCTTGTCTTTCTTTCTTTAATTACTAAGTCTCCACGAGTCTCCGAAACATGCCGACTTATGTGTCTTGCCTTCGAACCGGCCTATGATTGTCACCTTGACAGCATTCCATAAATTATTGAGGAAATTATTTTTAATATTACAACAACAACAAACATAAAATACATTTCCCATCAAATTCATAAATCCATAAAAAGCATAAATCTCGTCAAAAAACATATTTCCCATCCGACATATTCTTATTTAATATTTATATTTATTTCTTTTATTTTCATAATATACACACATACATATTGTACATACATACATACGTGTTTAATTTCTTATCTAAAAAGTTTAATATTAAAAGACATAAGTCATTAATTTCTTGTGCTCTTTGGGTTTGTTTGCTTCCATTTCATTTCATTTCATTTCTTTGGAGTTGTTTGTGTATTTTGCTTATTTTGCTTAGTTCTACGAAGTAATAAGTACGCTAACTAATGATCACAAACAAACAAGTTTAAAAAAAATCAACAAAAACAACTATTTACTAAATAAAGTAAGTAAGTTGGTGAATTTGTATTCGAATGTATTTGTTATTGTTATTGCTTATTTGCCATAGATTTCCACACGAAATATTAGTCCATAATTGTATTGTGATTGCAATTTGATGGTGACATTATTAAAGCCCGGTCCGCCCGAGTAGATGGTGGCATGTCCACCGGTGCCATTTGTCACCTGATCGAAGGCGCTGATGCCGGTGATAATGCGTCCATTGCCGATGCCCTGCGGACCCGGAGATTTTATGGAATTGAAGTGAATTATATTAAATAAATTTATATTAGAAATTATAGAGAAAACTTTTGAGTAGAGCGAAGATTGTGGTTGTGTTGAGTATTTGTTGCTGTTTCGAAAATGTTTTGAAAAATTTCGATGATCCCTGTATGTTGAATTTTTAAATAGTATGAATTTTTAAAATTTTTTAACTTTTTTTGAAACATTTTTTAACTATTGTTCTCTTGCCAGGACTTAAAGTTGAATATAAACCATATGAATCCGTCAAATACCATAATTGGGAGATCTGGTTTTAACTAATTTATAACTTTTCATAGACGATCAAAAACTATGATGTCAGCAAATTTTTTAATGGTAATTTGGTAAATATAATAGAATCACTGCACTATAAAAGTATATAGTATGGATGTTCCAATTCTTGTTCGGATCCTCGTTCAATAATGTTCAACCAAAAAATCGTTCAATAATGTGTAAAATTTCTTAAATCTCCAGCCTTTGGAAAGGAACGATGAAATTGTTCTAATATAGGTTTTCTGGAACAAAGCTGATTTGTAAATATGTCATGTTTTTCCTAATTTTGGAAGAGTCGAGGAAACTAAAGTATGCAAAACCCTCAGCATGAACTGAGGTTGACTTTAAAAACTTTTTTTACGACATCCACCATAGTACCTTGGTAAAAATATTAAGAAATATTTCTGTCGAATAATGGTTACAGTAAAAATTTAGTTGAAAACTATTGTATGTCCTTTGGAATACTCATAAATTGTAAGAATGAATTATGCAAACCAATGAACCTTACTAAAAGCTTTTGAAAGCTTATCATATAAAGTAATTAATCATCAAGGCCACACGTCACTTTCTTCCCTAGCTGATGCAGGTTCAATGACCGCGGGATCTACGCTAGTTTAGGAGCTTTATAAAAATGTTTAAAGATTAAACATAAATTAAGCTATCTTGTAAAACAAAGTACACTAAAAATACCAAGGAATGTTCTTCATCAAATTGGTGGGACCTTCTCGCTCATCTATGCCACAGTGTTTTTATTGCTCAGACGCAATAGTTTCACGCTTAAACTTTATTGCTGTTAGTGTCTTCGAAACATTAATTTGAAATCGCTGGCAATTTTATGACTTGTGCTCGCTTGTAGAGCTTATCACTTAGAAAATAAACTATTTTTAATTTTGGCAACAAAAAACAGAAATTATGAAAAAATTCGCAAAACGTGTTGACCTTGCGGTCAAGGCGAACTTAGTGGCAATAGCATAGTTTCATGTTTTTTAAGGCGTCGAAATGTTTTTCGAATAAAATTGTGAATTTTGAAGGCTGACTTTCGCTTTGCTCGATTAAAATTTGCAATTACAAAAGTATATTATATAATTTTATATATATTTATGATTTTATGAATCGCGTGTGCAAAATCAGCAGCGAGCCGCGCTCCAAGCACTAGAATCGCCAACAATGCGTAGCTTATCAGGGCAACCGACTTTTGCGAAACGTTTCCGGTGCGCTATACCACAAAAACTGTGTGGAGAAGAAGCAGAACAATGAAAGCGTATATAAATCTGCAGAAATGTAATTACGTTGAAGAAAACTAAAGCTTTCAAATTTGTAGTATAAAGCAAAGGATGTTGAAAAAATCATTTATATTTTTTTTTAATTTTTGCGTATACAATTGAACTTTGGCGCAATCATTTTATGCAATAACAACAAATAACCGCTGACAACGACTTTTCGTGCGAAATCTCGACTCATTTGTTTGCAATTTTTGTTTTTGTTTCGTAGATCTAACAACAACAGCAATACTGGCTGATAAGCGGTGATTAAGTGTGGCCCACAGGGCCAGATAATTATTGAATCACTAATTTTAGATTATTTCGTTCAAGTAGAAAACACCATACATTTTGTTAAATTTCACAAGTACTTGCAAATTATTTCGATTAGACAAGCAACACTGATAAAGATTAGGCGAAAAATCCCCTACTGTTATGACAATTCCAAGAAATATACTAATTTATGATCTCAAACTCTGATTTCTATACAGTTTTGATCGATTGTTAACACACAACAACCACAACCAACTTCACTTTGCTCTCAAAAACTTCCGAAACACTGTTAGTCTCTTAGTTTCCTTACATTTTTGGGAAATTTAATTTCACGATTCACATATTTTCCAGGCGACGACGCATTGAAGACGTTCTCCACATGCAGCAATTGCGCCGAATTCGAGATGTTGCCCCATGTACTCGAGATGGCGTACGTGGTCGTTACAACATAGGCCACAATCGCTAAAGCCGTAGTTAGTTTCAGTAGATTACTTTGCTGCCTCATCGTTAAGCGTGGATGGCTCCCTGATTTATCGAAGTCGAAATTTCAACTTTGAAATTAATACAATTATTATGCGATTACAGTTTATGATTTTGATCTCGGCTTGCTTGCTTTTTGTTTTTGTGTAACAAATTTTCTACTTGTCACAAGCTATTTTTACAACAATCGCTGCGGATGGGGTTTATTGGTCTCGTGTTATTGCTCCTCGCTTATCAATGGCTTAATACGTGCTGAAACGTTTTTTCATGCGCAACAACAACAATATTTATTTGTTTGTTATTGTTATTGTAAGTGTATTTCAAATTTAGCGATTTTCAGTTTAAAGATTTGCGTTTTAATCGTTGTTTTTGTTTTATATAGATTTCAGCTTAATGTTTGCATTTGTATTGATGTTGTGCTGATTTTATAGAGCGCGTTTTACGGATTGTGTTCTGTCGATGACCACAACGTGTTTTGAACTGAACACGATTGTGAATTCTCTGCGACTTTGATATGTTTCAAGCGAATTCCATTCGTTTTCTCAAATCTTCAGTTCCAGTTCCAGCATTTCCGTTAAGCTGGACATCTCATTTGCTGGTACCAAGCGTACACTGTGAGAATTTAAATCGATTTTGTTTGAAGAAACTAATGTTCTGAGGGCTTTTTGTTGAAGAAAGATAGATCTAAAATGATTTTGACAGAACAAGTGGAGATTCTCGGTATATCGGTGGAAATTCATAAATTGCACTAATCTGGGGAATCAATTTTGTTATATAAAAATTCTTGAATAATGAAAAAATGGAATAGAAAGAGAGATCATTATTTGTGTATAATAATGATTTCTCTTTCCCGGAACACTGCGGGAATTCAAGATCTCTTAGTTGTCCTATTATTGCTTATTATTTATTACGAAAAATAGTACTTTATATATACATATTTCCTTTCCAAAAATATCTAAATAAATACGCAAAAGTATTCAGCATTTTTAAACACTTCTCTTTGGAACATGCATGAACCATTTCGAGACGTGGAAACTGAAATTGAAATTTTTCGCCATACAGTTCTTATCAGTAATACATGAGAATTGTGAATGAAACAACAGATTAAATGCGAGCAAAGTGAGAACAATGAGATAGAAACGAAGAAATTGAGAGATGCTGTGAGCATCATCACAAAAATAGAAATAAAATTGATTAAAATGTTGAATGAGATAACAGCTGAATATTAGTGAATATATGGATCAGCTGAGTTTACTGCGTATGATTTATAATTACCTCACTATAAGATAAGATAAAATGGGATTCTTATTACAAAAATAAAGAAATTCTCAGAATTGTTTGTCCATCAATATCAAATTTATTTAAACTTAATTAATTACAAAAACAAAACATGTTATTGTATATTAAATTTAGTTTTTCCAAGAACTTTATCACTTCAAGTGTTTACAGCAGACGGCAGGTGCGCTAGGCGTCTTATCATTTATACTATTTTTTGTAAAAATATACATATGTCTAATATTTGATATTATTTTTTGCTTACTTGCTACTGGGCCGAGCTTCTGCTACCAATTGCAGTCTGAATATTACTGACATTCGTTCACTGAGCTTTCTTAACGAGTTTTTATAGAACAAAAATGCTCTCACAGCTTTCTTGAGTGCTTTTTGAGAGCGATCATATAGAAAACTTTTATGATATTTGCTAATTTAAGACTGAACCGTCGTCCACTGAGCTTCTGAAGTACAGAAATACGCAACAATAATTTTGCTAATTCCTTTTTATGTAGCGCTTATAATAGAAAAACCTTTTTGATAGTAGCTAAATTACAAGCGAGGTCTATTAACATTCATCCACTGAGCTTTTGACCAGCAAAAATACTCTACAAAATTTTTTCGTGCTTTTTGGGAGCGATCATAATAGAAAAAGCTTTTTTATAATAGCTAAATTAGTATCCAGCCGTATTTAGATGCATCCACTGAGCTTTTGAAGAGCAAAGAGTAAAAAAACTCAAATCTTTGTTCAGTGCTTTTTGAGATCACATTTGAAAAAGGTTTTTGGGTAATTTTCTAATACAAATTAAGGGTATTAAAAGCTTTAAGCTTATTTCAAGCTTTTAATAGAGCTTTTGGAAGCTCAAATTTTTTTTAAAATATTTCCATTGCTTACGAAGAGGTATTGATGTTGGAAAAATTTCTAAAATGTTTCACCTTCGAAATCGAACCTGTGTTCTACCGATTATTAGTGCCACACACTCATTCTATATAGCTGCTGTCAATACCAGCGCAAACATATTATCAGCTAAAAATAACAGTTAGTCATATCGCCGCTTTTCAATTTGAAACATGGAAATTAATAACTAATTTTAATTGATTTGATATTTCGCTTATCAGGCAATAAACTGATATTAGAATATACGCAAATATGTATATTTGTATATATGTATGCATATAAAAAGAAATCGCTGATACAGGAAGTAGAAGATAATGTGGTTAGAAAATAAACAACAACAAATTTAAACTGTTAAGTCCCAAATAGTAAGTAGATAATTGTGCGAACTACCCGAGGCTCAATTAATTGTCGATAATGATAATTTGCAACAAATAAGCAATGCAGACATAATAACTGTATACACTTCAAGACCACGTCAAAAGTGATCATTCTCGCTTATCAAACCCGCCAGCATTTCGCTACTCAAAAGTAGCAAACTAAATGTGATAGCGTTGGTGCACACACACACACATTAACTAATATTTATATACAAATCTGATAAATGATAAGCGTGCTGTGTGTGGAAGGCCAAATTTGAAATCAAGACAACTCACTTTCACACCTGAGAGCGTATACCGACGAAAGTTGGTAAATAATAATTATGAAACAAAGGTGTTATCTAATGATAAAATATGAGCGAGTGTGTGTGTTTTCTCCCAATCAATTGGCATATAAAAGGCGCACTTATTGCCATTGCACAATAACAGTACTAGCTTAACAGTTGATGCGTCTGCAACTAGCAACCAATAATAATAATAATTGAATAAAGAAATTAACCGAACATGAAGCCAACAGTCACTAGCGTACTCTTCCTGCTTGTCGCCTTGGCCGGCGTTGCTATTGCGGCCAATAGCTCGTGGGGCAAACGTAATAGCACGGATATATTATTGTTACGTGAGAATGTGTTCCGTACACCGCTTAGAAATGGCTATCAGAGTGTTAATGTAGATTTCCCCAAATCGGTGAGTACGAAGGGATTGTGTGTGCTGAAATAATACGCTTAACTAATAACTAAACATTTCCACTGCCACCTTTACAGGGCCAGACCAACACCCGTGCCATTTCAGCCATTTTCATTATCGATCGCTTCACCAACAGTTCCGGCGCTTATGGCAGCTTGTGGTCCGGCGGTGTCGGCTATCGTTTTGCCTCCATCAATTTGAAGAGTCAATATAATCGTGGTATTAACTCAACTGTGGAAATTTATGGCAGACGGTAAACGGTAAACGTGCTTCTTTGACGAAAGAAAATAACACTCACGTGCAAACATACAAACATACATACAAACAAACATATTCACTAGTGTAATAGTGCAACAAAAGCGCACTAGTTCTGTAATACAACAACTGTTTGTATGCTTATGCTCATGTGGCAAGGTTTTATGTGTATTTTTTATATGGCAATAAACAACAACTTTGATTAGCGTAACTTGCAGCTGTTTTAACTTAAGTGGGGGGTTGTCTTCGGCGGCATTAACACTAATTGGCTGTAATAGCTTTTTAATTCGTATATGTGATTTGTGCTTGAATGATGCAGATGAGGGTATAACATTATAAAAATGTTCAACAACTTGTTGTGAAAGTAGTAATTAAACAGTTGATTTCTTTGTGTTTTTTTTGGTAGCTAGTTATGCTATCTGCTATCTTCATTAATTAAAATGTCTCTAAGAACATCGTAAATATTCCAAAAATAAGAAAAAACACTTTTGGATATAATTTATCGACTATTACTGCGACATTTATTTTAGAAAACTTCACTTTTTGTATATATGGCAACATTATAGATCCATTTCTATATTATTAGATTATCATTCTATAAACAAAATATAAAAAAAACAATACTATTAGGTTGGCAAATATCTCCCTTCCAACTTTTTGTCTTTTGAATTTCGGGGCTATGTATAAAGCGCTACATAGCTCGTATCTGGCAATACTATACTTCTTTGAAAGGTCTTGACATAATCTACAAAATGACGCTATGCATGATTAGTTTGGATATTGCGTTCAACAGTTACAGATGTGTAAACATGTAGTTCACTAATGTCGGAATTCGCGCAATTTTAATGTCTTCCTTCGCTAAAGGCAAATCCGCTAGAGAAATGTTCCGTGAGATTAATGGTGTTTTGTGGGGTGGTACTCTATCACTTCGAACTGCGGAGGAAAGGTTTCGACGATTCAGAAGGGGTGAAAACGACATCATGAATAAGCCAGCCGGCGGAAGACCGGTGACAACGAACACCGATCAAATCATGGAAAACATCGAGTTAGACCGGCATGTGGCATCTCGTGACATCGCCCAGGAGATGGGAGTTAGTCACCAAACCATTTTAATCTGAAGAAGGCTGGATACACAAAAAAGCTTGATGTTTGGGTGGCGCATGATTTGACACAAAACAATTTTCTGGACCGAATCAACGCCTGCGATATATTGCTGACTGGGGAGGAAAAATGGATCACATACGACAATATCAAGCGAAAACGGTCGTGGTCGAAGGCCGGTGAATCGTCCCAAATAGTGGCGAAGCCAGGATTGACGGCCAGGAAAGTCTTGCTGTGTGTTTGGTGGGATTGGAAGGGAATCGTCCACTTTGAGCTGTTCCCATATGGCCACACGCTTAATTCTACCATCTACTGCGAACAACTGGCCGCTTGAAGGAGCCGATCGACCAGAAGCGTCCAGAATTGGCCAGCAGGAAGGGTTTAGTGTTCCATCTGCACAACGCCAGACCACACACTTTGTTGATGACTCGTCAGAAGCTACGGGAACTCGAATGGGAGATTTTATCGCATCCACCATATAACCCGGACATAGCGTCAAGTGATTACCACCTGTTCCGGTCCATGGCGAACGCCCTTGGTTGGTGTAAAATTGAACTCGAAAGAGACTTGTGAAAAGTGGCTCTCCGAGTTCTTCGCAAATATGGAGGGGGGCTTCTACGAGGGGAGTATAATGAAGTTGCCGTCTAGTTGGAAACAGATTATTGAACTAAATCCGATCACTTTAAAGCAATAAAGCATTGAATAAAGAGCAGAAAAGCGGAAGGGAGATATTTGCCAACCTAATATTATTGCCAAATATATGTGAATCAACAATAAAGTTATTAATTCTATAATTGGTAGTTCTTCATCAAAATTACATAACGACTATCTTTACTGTTACCCAGTTTTGGTTTACACATTTTAGACCAGTTTAGACCCGTAGTGGTAGATTAAAATATTTCTCTACCGAAGAGTTACGCATTTTTTAGTTTCTTTATACAACTGGTATAATTTGGTCGCTACTCTCCAAAGCTTGGCGAATCGAAAGCCACTATTATTATAAGTAGAGTTAAAGTTTTAAGATTCTGGTAATTTCAAAATATATAAAAATTTTAATTACTCTCAATTAATTACTTCCAATCTTCATTATCCACGGTGGTCTCGCAAGCAATTTCAATAAGCATCGACATCATTTATGCTCATTAAAATATAGCTTTTAAAGTCACAGCCAATACCCATTTAAAAAAAATAAAGGCAAACTTTTGTGGACCATTACATTTGTATATGTAAATATCTCCGCATTTCTACGAACCATAAAAACGTACAAGTTAATAGAAAAGTTATCGCTTTATGGACGCAGCATTTAATGAAAAATACTAGTCACTGATGATCGCTTGATTGCATTTTTACGAGCGAACTAATAAAATGTTAGGAAAGAGGATCATTACAAACTAAAAGTTATGTTGAAAGCAATAACGGCGAGTCAGAATGAAAAATCCAAAGGCCAAAAGGTAAAATAACAATGAAAAGCGACAAGAAAAACCTTTTACAACAAAATGGGTTCCCGTTTGCTTTTATTTGTTTTTACATATTTGCTTTTATTAACAAAAGCTGTGTACATATGTACACATGTAAATACGCTATAAAACCATAAAATGCAAAGTTTTCAGCTAAAGACTCCTTTTATGACATTTTTTGTTGTTCTTGTTGTTTTTGTTTTTGGTAAACACAAGTTCTCTGAAGTTTTATAGCTTCAATTAAAATGCAGTCAAAACAGTTGCAAGACAAACGATGGCGCCTGGCGACAAGTTTGAGGCCATATAGATGTTTGTACACATTTGTTTATAAACATATGTATGCGTGTGTACACAGTTGATTAATAGGCCATAATGATGGAAAACTGAAAGGCGCACAACAAGACATAAACAACTGTCAAACATGCTAAGTGAATTAATTTTAAAGCCTTTACACTTTTTTATTGTTGTTATTTTATTGTGTGGCATGTTGACAAATGCAACAACAACAACAATTAATATGTGTCTATATGTACAAGTGCGTGACAAGTAAAGTGCGCCTATCAAAATGACCTAAAGCCCTCGAAAAATAAATCTTCAGCAACTGACAAAAATTAATTGTCACCAACACATGCACACACACACACAGACACCGCTGCTTAAGCGCCTACAAATATGCATGTGTAAACACACAACAACAGCAATAAGCGTGACTACAAATGCCTGAGTGTTGGTACAAAAAATTGTCAACATAAATGCGACAAGCAAATGCAGCAAGCGAAAACAACAACAATAAAAATTGTTTTTTATTTCACACTACAGCAAAAGTGCAACAACGCATCTTTATGTGTCAATATCTACAAGCATGCCTCAGCACTCTGCCTAACAGTAAATATGTACGATCGCAGACCAACACCTCAAACCCCAACAATTCATTGTATATTCACGCATCGCCACAATCGCAGTGCAACTTGCAACCTCAACAGCCACGTGCAACGAGTGTACAATTTGTTTGTTCTCGTTGTGGTTATTTCATTTTTTTTTAGTTTGTGGTGGCATGCTATCATGCAAACGGCCCACTGTTGTGGCAACAGTTGCGCAGCGTAGTCGGAACGTAAAAAATGCATAAATTCGTTGCGTGCCGCAGTTGCAAGTAATAAGTCCCCACAGCGTTGAAGCGCTGTAGTAGACTGATAGTCAGCCAGTGTGAACATCCATGCAGAATTGTGTATACGCTACAAGCTGTTGGCTTAGTAAAGTGACGAATAACGCAAAAGCAAGTGTGATGCTATATTGATTTTGATAAGAGAAAAGCTTACAAAAAATCTTTGAAAGCGGGTAAAGAAGATATTTGATATTGCAAAAACACGCAGTTTAACACTAATAAGGCCCCAGTTAGCTTAAAGTAACCCGAAAACGACGTCTTAAGGTCCCAAATCTCTCATTGTTAGCCTTGTTACCATTTTCATAATCGAATTTCTAATAAAGCTATCCTGACGTATGTCGTTATATCAAATCCACATAATCAATCACTAATACCGATATTCAAGAACATACTGGTACCCTTGAACAGAAATATTTTCCTCCATACTACATTGGAGACTTTGGCAAATTATTTGACTTATGCTATGAACTAGTCTCCCACTCACCGTTTTCGTCAGATTTTGACCCGTCAACCATTTCCTTTTTACAAGATTCAAAAAATTCCTCGATTGAGTAAGAACTCACTCAAAAGATGAGGACAAAAGTTTATTAAACACCTATTTTTAAGTCCTCTAAGCTTTAAACTATCGAACAGCCATCGACCATTATAATAGATGTACTTCTCTAGTTGGAGATTCTAGCGAATAATAAAGCCATATTTTCATTCAAAAACACTTTCTATCAAGAACTTTTCAGCCCATTTAATACTCCTTTGTACAAAATCATCTCCAACCACTTGCCAACTAGAATTATTAATTCTATATTTAAAGGTTAATAAAAGTGGTTCATGGTTAACTCTATATTGCAGTGTGCCGTCTAACCTTTCAATTGTTGAACAATGCAAAAACATAACTCATGCCTTCGTTAAAGTGGTGGCTTTAATTAAAGTGACCATTCAGCTCATCAAACCACATAAAAACCTGGCTTTGATGGCGCTGTTGCATATTTTCCAATTCATATATATATTCATAAATATACAGTTGAACTTTCATAACTCGAACTGCTCTAACATGAAGTTCTCCATAATTCAAGCTATTGAATTGGAAATAGAAGTCAAAATTCATACAAATTACATTCTGTAACTCGGAAGTCTCTCTAACTCGAAGTTTGTTTGTGGATTATGGTGATTCGAGTTAGAGAAGTTCCACTGTATTTAAAATTATTTATTTTATTTTTTTTTTCGCTTCGTGCAACATGTGTCTAAGCTCTCAGCGGCGTATACCTCACATACAAGCTACGGGTGCCACATTTTGCTGTATTCATTAATACAGTTTTCTATGCTTGCCACTCTCATCTTCTATAGTTCTCTTTCGAATCACAACTGGTTTGATATTTCTATGCTATTCTTAATCCCATTCAAGAATATAAAACTAGAAAAAAATTCTTTGAAATTAATTATAACCCTTCTCGCTACTATGGTAAACGGCTGTAGATAACTGGAAAGGACACGGATTTTTATACAGACAAGGGTTCTCGACTCAGCATTCCTCAAAATTTTATAAGAAATCGCTCTAATAAGAACAAATCCCAAATAGTTATACATATTTTAAGTTTTGAGATAGAGATATCACACCCTATCGTCTGGCAGTAATAAAATTTCGTATTTGAGATATCTAAGATCAGAACTTAAGGAAGGATAAAAATTATAATGCTGAATGATATATCCAAAACGATGGTTCTTTCTTGAAAACATATCAAATGTCATCATTGCAGTAAACTAGAGTTTTCATTCAGTAAACATCACAAAAATAGAAAAGCTTCCGTCTTTAAACTCGAGCTAGAGAGAGCTTAGGAGTTCTAACTAATTTCTACTAGATTTTTAACTATTTTCTACTATATATTATAATATCCCTATCTCACTAATTCTAGACTGGGATAACATTGAAAAAAAAAAAAAAATATTTCGTATTTCTCTTTCCCTACTTGTTGTGCTACTATGTACTAGTATGCAATCGCTATTTTATGTATGATGATTGTATGATTTTCTATTATTTCTCTTATTTATGTTCGCCTTTGTAGCAGTATGCAAAGCGCACACAAATCAATCAAAGGCAATTATGCAGTAAATTTTAATGAAGCGCGCAGACAGACGCCTCTTGGCAATGCCAGTACTTGGAAGTACTCATAACTCACAACAACACCACCACATACTCGTACATTTGTGATGCATTTGCTCTAACATGGGTACTTATAGAGGCATCCACAGCTCGCTTGGTTGCAAAAGCGCAGTTATGAGCGGTTTTCGAATTGCCTTCCACATACGAGTACTAGATGCATATAGACGCTTAGATTCTTAGGAAAGTGCACAATTTGTAGCACAACGCTTAACGCTTTGTAAATACTTGTACTTGTAGTTATCGTTAAGTGTTCACAATTGTGTTAGAGAAAGTGCAAACTTGAGTTTGAACTTCTTAACATGAAAATTTATTACTCTTTGGTAATTAAGGCATCACACAATGGTTTTCAATGAAATTATGTGAAAAATGTGTGAATGAGCTGGCTGCAGACAATTTGTTCAATTTGTTAAATTTTTAAAATTTAAGACAAGGTCTTTTTTATATATTTAGAAAAGACAATCATAATTATTATAAAGTTACAAAGAGACGAACATAATTTTTGGTATCTCTTTTTTTTGCAGATTTGACCTTCTCCAGTTGAATCTTTCCAATTTTCGGTAAGTTTTTATGTCTTTATCATTTATTTACAATATTATTGCTTAAACTGCAATCGAATTTTTATAAGAGGGATCATTAGAATGGCATGAATTGATCTTTCATGAACTTATTTCGAATAAGAATGTTTTATACTTAAAATATGTATGAAAATGCAGTGAGTCATCAAGTCATCAATATACCGATTATAGGTCGATAAAAGTATATTTTTTATAGAATATTTGTTATCAAATTGACTGACTGAGCCTAAATATATCAATGAATTTTTCCAGTGACCGTTCTCTTAAAGTCCGTGGGCTGAAAAAGTCATTTTGGTGCATATGGTAAATTGATCTTTTGTAAGATCGTGTCGCGATCACGACATATTTTGACAAATTATTCTTTTTTTTACCAGAATCGAGTCAAGAATTCCTAAATAGTTTAATTCGATATTCAGAATATAGGTTAATCTAAACTTCTGGGGTCTCTTGACAGTTTTTTTTTTAAGTTTGACAAACATACAGGGTGTGCCACTTAAAAATTAACAACTCTCCTGCGATATGCAATCCAATTATTTAATGCATTTTTTTAACTTAATTTCCAAGTCTCTCAGAAACTTCTACAGTGATAACCCATAGCATGTTCGACGGCAATTTCTTAAAAAGAACGAACTGAATTCACGGCATGCGACAGCAATAGCAACAGTCTTGATCACCTTCACAAATCGCTGCGATCGCGTTTTTCTAGCGTGTTGCAAGTCAAAGCAATACTGCAACAATCTCGTGGCCATGGATATTTGCTATAAATTTTTTTCATTTATTTTTTAAACCAACTTAATCTTTAATTTTGATTTGATTCAACTCAACTCAACTGAACTCAAAGTCACGCGCAAAGATCTCAATGTGATTGATTCGCAAGCTGACACTAACTGCAACAACAAAATACAATTGTCAATATGTGTGTGGCATTAGCGACAAACTTCACAGAATCGCAAAGTATATGCTTTGAAAATAGAAATAAAATAAATTTAAATTTGATTATCGAGCGTGCAACGCTATTGTTGCATGAAACTTGTAGCACGTTGGCTGCGCGCATGTTGTCAGTTAAGCAGCTTGCTCGTATGAACTATACTTGTTAGTATGATAGTAGGTTTTTCTACTTGGTTCATTGGCTTCATAGAGTGAGTAGAAGTATTATATATGGAGCCGTTAAGTATTGTGGCACGAATCGAAAATATTAAAAAAAAACTAATTGGCGCAAAGTTCTAATGAGGAAATCCTCTATATGAGTCTGTTAATAAATATTTTATTCTTTTTCATTTTTACATAATTAAAAGTTTATTTATTTTATTTTATTTAAAATTGCATTTTCAATTTAAAACTATTAATTTTTTTTTAATTTTTATGTTGCATGTTGCATATATTTTTTCCAAATACTGTTTTAGTTCTGATCAGCACGCTATTTTAACTTCAGAATATTCTTCAATTATTTCTGTACTTCAACAGCAACCACATTGCACCATGGTAAACATATAAAAGATTATCGTTTTCCATCAAACTGCATGTGGCATCTGACTGGTTAGTGCCTCCAATGGTGACTGCCAGCTTTGTACTTGAGCAAAAAGTTTTTGTTGCTGTTGAGAGCGTTTACACTGAGAAAATTTGTGTGAATAGAAGCTAGAACAAATATTACATATTTAGTCTTTAATGTTTTAGAAATTTTTCGAACAAAAAAAAAATAAATAAAAACAAAAAGTATTTTCTTGTATTAAATTTTGCTGCTTGAAGATTTATGCCTCATACATTTCTATATCCTACTCTATTCTATTCCCAAATATAACCCAACTTTTTAATGATCTCTATGTCTATCCCGTCCTTCTCAATTTTCCTAACTCTGCCAGCCACTCATCTCTCTTCAAACTCACAACATTTTTTTCCGACTGTAACAACCACCCGAACAACGTTCTACTTTCAATAAACTTTGTGGGCCCAACAAACACACCTTGCCAAACAGCAAATGGCTCATTATCGACACACAATGCCGCTGTGGCATGCAACACACAGCATCACAATAACGCCCACACACAAATGATCAAGCTATAAGTGCACATAATAATCGAATGAAAGCGGGGCAAACACTTCAAACTCAAGCTTTTTTTGCAACACAGCATGCGATCGGTGCGATCCATGCGCCCAGCGAGTACTCGTACACAACCGCGAACGATCAAGCGATCAATCGCAAAAACGCGCTGGGCGGGTCACCGGCTGCGTTGGAGTCCCGCTGAAGCGTTAATGCCCTGAATTGATATTTCCATTAACTCACGACAGCTAACAAAGAGATACACAAACACACCCACCCACCTATATATAGCTGTTGGGCTACAACTCAGCGGTTTTCACGCGCCACGCGATTTGTAGCTGCAAATGTTTGGCAATAGCATGGCGTTGAGACGGAAGTTCATAGCGTTTGGCCCAAAAGCAATATTTCAAAATAGTCTGTAAATGCTAAACAAAACAACAACAAAACTCAAATGTATTTTCGTATGTAAAATAATATTTTTAAAGCTTTTGTAGCTAATTTCCAAAATACTGCCATGCGGCTGCTTGTTGCCCACACTAATCTTTATTTAATTACACGATTAATTCGATTAGCTTATCGCCGGCTATCGATCGATTTTCGTCTTTGTCTGCGCTGCTGCCTGTTGTATTGACTTTTACCGAATTGAAGCGAACGTGGAAATTTCGTTGCAGCAAAACAAGTTTATTTAAATGCATTTCAGGTTTATCGAGCTGCCGCATCAAATTGTTTCTACTGCACCTAGTTAATTTTGTGGGCTACAGTGTTTTTGTGTCTACTGTTTATTGTGTGGCAACTCTGTTGAAATTTTTAAAATATTCAAATTTGATTGGTGCTTGAAAATTTATTTATAGGCGGCTGTGAATAACTGCGAACGCTTTCAAATTAGGTTGCTCTAATTGGTTTTTGGTATTTACATACTAACGAAACTGGTCTCAAACTAATTACCTTCAAACAAACAGCTTTTAGTCATACTAGATCCATAAGTACTTCGAAATACTCAAGATCAATCACTTTCACATTGAACTGTCGAATATGGATGGACCTGATATTAAAGAATGTTTCTAAGAAACTTTACAGTTAATTTTCAAAGTATTTTTTAGGTCTGACTCTCTTCGAACTTCTATAGACGTGTTCGATTCGCCACTTCTGTGCTAGTTATGTATGAGCTCTGCTCTCCTTACAAAGGAAGTACTTATAAGAACAATTTCCAAGTTTTGACATAAGACATCTTTAGAAATCATTGAACCTTCTATGTATTTATAACCTTAGAAAACAACTACTCTGTTTCAACAGAACTCTCCATGTTAAACACAAATACCAGTAAACAAAGTTGAATTTCTATGTGATGAGGCATGAAAAGGTGATCGTCTTACTACAAAAATACACAACAAAAAAGTAAACAATATTCAGTGTCTTCCATGGCCACAAACACACTTCCATATATATACTTAGCTATACCACACTATCCATCAAACGTATAGCACTCCACACTTACACCACTATTCAACTACCTTCACTATCCACATCCCTCCTTTAGACATGCATTGCTCTTGTTGTTGCTGCTGCCACTGCCAGCAGTGATGAATTGAAGTATGGCCATGTTGCACGATCGGTTGCGTGATGAGCCAACCACTTTGTTGAAATTACTATATGCAGATCGCACTTTAAATAAATTTCTCTGCATCAAGCGAAATGTTGAGGCGAGGAGGTAAAAGAAGTTCAAGTGAATATCTCATGCACCGTTTTAGCCGCACTAAATTTTTATGTTCACACGATCGTTAATTGAGTGATCGCATGCGGAAGGTGTAAGCGCCTCGCAAACGTATTTCGTATTTATTTCAGCTCGTAAAAGCGCTCAATGTATATAAGTGCCAGTAGACGTCTTCCAGATGTCCGGTGCGCAGTTAAACTAAATGCTTAACAATCTGACGGATTGATTGTTTGATTGATCGTGTGGTGCTTGGCATTTGCACTGAACTTGAATGGACATTGACTCTTGTATGCATTTTAAGTGGAGATATAATAAATCTTCGCATTTGATTTAGAACATATGCTGTGTTGCATTGCCTTGCATTTGAAAGGAGTTTCAAACGCGAAGAGTGAGGTTATGATTTAGTGTGCGTGTAACTTGATAAATATTTACTCGAGTTGTACACTTTGGTATGTCAATCACGCTGATCTTAAAATGTTGTATTAAGATTAATTGAAATGTGTGATCAATAAATAGAATTAGTAAAGAGGCAAAGCCACTGTAGTAAATAAGTGGAGGCTGGAGAAAGATGTGAAGAGTAAAAGCGATGATAATGAACTAAGGTATCAAATATATTTTGAAACAAGATGAGATTCAAAATTTATAAAATACACTGAGGTCTCTTTAGAGAAGTTAGGTTATGTTAAGGGCCTCGCGACAATATTTACGAATAATCCTACTTGGACAGCTAATGGCGTTGGTAATTTGTGTTGTCAAGAACTACTAAATATGGATATTAAAAGTCCGTACACTAGATATGGACGAAGAGCTTTGAAGCTGCAACAAATTTGTTGAGGCAGCTGATCTTTATTCCGGCCAATTGGTCTGAGACGTCTAAGGTATGACTACAGAGATGTTTCATGCTCAACTAAAGCTAGACGGTGGAGCTAGAAGCGTCTATATGTTTCTATATCTTCCTCCATAGAGCTTTGGCCATTCTCTAGGGTAGACAGAAGCTGAAAATTTTTCTGTCAATTGTGATATTTAGATGTGAAGATCGCTGAGTTAATGAAAGAGGAGAAAGATATGGGGGCTTTTGGAAGCTTATCTGTTTTTCTTTCCCGTCTATTTCCTTCGAAAGGCTAATGGATTTAATGATACCATTTTTCGCACTTAGTACCAAATGGTATTGGTAATTCGTATCTCAATAAAAAGATTGTTGTCGAAAAAATACTTAATTTCTATAATTAGATAACCAGTGTTACATTTACTATATACTTTTTCAATAAAAAAATTAATAATACAAAAATACCAATTCCAACACAATTAGTAATGCAATTACGAAGGCGCAAAAAAAATATGATTCACTAATTACGACCATATTCTGTGCACATCAAGTAGCTTAATTATTTCCCGTTTTCAATATTCCCAAACTTATTATTAATTATTTCCACTAACATTTCTATGGATACTTATTATGAGTTGTGCAGTGAGTGTGCGCTGCTTCAATTCCACAGTAATTGCATTACGATAGTTATTGTAATCATCAACAGACAACAGAGAACGCAGATGGCGCTGTTGCACATGGCGAATGTGTAAATTGCAACCAAAAGCCACAAAACTACCGTTAAGCCCATTACATGCAACAGAAACATGTGGCATGCAACTAACTGTATTGTACAACTATATTTATTTGTATGCTATGCTTGTGTATACACCACTTATTAACTATTTTAATAGCATTACGAGCGAGCACATTCAATGCCAATAACAATGGCTATGATAATATTATAATTGTATTGTACGGGTATTTATTGAAATTATTTGCTTTTGTTGGTGTTGTTGTGTTTTATTTTATTTGCATTTTGCATATTTCGCACGAATGCACTGTGGAGTACTACTTATTTGTGCGCTGTTTGGCATGATAAAAGGTAAAGAAGGTTAAAGAGATATATATGTACATACATGCCCTGTAGGAAATGATTGAATTGGTATTACAAATAATACAAATACTAACAGCATTTTGTAGAATACACATATATAGATCTGCAATATTCAATTTTAATAAAAGTTTGCTTGAAATCGGAGGGTAAAGATGAGACTTGTTTATCTGAATAAGCTTCATGGAACACTTAGATAGATTATTTTCTTTGAGAGCAAATTAAAGGCAAGATCGTTCATAATTAACACTAGGTATATGCTTAAGCTGATCTCATATATTTTTTGTAAAGACGCATCTATAATTTATCTCAGCCAAAATATTGAGAATACATATTAAAATATAGCAATTTTTGCACAGAAAAGCACTTATTATGATAAACTAGGTAGGGTTTTACCATAGTAAATTATTGTAGTCTAGATTAAGTCGATCAAATCAAAGGACTAAAAGTACTTTACTTTACTCTTCCGAAAAAAAAAAAGTCATTCCAATTTCCTACAGGGTATTTGAAAGACAGTCAAGCATCTGTGGCATAAATCTGGTATACTAAGTATGCCCGCGCGTTGATGGGAAATATTGCTGGCAGGTTTTAGGTATGATATTGATGATTACATCGTTAGCTATCGAACAGCTGTCGCAGTTAATTGAAATCAAATGATTGACTTTATAATTGGAATTTAATTGTTGACGGTAACATTGGCCGAGAGCAAGGAATGCTTGGCATCATATTTATTCTTCTACGAAAAATAGTATATCCAGACAAATCAAAATAAATGTATAAATATAAAAGACTTGACATGGGGAGCGTCAGCTAATTAATTGCAAATAATGATATGTGACAGAAAATGTTGATAGAGCTTACACTTTAGTAAACGAGTGAAAGAAAACATTCAAGTTTGAAAATTCTATGCCAAAATTAAATTTGAAAGATTATCAAAGTTAAGCGTGAGTTTTTGGAACAAGTCTCGAAAAACATGTGTAAAAAGAATGCGAAAGAACTCTGCCCTAAAATACTAATAAGAGGATTCGACGAAGAGCGAAGGTTCTATTATTTCAGTATTCAATATTGCTGATCTCCTTAAACTAGTATCTACATCTCACTCCAAATACGCTAATATTCAATTAGTTGCCTTGTTAGCTAAACATTTTAACGATTTAAATAATTAGCTAGAGATATACTATATCCTTAATAATGCCTTCAAAAGTTTACTCTACACTTCTTAAATTTACATTGTCACATTTAGCCTTCGACAACTACGAATTCTAAAAAAAAGTGAACACTTTTTTAAATTCTTTCAGCAATTATACGATCTCTCTTCCGCTCCGCCTTCAGTTAATGGTCCATCAATGTAGCAAAGCTTCCCGTTGGTTGCCCTGACAATTTATCACGCTCACTTTGATGAACTTTACATTGAGTAAAATTTCAGTTACACGCGCTCAATGCCATCTCATTTACTGCTTTGTTTCAAGTTGCAATTTACTTTTTTGTTGAAATTTCGCTTTATTCCCTATCTCAACGTTCTCTAGAGCTGCTGGTGCGAGCATTTACGTCATTAAAAAAAACTTTAGTAGGGATAATAAATCAAGAAAGCATCAAAGGATGACACAAATATTTCGGATGAAAGAGAGTGAATGTTTTAAAATAAAAGAAAATGAAAAGAAAAATGCGAAATGCGAAAAAATACAATGCAGTATGTTAAAAGCAACAAAAATATTGACAGTTCTTAATAAATTGGACTTGTTGACCATTGAACTTGCTGAATTGATTGCAAGAAAAACTGTCAACACTAAATTCGATGGAAGTCAATTTGTTAGTAGAAGATATATACAAGAATACATTCGAAAATTATCGGTTCAACTGACTCATTGAGTAACTTACAGCCAACTTACTCATCCATTCTCATGTAGACACCATACTACTCAGCTTAAGATATACATTCCATATCTTTTTTGCTCGACTGCAAAACACTTTATGCACTGACAGTTGTAGTGACATGCAACCGCCAGCTTGTCAGTGATTCGCTTGTCATGAAACACCGTTCAAATGCAGTAAACTGTGTCAAACTGAGTGCGTGTGTGTGCGCGCTTTGAGTTCAAACTTCAACTCGCATAAAGTTTAGTTCAGTTTAGCCGAGTTGAAATTTTTGCGCTTGCCACGCATTTGCTGCAAGTGGCATGTCAAAATAGCGCGTCATACGCATCGCAGTCTGGCAATGAACTTTTTACGCTTTCTCGCATTCGCAGACAGACAGAAGACAGAGAGGCAGGCAGACAGACAGACAGGCGAGTAAACTGACAATCAGTTGTGTCTTAGAGGAGTTTAATGGAGAGCTGCCATAGGTAGACGTAGGATTTTATGTGCAAATAATTGATTTTTAAGTGAGTACAGAGGTAGGTTAATGAGATTTAGAAGGGAGAGTCTATATTTGTAAGGCATTTCACTTAGAAGCTGATATCAAAACGCTTTAGAGTTTCTCTTAAGGATATACTATATGTGAGAGAAATATCTTAGGCAGTAGAATAGCCTTGGAACAATAAAATTCCATATCTTTTTAGCGCCCTCTGCCGTCTGAGCTTGCAAGACTAGGTATGTTAACAAACTAAGATTTCGAGATCGTATGACCATTACATTGACCAAATATACCATATCTTAATATAGGATAACATTCTCGTGTAATCCCGTCTTATATTGTTCAGACTTTGCGATGAGGGACACTGTTAATACAAAACTTCATCTTTAACCAAAATTAAGGAATCCCTTGTCTGTAATACCCTTGATATTTAACATTTCAATTCATCCACTTTGCGTGCAACAGCCAGCAACATATTCATCACATTTTTACAAAGCTGCTTTGTCGAGTAATGAACACCAAAATGAGTCTTCAACACACATCATTTCGGCAATGTTACAACTGACAAGCAGTCTGTCCGTCTGTCAGTCAGTGCGTCAGTCATGGAAATTATAGCTTCTCAACTCATTATAACGCTACCACATCAGGTAGTCAAACTTGGCTGGCTGTTAAACCGTGGTACAGTGGCTTTTCTTATTGCATGTCAAGCAATATTGCTGCCACACTTTGGAAGCATTCTACAAGCTGCTTACACCAACAACATTTGTTCACCTTTTTCTCACTTTCCTCTTTTTTGCTTTCTTGTACTGTACTGCTTTCCCCCAATATGCTGTGATAGTACGCCAAGCAACCAACACATTCTCAACTATCACGTGATTTATTTCCCTGGTTTATTGCATTTTCACTCAACCAATGACAAAGTGTACGAACAGCTTAGCTTAGCGGCTGAGCTAGTGAAGAGTGAGCGAGCGTACGCTTGAATGAAGAAGTGCGCAAATGTGAATGTACTTCGACAAATAAGTTGGGTGCCGAACATTTTATGCTGATGATTCTCGGAAGCTTTAGATCATTTGTGTTGTTGTTTATGCCACAATTTCATGTTTCTTGTTGTATGGTTTTTCTTTTGTGGAAATTATGGAAAGTTACTTGGAAAATGTTTATTTATTATGTGTAAAAATCGAAGAAGCTTAGATCCTTTGGATTGGAATAAAATTGAGTTCGAAACGGTGAATTTTTAAAGGCTTGGGATCATGAAATTTCGTAGAACATAGATTTTATTTTTAAAAGACTTCAAGTTTTATCTCTGATACCCAGATATATTTTGTTTTTCGGGGATAGCTTTTTTTGGTTATGAGATTATTCATCAGCTTTTAAAAAGCTTAAAGCTTTTTTACTTCACCTACCCCATTTGAAAATCAAAGTTTTAGGAAAAATTTTATATTTTGAATAAACATTAAAATTTGCACTAAAAAAGTAAATGCTGTTTTTTGCATAGGGTTGCCACCTTTTATAAAAAACTATAACACATGTTATCGCTTGTACCAAGAGATCATTTGACATTTGACTAAGAGTATGATAAGTAACACTATACAATTTATTTAAAATATTGTTGGACAGGGTTGCCACCTATTTCAAGAAAATTTATTCTTGAATTGTTATAAAAAATTCAGCAACAACTAAACTACTTTTCTTAAGATAGAAATCTAGCCGGCTTAAAATGCTTGAAAAGCCTTACTGTATATATATGTATATAAACAGAGTTGCCAGCTTTCAAATATCATGCTTTTCCAGTAAATACTTTAAAAAAATCATGGTTTTGTAAAATGTTTCTCAGGATTTGTATAGAATTTGTTAAAATATTGTGAATGACGCCAAATTTAATGTAGAGTTGCCAACTATTCGAAACTATTTTTTTAGGAAATAAGCAAATATAGCTTTATTCAACTATTATAACTTCATTTAATGGTGGATTAACGACGCTACATTTTACAAAAACAAAAAATTTAGTATTCTTCATTCACACATGCTTCATACGGTGCATAAAGCTGCAGAACTTTTTTCTTCCACTTTCAAAAATTCAATTTAAATTCGCAACAATAAAATGCGAAACAAAACTAAAGTAAAAATTTTCAAATACAATAATAGCCATGTCAAAAACTATAACCCCGACAAATCGACGAAAATCAAGCGCAGCAGCAGCAAATTTGTTTAATGCTACACAACGGTAACCTTAACGCTACAAACCGTTAACTGCATGCTATGCGAAATTGCTTTGTGTGCCAAGTGCTTTGTTGTTGCATGAAAAGTGTTGCAAACAAATTTGCACAGCACACAGACACACATACCTACAACACACAGCTCGAGTTGTTTTCGTCGCTTTGCATGCAATTTGTTTGCTGCTGCTGCACAATGTTTTTCATGTAATTTGCAACTTTTTAGATATTATTATTTTAAATATTTGTTGTTGTTGTTGTAGTAGTAGTTTTTCCATTTTCCGTTTGGTCAATTGCAAGTAAACACTCAGCGACAGAGCGTGAGTGAGACTTTGTTGCAAGCAACAAACGAATACCTTTGTTTTAAATATTTGTATTTGCATTTGCATTTGTGTGTGTGTGTGTGTTAGTGTGAAAATAACGGCAACTACATACAAGCAGTTGAAAATTTATTTTGACAATTTGCATGGCAGCCGACAAATAGCTATGATTAGTACGCGCCGTGCAACACGATTGACAACAACAAGATAAGCGCTATATTTGTTGCAACAACAAAAAAATTACAGAAATGGTCGAAAAATATAGAATGAAAATGGAAAAAGTTTTATTTTTCAGCACTATTATGCTGGCGGCTAATAAAACTGTTGCATGTAATTGCCAAGCACAAAGCGTTAACGCCGAAATTCAAATATTTGTTGCACATGCAGTCGTGCGCGCTGCTTGTTCGCCGAAAAACATTACAAATGTTTTCCATTTTTTACGCTAAGTGGATTTAATTGTTAACAAATTGCTTGTCGATTTGCTTACATTTCTCATGCAGTGTTTTTGAGTTTTGAGTTTATTAAATTTGACGTTAAACGTGGCTAAAATGGCTTTGTACACTATTAATAGTAATCAAAATGCATTAAAGAGCATTTTTAATATGCTGTTTTGGAAAAATATGTATTTAGTATTAGTGCCGCTTTCGTATTAGACCCATAAACTATTCAGAATTGACAGGGTTGCTATTTTGTATGGTTAAAAAATAATATTAAATATTTATTTATAAATATTATTCTACTAAATTAGTAATCTTCAGATATATCGACTGAATTAACGAAAAAATATTTAAAATTATTTGAAATTTATAACCTTTCAAGGCCCCCGATATCGACATGAGGACCCTCGTGCATTTAGATAATTTTTTATCGAAAATAAAGTTAAAAAATAACGCTCAGTTAACTTTTGGAAATACAAAGTTAAGATTTTTCTCCTAATAATGTGCCTCTGTTAAAAATTGAAAAAAATCGGGAAATCACTTCCCCAAGCTACCATATACCCAATATTATGTTTTTCAAATATTCGTTGGGAATTAAGTGAATGCATAACGTTAGAAATCTTGGTGACGAAAAGTAATGAAATCGGTCGAGAGATTACAACAACCTTCATATATAATGATTTTCGTAATTTTAGTGGAATTTATGTCGAAATTTATATCGATTTTAATGGAATTAAACACATCAATTGCGACGTCATTTATGGCTAACTTTCAATAAAGAGTATCATCTGAAGTTAACTCACAATACATTGGACTTAGTTTCTTTGCCTAAAAAATCTTGCGGATTCATTTTTAAAATTTTTTAATTCAATTCCTTCGTCCATTTCCTTGTAAATTATATCTCGAAGTCCCGTTCACAATTTCATCAATAACGGATGAGTAGTTCTTGAGAAATCTTGACAACCGACTTTGAAAACACAGTTTGTTTAAAAAGAATTCAAAGTTTTGTATTAAAAGAATGAAAGTTTTGGAGCGCGCAGCTTTTTCAGATTGTATCTCTAAAACTATTACCCGCATAGACTTGAAGTTTTAGGATAATATTCCAGAGGTGTTAGAGAATAGGGCAAGTTTTTCTAATAAAACAACAAAAAATATCAATTTTTTTTGAAGCCATGCAGCCAACGTAAGCTCTTACGGTCCAACTTATATAATCGCGCCATCTATCGGCAGAATTAAAATTTTATATCACCAAAAGCCACAAAATGTACCTTAGATTTCCACCGATATATATGTATATCAAAGAACTCGCAGCTGGTTTATAACTTTATGAGCCATTTTGAAGTCAAAAAATAATACTAGAATGGTATGTAAAAAATACACAACTAGCCTGAATTGCTAATCCGTCAAAAAAATATTTTTCTATTCACTCAACAATTCGCCAGCAATTATTTATTTTCCATTAGGATTAAGGACAAAGCTGCTATTTTCAAAAAAAAAAAATAAAAATAAAAAAAATTCCAAATTTAAATGAAAATAATTTTGAAAACCCACGAGCTATGAAGCAAGCCAGTCGAAAATTCTAATTAATTAAATTCGCGCAAAAAAAAAAGAAAAAAATTGAAGCAGCCATGAAGAATAAAGCATATTTTTTAAATGCTGCGCAGTGAGTCTGCATTTTGTACAAAAAGCAATTGCAACAACAATAAATACTGTAACAAAAACAACAACTGGCCTGCCATGCCAACTGACATAATATTTACGTATGCAAATTAGCCGTGCAGCAACAAAGAAGTGGCAGCATAAAAAAAACAAGAATTCGCATTAAAGCTGACTTGCGCGCCACCGCCAATGACGCCACGCCTATTTATATGCCAGCAAACAGCTGCTGTTGCTGTCTACTTTAAAGAGACAATAAAATCTGGAGTTTTATGAGTACTAAAAAATTATTAGTTCACACATGAATGCGTCGAAGCATGAGACGAAGTAGAAGACGAGGCAAAGGAAGCGAATGAAATTGCAAGCCTGCATGGCGCAGAAGGCGTGTGCGCCGCCATAAGTGTGAGAAAAAGAAGTGTCATAAAAGTGCTTACGAGCCAAGAAAGCAAAAAAAAAGAATGCAAAATAAATGAAATGAAATAAAATGTTTAAAAAATTGGAGCAAAGTTGCTGCAACACTGCAATTGTATGTATGTATGTGCAATGCAGTGTGGCGCAAGTCAATGCTGACTTCTTGCCGCCAGCAAGCACATGAGCGTGGCATGCACTGAGATTGCTTGCTGGCTGGCATGCCATGCCATGCAACCGACCATGCAAGATCGCTAAAAGGGTTAATCGAGTTAATTAAGCATTGCGAAACATGTGTCGAGTAATGTTGCACGGTAAGTGGCGTGCCGAAAGCCGAAAGTGGCAATGGCAAAATCACCAAAAGTACATAACAAATTGATTGAATTAATGTGCGCGCAGCGGCGGTGGAGGGAGAAATTGTAAAACAAAAGCAAAGTGAATGGAGTATGATTGCGTTAAAATGTTGCAAAGCGGCAATTTCTTGCCAATGACTGCCTGCTTTTATTGATTGCAGCTGAATGCCGGCATGCAAACATACATATCTATTATATATCATATACATATGTGTGTTTAAACTCATTGTATATCGCAGTGAAGTGCAAGTGGTAGCGGTTTGAAGCACATTTGCATACACACAAAGCTCACTCAACCGCAATATTGTGCGCGAGAGTCAACGAAGCGAAAGTATAATAAACATGATGCCGCCGATTCAACAAACCAAACTCATCAGTTTACCACCAAGCTCCCAGGTTGCAGAGTCTCCTCCACTCACACACACACACACGGCAGCCTGCCTGTGCGCCATTCAATCAGTCAGTAGTCACCAGACAATATTATCGTCATACTTTCGGCCACAGCTTCTGCTACAGTGGCTGCCTGCTGCCACTGTCTCGATTTCTGGCAACGCGCTCAATTTCTATAGAATGAGGCACGAACTGCTGCCACATAAATATCGAAAATTTGCATTTGTTTATGTTTTCTTTGCCAACAGCAATAACAACAACCATTGCATCAGTAGCTGTGGGAGCCATAGCGGCAGTAGCAACAATAACAAATTGCTGCTGCAACAATTGTGGCACGTTTGTGGGTAATGTGCGTCGTACGCGTTTTTTCATCTCTACTAGAATTTGTTTTTTGTGCGCCGTATTTCAATTATTCTTTTGCTTGTCTGCACTTTGCTTATCCTTTCGTCGATTTCTTATTTTTTTCTTTTTTGTGTGTGATATCTTCCTGTGCCACACGCACCGTTTCGAGTGTTGATTTCATTAATTTATGTAAGCTTGCTTCCCATATTTGATAGCTGAGGTGGTTACTCTTCTCCGCTATTGTCACATGTCACATGGACGTTAACTCAAGCGCACACTTTTGTATGGATGCAAATGTGTCTGTCCGCATCCTTTTAGTTACACAAAGCGTTAGTGATACTTTGTACTACAGCCGTGTAAACTAACAATCTGACAGCAAAGTTTCAATCATCAGGGGGGGTTGAGAGTCAGTTGCGCCGACAGCGCTAAATTTTACAAACTTAGATGTGTGCAGTTATACCAATAAGTGTTGTGAACGTGTTTTGCACAACCCAGTGAGTGGAAATACAAACACATATCGAAAATATTACTTCTGACATCTTTTTTGTTGCATATGAGTAATAAAAACAGTTAAATTCCTCAAAAATCACACTTATATGGTGTTGTATTGCCAAAAAAGTATCGATTTTTATCGATATATGAGCTTCTCTACTTCTTTAATCTTTTATGATTCATATTTTAACTTAAATTCAAAATAATATGTTATCGATTATTTTCGATTAGATTTTTTCGATAATTTTAAATCGATACATGAGCTTATCTACTTATTTAATCTGTTTGGATTCATATTTTATCTTAAATGAAAAAAAATATATTATCGATTATTTTCGATTATAATTTTTCGATAATTTTTTTTTAATTCAAAATAATATAGTGTCGATTATTTTCGATTCGATTTTTTCGATAATTTTTTATCGATACATGAGCTTCTCTACTCATTTAATCTTTTATGATTCATATTTTATCTTAAATTCAAAATAATATATTATCGATTGTTTTCGATTATAATTTTTCGATATTTTTTTTTAATTCAAAATAATATATTATCGATAATTTTCGATTAAATTTTTTCGATAACTTCATTTTATAGTCGAAAATTCAAGTATTTGTTGTACTTGGTTCTTATAAAATATTGATTGTAATTAATGTTTTCGATAATTCGATAAATTTTAATAATTTTCCAATAATTTCGCTAACAATCACTGTTTTTCAACTTTCTTAGAGTTTTCGCCACAATTGATAATTTGTGTATATCGAGTTGTATTATTCATCACGTCTACAGCTTCTAATAAACTGTTCCTTGAAAAAAACTCATTTAAATTTCCCTTTTAACAACAATTTATGCAAATTTGTGCGTTGGGACATTGCGTTCACCCATTGAAGTGTGCTAAAAGGACTTAGCAGCTGAGAGATGTTGCAAGTTCATGCGTGATGAAGTAACTCACCTAAAAACCTTTAGGATCATGCTCGTATAACAACTGCTTATTGTTTTCGCACAAAAAAACAAAGGAAACAAGACAAAAATAAACAAAACAATAAGAAAAACATAACAACCAAAGCTAAGAACAACAACATTTACAAAAACAAAAAAACACACGCGACAGCACAAAAAGGTTAAATCCAAGTGAAAGGATTGTAAGTACACGGAGCAAGACATAAATTCGAAAGAGTTGTAAAAAAGTGCACGGCCAACGAAGGAGAGGTGTACACGAAGAGGCATTTCCATTTGAGTGCTTCGCAAGGATACGCCATAATTTTTATTCACTCATCCAACTGACGAACCAGTTTTAGTTGTGTACATACATTTGTAGGGACATTTCTGTAGTTACAGCCGCTCGTTATGTTGACAGCGACAGGACACATCGGCGCACATCCGGGCATATCTGTCAAATCACAACGCAAACTAATGCCTTTTTTTGCTACGAGGGGAGAGAAGCTTATACTACCTACACGCGCTAGTACCGATAATGACACAGGAGATGCTGGTGATAGCTTTGGCAAATGTGTACTAACTCCAGCCGCAGCTGCTGCCGGTTGCCGTTTTACAGCATAACTGTGAATGACTGTCGGAAGTAGTAGCGTTGTTATTTGTCATTTGGTATGCCCTGCACGAAAAGGGTTTTAGTCGCCAAAAAATTAGCAGTTACAATGCATATATGTAGATAGATTTGATTGTGTTGAGTTGATATTATCTATTGAGTGATGGAAATAGATGTTATCATGTAAGATAGGATAATATCCAGTTGAATGATTTAAAGGACAGAAAAGTTTATTTAAACGAAAATATTATTGACTTTGTGTTAAGATTTCAATAATGCTGATAAAATCAGAATTTCAAGTACATAAACTCTACTATAACTATACTACTATAATAGATCTATTGACATATTGAGAGACCATATTTATAAAAAAGATCTAGCGATCTTAACGATTGATTTTTAATATGAAATGACAGATCTATTGAGAGATCTGTAAGTGGAGATCCTTCGACGATTTAAAGATATCAATCATATTGAAAGCCTGTGATTGTTATTCAGTTTAAAATGTGTTCTTTGACAATGCTCGAGAAAAATTGTTGTCCAGTATGAGAGTCGATTGAAGATATTTCCAAAAAAACATTCATTAAAAAGTGTTTGCGTATATTTGATCGATGAAAAAGTGAGAGAAATATGTATGACTGTGAACTGTTGAGTTAGTTGCTATAAAGAGTTTGGAACAAATAATTTTTTATCGAGAGATCGAGTCATAAATAAGTTCGGTTTTCGAAGTTTGTCTCCAAAATCGAAATTTTTGTTTTCGAAATCGATTTACATAGAATTAAAATATAAACATCATCCAAGTTTATAAGACAGTTACTAAAAGAGTTGACCTCTTCGAATCTTAAAAAAAAATCGGTTCGGTTCAGGAAAATAGTCGATGGGATTATTTTCGAAAGTCTCAATTCACCATTCTAACTTCACTACTCTTATTAGGTCTTCTAATACATATTAACTATTATAAATAAATTCAGCCTTTTTCAAAAATATTTTTTTTTTTATTTATTTTTTCCTCCATATTTTATCAATAACTCAACAACTTTATAGTTTCTAACCATTCATCAGCTAGTATATGTCATTTATATGTGCAATTTGTGCACTTCCTACAAGGTCATCAATTCGTCAACGTTGACATGTTGTAAATCACTTGCAACAGTTGTGTGCTGCTTGACGCTGCTCTACAAGTGCCTACACATTGATCGTTGAACTTACAACAAACATTGCCATGTACAAGTGCTAGCAACATTTGCAACTGACTGTGATGGCAGGAAAGCACTTTTACTTTTTTTTAATGCGCTTTTTTCACTTTTTTCACTGTCAAGTAATGTTGTTGCAGAGTGCTTGTGTGATTATGTTGCAGTATGCTTCTGCTGGCTGATGATGATTATAATGATGATGTTGAAGTTGGGAAATTTTCACAACTACTTTGCGAAATGTGGCTGCTATTGAAGTTATGCGCAACAACAACTACAACAACTATGCTTTACAAGCGCAAGCCTTTCAGCCCGCTTAACCTGCTTTAGGCAGGCATAATATGTGGCACGTACACACAGTAAATGCCACATATGTGCATATGTATTTTTGCAGTTTCACAGCGCACTTAAAGGACTTCCAACTACTTTTCAGGGCAAGCAAATTTTATGTAGTTTGGCCATGTGCACGTATGTTTTCACCTAACGGTAAATACTCTCGCTGAGTGCGTTTTGTACTTTTGTCAATGGCAACTATTTATGAACTCATTTTCAATTTCGTTTGCGAAAACTACATATTTTATATTAATGTTTGAGCAAGTTTGTTTTTTTAGTGCAGTTGCGTTGTTTTTGTTGTATTTGTGCGTTTTGTTGCATAACCTCAAATATTTAAATTACTTTGCCTCACTAATCATGGCATGGCCGGGCAAAAGAAAGCGAAAAAATTAAATTGAAATTTTTGTTAGTTAGCTCGGAGTTCATTAAAAGCATACTTTTGCCCGGGCATTGCATTCACTTTTCACTTTTTTCTGAAAATTTTTCCAAACAACTTGTCACCGACCCCTAGCGCTGCAGCCTTGTCAGTTTGCTATTTGAAGCAGCTTTGTTGCAATAAAGCAGGTGCAGCAAAGTTTCGCAAACAATTTCAATGCTGTTGCTGCGCCGCAGCTTCCTGCCATAATGCAATGGCACATTGCTGAGAACCACCATAGTGAAGCGCAGAGTCAGTATGTGTGTGTGTGTGTGTGCCTGTGAGTATTTGATTTGAAGCAAATATTTGCGCACAAACTTTTTTTGTTCGTTGATTCTTACAACAGCTCTATCAGCCAGCCAGCGCCACGTGCCACCCACACACATGCATACATACACAAATGTATACATTAATATTTAACAGCGCAGCAACAATGTTGCAAACGAAAGCAAACAAATGCTGCCTACATGCAACTGATCATTGCAACGCCATAAACGTACATTACTGTTAGTTTATATGTATGTATGTGTGAGTGTGTGTGTGTGAATGTTGGCAAATTTAAACAGTTACTCATTCGCTGTATTTTGCATGCGCCCTATGCACTCAATCTCACGCCGCCTTCCCCATTTATGCACTCACGTCAGATCTCACAAATGCAATGAACCTGTGTTTATGTGTGTGTATGCGTGTGTTTAGTGTCAGTATTTGAGAGCACTTAATGAAACTGTTAGTGTAGTAGAGCGGAAATTCGTCCAACTGCCGCTATGTACTTTTGTAATTGTGATTGGCGCCAATACAGGCGCATATGCATTCATGTTGGCATGTATTCATGTAGGCAAGAGCATATTTGTATTTCCAATGGACTGTTCTAGTTTCAGAGACAACAGAAAACAATTTTAATTAATTTACTTTCTTTATTGGAAACTTTTCACCGAGCTGAAATGCGATGCCATGTCAAATATACCATGTACTATACAACAATACATAAGTGTATGAAGACATAATGTTGAGCCTGTCGGAAAAAGCACACGGACTAAATTTCTGTATATATATATATATATAACTTCCCTATTTTAGATCAAAACACAAACAGAGCACTTCAAAACTTAATATTAACTATGATAATTCTTTATGTCATTCTAGCAGACTTTGACTCGTTTCACATAATCTCTAACTACACTAACTATAAAAGAGCGTAGTTAGGTCTAAAAGTTAGTTTCTTAAATAATAATTAAAATTTTACGTGAAATCTTTCACTTTTATAAGGTCTATGGAAGCATGATTTTTGTAAAAATCCAAATAATTTCTGAGTAAAACAAGTCTCAACTTATTTTCAGATTATTATCGGGAAAGACTAATAGGTCTACATACGATTAATAGTAGCTTAGATCCAATAGATCCCTAATAGATACATTGGCAGAGCACCCTCTAATAACGAAGACCTACAAAATTTAATTATTCAATTTCAATTTTTTCTTACTGGGTTTCCATTTTCGCAGCACATAATAATAGAAATATATATAATTACGCAACGTAATGCAATAACTTAAATATGCAGTGGTTCCCAAACCGCAAGTATTTTTACTCGAAAGTGCGGGAAAGTAGTTTTCGAAATATGGCATGAAAATGTGAATGTGAAATAAATATGGTTTAGTGGTGGATCATGATTAAAATTTTATTTACAGATATGATGCATATTAGACAAATTTTTCATTCAAAATAAATATGAAGAACTTAAAAAAATATATATAAAACAAGTAAGGAAGGGCTAAGTTCGGGTGTAACCGAACATTTTATACTCTCGCAATTTATTTATTTAACTTTATTTATATTATATAATACACAATTTGACCCACATATTCGTCATATATATTGTATAAAGTCCATTGAAAGTTGGAAACCATAATATTAGGTTAGAAGCACCGAGGTCCTCGTGTTCGATATATGGGGTAAGATATTTAAATTTTTACTCAAGTTACAGCTTGCACAAATGGACGGGACGGACGGACGGACGGACAGACAGACATTCGGATTTGAACTCCACTCTTCACCCTGATCACTTTGGTATATATAACCCTATATCTAACTCGTTTAGTTTTGGGTGTTACAAACAACCGTTATGTGAAGAAAACTATAATACTCTCTAGCAACTTTGTTGCGAGAATATAATTAAATATTGTATAGACATAATATATATTTTCGGGATCTGGGTCCGATCTATGTAGTTTTTAAGATCCCGTTCGTCGTTATAATCTTTTATCTATCAAGAAACACCACTTAGCGTCAGAAACTCTTGGAATTACCCTGGAAATATTAAGGAATTACGATTCCAGACAAGTCTTTCAGATACAAGCTTCGTTTTCACTTGAAAAAACCAATGTTTCAGATCAGTTAGAGGTTATATAAATACAAAGATATCAATTCGTTGGTTCACCTAAAGGTTAAATTGTACATATAACTAGATAGACTAACAAGTTTTAAGTATATAAAATACAGAGAGGCCAAACCCTAATACAAATTAATACATTTCAAAAATATCGACTCTGTTGATTTTTCACGATGTAAAACTGCAATTTGAAATATGGTTTCAAGAAAATATTTGTCATGCCAAAAGGAATATGTGAACATACCCGGCACTTTGTTAAACATGAGTGACGCCTTCATTTTCCATAACTAATGCAAAACGTTTATGCGAAGACTTTCGGCCGAATGATTAATGCTTTCACTGTCATTATGACTGAAGTGCTAATGTGGCAAGCAGCATGAAGGCACTCGATATATGTACTTGCTAGGCACATGTGACTAAGCATTTCGAAATATGTGTTTGCCTAAAGTTTCTCGCTTAAAAGTAAGCAAAGTACGTAAGCACATTAAGGTGCTCGGGGGAAATACCAGCTTATGCGCAGAGAAACTTGAAACTAGAACGGACCTGCTTGCTATAAATACACGTGTGAGTATATATAATATGGCTTTTGTAAATGAAATTTTTGGTGTAAACTATGCGTGCATGCAACGCCTGCAGCTCGCTTAATCCCCACTGCATGCCAACCCTCAAAATTTGTGTAAATACAAAAGTTAACAAAGTTGCTGGGCTAAGGTGCTGCCACATAAAGTAATGCTTAGTAACTTAGCAAATTAAATGTTTAATTAATTAAGCTGAATGCAAGAATAGAAATTCCATATAGTATTAAGCTTTTAGAAATGTTTACACACATACATACTTTTGTAGAGATACTTTTGTAGAGATATGCTATGCGTGCCGTTCCACCAGTTCACAGAACTCCCTGCCCTAGTGCCAACAACTTTGCTTGAATACCCAAATGTGTATATAATCACCTTAGCAGTAACTTTCAAAAGCCCATATTCTAGGCAGTACTAGTTTACAATATTTTACACTTAATGTCAGCAGCAATAGTTTAGCTAAATGTAAAAGGAATGCATTCATTATGTTGTGCTGTTAACTGGTGAAAATTATAACAACTCATACACGCCAAGCAGAGTCAGCACAACTCTAGGCATATTATTATACTTAATTAATTCATTAATACGCACTGAAATTCTAAACGCACTGGCTGAGTCCGTAGCTAGTCGCACAAATATTAATTATAGTAGGTAGGTTGGCATGCAGTTATGCTGAAGTATCGTAGAATGTGGCGTATGCCCGCATATCAACATTTCTAACATAATTAAGCTCAAGTATGCTTGACCTAATTTTTGTTGTTTATCTCGCAAAAAATCTAAAGGCGTGTTTCCCGGCTGTTGGTTAGTGTGTTGAGTTTGCAATAAAGAAATTATAATTATATAACTAATTTATAATGACCGAATGAAAGACTTCACGTAATTATATGGGAAGTAATTATTGAAGTGTTGAAATAATTCAAATTAATTAAATTTAACTTAGTAGAGAGAAAGGTTACAAAAGTGTGCTAATACGTGAAACTGATTTTGGAACTGATAGGTATTTACGTGACAGTTTCCAAACACTAGATATTTATTAAAACTAGTGAGTTTGATTTACTTGAGTACCTGCCGACGACGACCTAACATCACGATGCTCAAAAACACATCGGATCAATACAATGCGTTGATCAGCGCCCTGACTTTGCTATGCACCTTCAGTACCAATTCTATTTTTCTAAGAACACTATACAATTTTCGATTTTATCATAGTTCAAGAGCATTAGCATTGATTTATGTAGACTAGTTCGAGGAATAATCTAGATATTCTTTTCAGGGCATAATATATCGATTGAAAGTATAATTATATCTACGATAATTTAGAATATCCACAGATCATAACTCTGTACATAAAACAGGGTTACCCATGAGAACACTAAACGAGGTTACGGCTTAATTGTCGGGACTTTCCCAAAGATATTTATGTCGTTCTATAAATACAGGGTGTATCAACTTAGAAAATTGTTGTTATTGAAAGATTCCACTTGGGTGGAGAAGCTTAAGTCTAGTTGTTATCGAGGTCATCTAACAGAGTATCCAGAAAACGACCTGTTTCAATGGAGTCGTACCATAGAGAGTTGAGGGTTAGATGAGTTAGGTTTGTTGGGCAGGCAAAGAGATGGATGGCTGGTATTGAATCCAATTTCATTATTATAAAGAACCGACTTTCTGGAGGGCAATTAAATTTAAGTTCTTTCTTGAGTGTGATCTTTGAGATTGTATCATATCTCCATAGACTAACATAGATAAAGACTGACTGAAGCAGTGCAAGGCATGTGTTGAGGAACAGGATACTCGGATATTTATATGTTGAAACCTCTTCAGATCTGTAACTATAATCTATATTTATATATACAGAGCTTTATGATTTATATAAATCGATCAAATTCCGAAATGTTTAACCGATTTTTAGAAGTAGACTAAGGGCTTTCTCCAAAAAATTAAGATATTGATGTTTCCATTTAAAATTATTAGAACAAAAGTTGAGACTTCCATCTCCAGATCTCAAAAATTAAAAAAATACGAAGAAGTTGCATGCGGAAGAGGATTATTATAATAGACAATTTATTTTTCATTCAGAAACTTAATTTAGAAAGGATAATAATTATTATTATAGACAGCTTTCTCCGTACGATTAATAAAAATATTTTTAAATATTGTTGAAAGCTGAAAATTTTCCGAAAATTTGCTAAATTCCTTATAATTTTCGAAAATTCAATAAAATCTTCATAATTTACCAAAATCCACCTAATTACCACACAACTAAATGTAATAGGCGTGTAAAATCACCACCCACTGGAGTGGCAACAACAAAAAACAACATTTACAACACATGCGAGTAATTTATTGAACACTTAACAAGGCATAAAATCGCAGCAAAACAAGCAAATTAAGAGTGTCATTATCATTTGCCAGAAGGCGTGCTCACAGCAATAGTAATGAGAACAAGAACAAGCACTCAATGTGGCGGCCTTGCCACTCGCAGTGTCACACACGCTCATTCGCTCGCATAATGATGCACGTACACGTATGCAACCACTTGTTGCAGCACCCAGCAGCCGTAAGCTATAATGTAAGCACATAAAAACCAGCGACAAGCGACAAGAGCATAGATAAATACTTTAGTGAATATATATGTATCAATATATATATGTGTGTGTATGTATGTATATGTGAGCATTAAATATGCAACTGGCAGCGTTGCAATGAGATTACAACGCTCGTGGGCAATTGGAAATGTATGGTGCACTTATCCTGAATTTAGTAATATATATATATATGTATATACTCATGAGTGGAGATCTGCATATGTGTTTGTATGTATGTATATATACATACATATATGATATTTGTTTGCCCATAAACCACTAAATTTGATTATGCTGCCACAAATCTGGTGTTACCAACAACATTTAGCCACCGCCCGATTGAAGACCCCAAACACGTTACAGTGTATTTGTGGCAGTATTAAACAACAACAATAAAAACAACAAAAAATTGCATAGAAAATTACAAAAGCCAAATAAAAGCTCGAGCAAAGTGTCATAATCCGCTCAACTATGCCACTTAACAATGTGATTGCTACAACAACAACAGCAACAAGAATGACAATCCAACAATTATTGGACATGTGCCACAACTGCATGCAACATGCATATAAACGTCTTGTATAACATATGTACAAGCTACGCATTGTACGCTGCTTAGATACAACAACAAGTAGCTTAATAGCACCCAAGCGTTTTAATGCGCCAGAAAAGCTAGCTGCAGCACTGCAATGGACTTAGCATCTAACTCGTACAAGTCACGAAGTTATAGCCTCCAGTTGGAATACCTTTACATAGACATACAAACACACATAACACACACCTACTTGATCACTCTGAAACTCTGTTAGGGGATGCTGCTTTGAAATCATAAAATTTGAAAATTAATGCTGTGCGTGATTGCTCTGCTCCATTTCAACTTTGCTCTGGCAGGTTCTACGCTTTTCTTTCACTTTTGTTTTATGTTTGTATGTATTTGTCTACTGCATTTAACTGTTGTGCAGCGCAGAGAGGCAGCGCTTGGGGAGCGATAAAGAAAGTGTTTTTTCTAATGCAATGCAGTTGCTCGACTGCTAAACACACACAAACATATATATCTTCAGGCTAGATATGAAATAAATATCAGACGATTTAATATAAAGCTTCACTTCTCATGCGCTTGTGTGTGTGTTTGATTGTATGTGTGCGAGCAATAAAACGTTTTGGTTGGAATTTAGAAAATTTGTACGTTTTAAAAGCTTATAATCATAAAGTTGTTAATTAATTACGTTTACGCATTATATTTTAATACGGTTTGTTCTGCTACTTGACTTGAAGTGAGAAATTTTGTGGTTGCATGCAAAAGAGAGAATTTTGTATGCTGCGATAATCGGTTTACACGGTTGGTTTAAAGCTATTAATTAAAAGTGTTATTATTTTAGTGAATACTGAATCACAGGTACACGTATAGTAAGTGGAATGGAAAGTGTATAAAGTTTAAATACTTCTGAAAGCTCATATAAAAATAATGAAAAATTATAAATATTCTCATACGAAAATATTTCTCACCGAAAAATGCTTAAAAAGTATCGTCCGACAACACCATTCCTCGTTTGGCTTCGAATTTTGTTAACAGCGGAATAGTAGAAATTTTGGAAGGAAGTGATTTTTAAAACAACGCTTATCACTAATATCAATAATAGTCTGTAAAAATTATTGTATGAGAACTAACAATGCCACTAAAAAACATTAAAAACGACCAAAATTGTATGTCGAAGTTAGTTGTTTTAAGTCGATGGATTCAAATATTTTTAAGTAAACTCTTTGTCCTCAGTAAAAGCAATATTTCTCTAGTCATAGCTGCTCTAACTGATCATTGTCCCATCGAGATTCACAAAAAAATTGGAACCGTCCCAATATTTCCATCTGGAATGCCTCGCCTTTCAGAGATCTAGACAAAAATTTCTTGGACCTCAGTTTTTTATACACTCTGTCCTTTCTACAATCTTCTCATACGAAACAGCTCTAAAATATAACCTAACCTCACCTAATTATTGGAAAGATTGAAGTTGTTTCTAATTTAAATAAGACGACCCTCCATTTCATGCAAAGAAAATAAATATCTGAAAATCCCAATAATCATTGGCAATACCCAGTTAAGTTTTCAATAAGGATCCAAAACGACTAAAACAAAAACAAAAATAAAGGAAACAATGTTTCCGGTATTTAAAAATCATATACGAGAAGGCATTATTATGCGCCTAAGGCAGGGAAGGGGTTTCACGTCGGAAGCCCTTAACATAGGTATGGGAATTTAGAAAACAATTGGTAATACTTATGTTGTTGCACCGTTTTATGATGTTCTTAATGCACTCAAATTTTTTTACAAAATGGAAAATGGACATGGTGTCGCCCACTTATGGTTCAAAAATCATAACTCAGGAACTACTCGACCGATTTCAATGAAATTCGATATATAATATTTTCTTGACACCTTGATAACATGGATGAAAAATGGGTGCAATCGGTTCACAATCACGCCTACTTCCCATATAACTAAATTTTGAATTCTTCTGATTCGGTCATTTTTTAATAAATACATAAGGAACCAATGAAGAGAGCGAAATACAACATTACGCAAATACTGTATTTGGGCTGTGACTTAACTTGTGGAAAAATTGTCGAAATCGAACTATAACTTTTCAAGGCCCCGGATATCGGACATGAAGAATTGAGTGAATAAGGGTAATTTTTCACCGAAGGTAAATCTTTCAGATATTTTAAAGTACTGCAGAGAGTATCTTTTTCTTATAATAGTTTGTCTCAGTACCAAAAATGTTTAAAACCGGGTTATAACTTTTCCTAGATCCCATATTCCTAATTATAGGTTTTGTTATTAATCAAATCGTGTGAAATAGGATCATATTTGATACTATATATATTAGATTAAGGATCTTTAAAAAAAAATAAACATTATTCTTTGCTTTAACCCGTTTTACTAAAATCACTAACTGTTCCACGAAGATAACTCTTACAGCTTTCTTTAACGCTATCATTATCTGTTCCTCGCCTTGTAAACTCCCACATTTTCAGCATTTTAACGGGCATTAGCGCAGCAATTATTCAGATTTTTTTTCAACAGCGAGCAGTTACAAATTTGCTGTCGTCTGCTACAATGCTTTCGCACTATGCTACAAATGCAGCACATTCTTAAAGCTTAATGTGAAAGCGCAGGAATAAAAATAAAAATGAAATAATATATGGATTTATATGCATTTAACGCGAGTTTCTGAGTGCGCGCGCGCTAAAAAAGGAATCATAAGGAAAATGCGTCGCCGTTGCTTAAGCAGAAAAAAACAACAACAGCAACGCGCATTAATATGACAACATACTATACGCGTACGCATACAAATACGAAAATATAAATAATAGTAATGTGTGTAGACAAATGTGCAACTTACATCCATGTCGGTACGCCTTGCAGTGCGACACAGCCATCGAAAATGCCAGCCACGAGTACAAATGTCGTTATAATCCACAATGAAAAATGTTTCCTTTTAAGAAATTCCATTTTGACCATTTTAGAGTCACAGTCGCAGTCAGAGTTAAAGCGACGCCGACAGAGACAGCGACGCCGGCGTTGGAGTTGCTGTTGACGATGGAGTCAGTGGCAAGCGCTGCTGCTCAATAAGTTGCTGAAGATGTGGATGAATGCGAGTGTTGAATGTAGTTGTTGTTTTTGTTTGCTGACTCGCAGCTTGATTGGTTGTTTGTTGTAGCGACGAAGTAGCAAAGTAGCTGCTACGCCAAGTGGAGCGTTGTTGGCGACGCGGTAGCTGCTTTTTCTTGCTGTTGGCAATTTATTTTTAATTTTTTAATATTTTTATTTTTTTTTTTTGTTAATATTTTTTACTTTAAACCACTTTGACTCAACGATATACAACGCGATTTTATTGGATTCCTGTAATTTTTATGCACGCACTTTAATTCGCTTTGTGCACCACTGCCTGTTTTGATTACAATTCTTGCGCTTGCTTTCTACCTTTTCTTTTTCGCTGGAATTTGAAGATTTTACTTTGATTTCATTTTTTTATTAAAAAAATGTTTCACGATATTTTTTAATAATTTTTTTCACTGTATTTTTCTTTATTTTTTATTAAATTTCTGACCTGTGATTGCAAAAAAAAAATATACAAAAAAAATACATTTATTATTATTAATAACATTTTAGCTTGCACGTAATACATATATATCCGTTTCCGGTTGTATTAAGTGCAAAGCGGTGAACGGCGGTCAGCTCGCGTCGTTCATTTCAGCGCATTTGTGTTGTTGCCTGCGCTCATTGTGTTTTGTTTTTGGTTATTAATCACACTGTATTATCCTACTCATGCTCGCCGACCGCCGCACACCGCGCTACTATATATTTTCACTCCTTTTTCATTTGACTTTTATTTTTTCCACGCTTTCTTTTCTTTGCTTTTCCTCTACTTTCAACTCGACACACTGCAGCGCATTGCTGTTTTACGTGACTTTTTAAATTACACAGCAGCAGCAGCAACACTTGTCGAGTATATTTTGCGCGCGCACACAATTTTTCATCATTTCTTGACACTAATGACATTTTATTATGGTTGTATTGCTGCGCTCAAAGAAATTCAAGAAAAATCACATTAAAAAGCATAATATGTAGTAAGGAGTCGTCGGAGTCACGCCGCGCAGCATTGTGAATAGCTAGTGAATGAAATGTGGCCTTTGAGCGCACCGTTTCAGCACTGGCAGACGCACAACAACACTAACACACACACACGCATGCACAATTGTTGTTGTTTTAATATTTTTAGCTATAATTAAAGTATCATCAAACACAACACTGACAGCTACTATTTCTCAGTAGTTCACTTGTTTTATGTTGCTTCTTTTGTTATTGTTGTTGTTGTTGAATTGCATTCAATTTTGAATTATATTTTCGCTTTGTGAATCCATCACTCTTTGCTCTTTCTCATGTCGCCCATTCACTTTGTGTTCAAAAAGTCGTAAATCCTTCAATTTCTAAGATTTGTGGCTTACTTTTGCCGCCGCACATGAAATCTGCAAGAAAAGTAGAGAAGAAAGCAATTATTGGTGGAATTAATTGTTTGTGGTTGCATATTTGTAGTGTAGATTATATATTTTTGATTGAGCAAAAGTTTTTAGCTTAATATGTGGTTCAAATGGTTGAGTAATCTTTATTTTAATAGTAAAAACTGATCAAAGAAATTAAGATGTTTCAATTTATTTTCTTTTTAGATTAAAAATGACAAGTTTGCTAATCACTTTTGTGTGTGGATATATAATATATATAATAACCAGTGAGACAAGATATCAAGTAAGTCAGTTTTATATATATTTAATATATTTTTGTCAATATGTAATCATAATCATTGTAAAATGTATGAAAACTTTCGAAAATTATATATTAGTTAGGGAAACCTCTGTGGTACATACATTAAACCTTTATAGCCTTCACTTACATATGTTTGTATGTTTTCATTTTGTTTCCCAATACTGAATATGTGGTTCTATAGGATTATTTGTTCGAACTTATCAATTCATTTTATTGTTTAACCTAACTATAAGTAAAGTCTGGTACTCGATCAAAATTTCTTCATAGATTTTCGACCATTCCGCTTTAATATTTTAATTATCTTTGTCTTTTCTGTCTCGAATTTGAATATTTTTTGAATTTATAGATATGAGAAGTATAAAGTTTAAATTTCTTTCGATTAATCGAGGAATTGTCAATCCATTACAGTCGAATAAAACGTCATATTCTGGTATTTCTGTATGAACCTTGATTCTTAATTTAGAGTTAAACTCAGTCATTATTTTTACTCATTAGGGCTTGCAAGCTTGAAGGACCCAAATCGCCAATTATGATATGAACTGAGCTTAAGAGGATAGGTCAGTCTAGAACCCTTAAAAATGTTATAGTTTGGACAAAATTATTCTTGTAGTAAGGATTATAATTTCTCTTCTTGCGTGCTTTATTAAACATTTATTTAAGTCTTTGAGCTGACCGATCCGAACCTTAGACACTAGAGCATATTTCACAGGTTAGGTTAGGTTAGAGTGGCTGATCTTCTGTGTCACAAGAGATCTCACTTAGACAGCTAAAGCCAGTCCTTTGTGATGCCCCAAACTTCTAAAAATGGATGCCCAAGACACTCAAGTAATGGCAAAGCGCTTTGAGCCTTTCACGAATTATTTCAGGCAACCACTTTGTAGTCGTGATACTTCAGCTGGTTCCTCGAAATTTGTCCTCCCAATATATTTCCGCCGCAGTCTAGCGAAAGCTGGACAATAAAGCGGAAAGTGTCTCGATGACTCAATCTCTCCTTATTCCATGCAACTTTGGCAATTTGTATCTGTTAGGATATTCAGCGTCACGGCATATAATCCCATTGGGCAGTGGCCAGTGATGGCACATATCATCACGGCCAGTTGAACCTTATTAAGAGCAACTAGCTCATTGGATCTCCTGCGATCCCCCTTAGGCCAGAATGATCTCGCGGTCACACAGGTACGAATTGGTTTCCAACGCCTACCGTGCTCATTCAACGACCGATGTTCCAATGCAGAGAAGAATGTGGATAGAGGGGCACCAGCTTGTTCCCACTCTTAAAAGAGTGGGAGGAGTGGGAGCCCTTACGCGCAAACTCATCGGCTTTGCAGTTTCCAGCAATATCGCTATGGCCTGGGATCCAAACGAGTATTATTTTAAAGTACCTGGAAGCTACTGATAGAGAGGCTAAGCACTCCGTGACTATCTTTGAGCGAACAGCGAGCGTTTGATAGGACTTTTCTACTATTATCATAATATTTTTAGTTCCCTAAAGTATATTTTACACAAAATAGATAAAAAAAACATATGAATAAATGATGACAAAAGGTTGACCCGCCTCTAATAGTTGAACGACTTTATTAAAATTTTATCAAAAGTCAATAAAACTACAGCTTCATATTGTATATCTGTGAAAAAGCACCAGCTAAGTTTTTGATCTTTAATTCGCATTTATCTCTCCGCTCCAACATTCAAACCAAGTTGAATGTATTGAACAAAAACAACAAATGCCAGCAGTTGTATGAAAAACATCAAACAACAAACCCCAAAGGCTGCTTTATGCACGCTTAACATTATCAATTCGCATTTATAGAAAAGTTTATTTAACTACAACCAAAACACGTAGAAACCTACACAGAATACAATTCAAACAATAGCCGGCCGTCATGTGAATAGCACTCGTTCGGTCACGCTTGCTCAGTAAATCAATAAAATTGCACACATCAAAGTCATTTGGAACAAAAGCGAAAGCCGAAAAGCACTGAAAAAAGGCACAAACAATCAGCAACAACAACAACAACTACAACAACAACAAAAATGATAAAGTTTTTGGCCAATAACAACTTCTCTGCTCCCTCTCTGTTTGTATGAGTTTTTGATATGTGCAATCTCCAATTGCCCCTTGCCCCGCCTTGGGCACTCGCTCTTAATGTATCTCCTCATTGACTGACTCACAACGGACTGAGCCAGTGAGCTTTGTTGGAGTCAAAACACCATGCACCGCAGAGACCATTTAAATTGTCACTGGGGCTTACAGACACACGCGCACTCATACAACAACAATAAATACATAAGGACAGTTATAGAAGTTACAACAAACAACTGTAGACTGGGCAGTCAGTGCATGCCGACACGCACGCGATTGTATATATGTAGTTGGGTGTGTGTATGTGTGGGTTTGCACTGCATGTGGCACCACCACCAGCAAGTCAAAGAGTTATGAGCATGTTCATAAATTAAATGACTTCCCTTCGCCGTCGCCGTCGCCGTCGCCGCCACCAACCGCATCGCATACTTCGCATTAACCGTTATACAAGACTTTTGACTTGCAACTCGCACACCTCAACTGGCACTTGCAACAACTTCCTGCCACACTCATGTGTGTCGTTGTTGCCACACAGTTCGAGTAGATAAAAGTGTTGCAAGTACTACAACGGTACATTCATACATAAATATACGAGCATATTCGCCTTGTGAGTTACTCCTTTATTATTGCTGAGATTGCTATTTGCCTGTTTTCGCTCGATATTATTGTTGTGGTTATTGTTGTTGTTGTTGTTACTCTACTTGGTGGTCAGTGTATAATATTTTATGATATCTTTGGGATTTTCACTTCACAAGCATACGAGTATACTCATATATCAACAAACATTGCAATGGCAATAATAATCAAAGCCAATGGAGGTCTGTATGTTTGTATGTTGCTGTTGGCATGGAAAATTGGCAGAAAATTGGAGTGCAAGCATACAAACGAGATGCTGTAACGTTTGGAAGTGTACTAGTTCGATCACATTGTGGTTCGTGATTCTATTGTTCTTTGGAGCTCAGTTCAATATATAGAACCAATGAGCTTTGTCGATACAATAGGGTCTTTTGATCTCTACTTAGCATCACAAAGGACCCGAGTTTCAACTATTCAACTGGAATCCTCGTGATCTGATCTTCCACGTAGAAATCAGCATGTTTGATGAATGTATTTTTCACCGACTTAACAGATCTATAATAGACTCAAGACGATTCGTCGATCTATTGTGGTTTATGATCTATAACTAGGAGTTTTGGCATCACAAAAGACTAGTATTTCAATTGACCAAGTGGGATCCCAGCGATCTGATCTTCAATATAGAGATCATTTTAAACTTATCGAAGCCTTTTTTATAAGCTTTCAGATAAACCCTGATTACACAATCTCTCTATTCTGATCCCAATAGGACTACGGATATAATTACAAAAACGAGGAAGAGGAAGGAGAGACGAGATTAATATATGTGAGGGAAAATATTGAAAATCCAGAGAAGACACTCTAACCTAATTGGATCATATAGTCTTTAAAGCTTCAATATGACCTTCAACATAGAAACCAGCTTCAATTTATCAAATCCTTTTTATAAGCTTTCAGATAAACCCTGATTATACAATCTCTCTATTCTGATCCCAATATGACTACGGATATAATTACAAAAACGGGGAAGAGGAAGGAGAGGGAAGAAAGAAGATGAATATATGTGAGGGAAAATATTGAAAATCCAGAGAAGACACCCTAACCTAATTGGATCCTATCATATTTAAAGCGTCAATATGACAGATAATATCTTCTGTTCTCACCTAAGACTACAGAAATTTCCAAATATAGAGGGAAGAGGGAGAATAGAGAAAAAGTACATACAATCGCCAGAAGAGTGAGAGTGAGTCATCATATGAATCCCTAACATATTTGGAGACCAATCTCGAGCTTCGAATAACAAATACTGTCTTCCATGCTAGCACTAGATCCGTTTCCCTAAACTCTCGAATTCTCTATTTTCCTTCTGCCAGTAAAAAATCATACACTTTCCAAACCAATATAAAAGTAGTCCCACAGTGAATCACTAAATTTTTGATTGCACTCAATGAATAGTCATACCAACATCGTACGTCGCTTTTCGAGCTTTTATGACTCACTTTTACACCTCCCTTTTGCATTGCGACGCTTATGAGATTTGTAAAATTGTGGTTTGTTCAATTTTCACAATTTTCATTCAGCCAACTTTTCGCAATCCATCAAAAGGCATTACAAACACACACACAACTTTTCGTGTGTCTATTTATACAATTTATTACACGGCACACATACGGCAGCACAAATACAATATTTGTTTGTGTTCAAAAATTATAAATTCTTCGGTTTTTGTGGTTACAACTTGTGTTTTTTTTTCTTGACTTTATTGTTATTGCTTTGTCATATGAATTCATACGAGCACTTTTGCACATTTGAAGAGCGGAAGTCACAACATTGTGTGTGGGTGTTGAAAGCTAAGCGTCGAAGTTTATATGAAAATGTTTACTTCTCCTTATGTTTATTTGTTTATTTATTTGCTTTTTTGTTGGAAATGTTGCATGTGGCAATCTTATTTGTCATGGGATTATTTGCATGCTTTCGATTGTGTCGTTTTATTTATCTAGCAGTTAGAGGCTAAATATGCTATTAATTTTGTGGCAGTATAAGAAATATTTCTTATTGTTGGTTGAGAAAATTGCAGAAAAGGGAAATATGTTTGGGGTCAATTTGGTTTTAAGGGCATATTAGTTGAATTGAGCTTTTGGGAAATGTTAGGGTTTACTGGATTAGCCACAGAATGGTTTATGAGGGAATAAAGTGATCTCAAAGCATGATCTTGAAATTAAACATTTTTGAACCACTTTAATATATATAACATTATTAAATAATATAATCCTTTAAACCGAATCTAGCAGCCTTCTAATTAAGTATGAGTTTCAAGATATATTCCAATTTTCTCGTTAACAAAATAATGAAAATCACTAGACCATAGATATATAATCAACAGACTATTGGTAATTAAGAAAAATTCCCTGGAAAAAGTATTTAAAGCGAAAAATAATGAGTTTGCCACAACAACGTGGGCGCACAGACAACTGCATTAATAACAACATCATAATCAAACAAACAAGAGAGAAAAAAAGAAACAAATTCCTTTCGCAATTAGTCACACGATACGAAAGGATATATGACACGAGCGGATATGTAATGGCGTACATGTGCGTTTTTTGTTATCGCTCATAAAACCCTCAATCAATTTTAATGACTCACAAACGTGACAAATTGCTGAAATTATTCACTTCTAATCCACAATTAGGTTGCCTTAAATACACATTGTGACAATAATGTCAATAGAAAAACTCACAAAAAAAAAACAAAAACCTTTTTTATGTTTCTTTTAAGAAAAAAATTGCTGATAATAATAATCTTTTAACGATTTTTAATATTTCTTGTACGTAGTTATATAATTTTATCAAAGCATTAAGTGCGTCACATTGTTGTGTGAAGTGTATTGACTTGTAGACAGAACGTGGATATAGCCAATGTGTCCTTAAACTACCCTGTTGAAAAAAATTACATTGGAGAGGTCTTCAGATATTCGCAGATTTCTTCCTCCTATAGAAAAATTGTATGACATATTCCTCCTATAGAAAAATAGTATGACATATTCAGAACGCTTATAGAATCCTGTAAAATATGGTTTTCGGCGACCGAATGATAGTTCAGGTTAATTTTAATTAAGATCCTTCGAAAAGAGTTGTTGTTGTTGTTGTAGCGGCATAAAACATTCCCCAAATAATTTTGAGGAATGCTGCCGATTTGACAGTCCTTGGCCGGATAAAAATCCGGGTCCGTTCCGGTTACGTAGAACCGACTGTCGTGGGAACGTGTGGTCTTATATGGTCACATATCCTTCTCAATCATAACTACCTCATTCTTATCGACATTTTCCAAAATTTTCTTTAAGTATCTACATTTTGATCGAATCTTTATTCATAAATTTAAGTTATGATGAACTAGACTCGGGTATTTAAGCAAGTTCTACTCAAGATGATCATGAGTTTTCTTCATTTACCCATTGATAACTGACTATTGGAATCTTTGGTTTACTAGTCCACTGTTCTTCTAGGCGTGTAGATATAATCTTTATCAATAGAAGATATCAATAGAACTGTTCGAAAGATGTTATATATGACCGGTATTTAGGAACATTGCTCTCTCAAATGTAACCAAGCAGTGTTTCAACAATGTTTTGTCTGGGTAAGGAATTCCAGTGAAGCAAATTATAATTATAAAATTAAGTAACGATTCCACTAAAATCCTAGTTTTCTGGAGATACCTTTCCAGATTGCGGAATACAAATTTAAGAACAACATAACTGTTCATAAGAGAACATATCAATTAACATTTTAAAAAATATAATTCTCGGCCGAAATCTGGTATGCTAGAGATTTCGCTGGAGAATTCCTCAAATTGAGAAGCATACATTTAGGAGCAAAAGGAGTACATGCTCGAAGATAAAATTCTCGAACAAAATGTGTCTACTTTGTAGCAGGTACTTACTCTTTGAAATCTCTACCGATCTCGAAAGCAAATGATTATATGGCTCGCTGCCTGGACGACAAAAAATCACCGCACCGACAGCTGTCTGTCAATGCATGAAATGCAGCGGATCAAGTGAACAAATGCAAATGTTTATCTCTAGCTCTCTACAGATATGCGATTGACGTTTAACGGCCATTAAACTGTTAATAGTTTCAAATGCAGATGGTAGTGACCCTGTGTGAGTTTATGAGCACGTAGGTATTCGTATTTTTGTTTACTCACTTACGCCCGCCGTGGCTGTGGCTGGATTTTTTTATGGTAATGGATTTTAAATTCTTCGCCACAACTTTTATGAATCCTTTTAGAGTTGATAAGCGCAGTTTTTACGACTTTTTTAGTTGTTTTTGTACTTTTTTTGGAGTTCGCTGTGTGATTTGCTGAGTTCAAGAGTGTTGCATGTTTACAACAACAACGAAGAACTATTTATTTCTTTTTAATTTCGCTTTGCAGTCATTTTGAGCGCATTTCTTAGCACATTTTCGTTTTCGTTTCCAGTTTTCATTTCGCTTATTTTCTCAAAATGCAATAAAACCTTTTGTAGCCTTTTAGCAGTCATCAGGGCCACCGAAGCCAAAGCTGGTGGCATGCAACAAAAGTGTCGGCAATTAAGTAAACACATAAAAGTCATTGTCAGCAGCAGCAGCACAGGCAGCAATAGCAACAGACAAATACACAAACACTTATATTGTATATATGTACATATGCATACATATATGGAAGTATGTGAGTATATATGCGTTAACTTGCTGCTGGCTTTTATTATTTGTTGTTGTTTCATACATTTTGCGTAATAAGCGTTTACTTTGCTTTAATTAGTGTGAACGAAAATAAATTTGTTGCTGCTGTTGAGTGAAAAGGAAAATGCAATAAAATCACGAATCACCAAAAGCAAAAGTAAAAACAAATAAATTGGAAATTCGAGTAATTTCAACCAGAGTTTACGGTTTTTTACTAAATAATCATTTGGCCTGCTCTTCAGTTTATTTAATCATGTTTTTTTTTTTGTTATTGTTTTAAATTTTTTTTGTTTCACCACAACAACCATTAAAATGGCAACAAACTGTGTGTGTGTGCCACACAAACTGTTTTACAGCAGTATTGTATGTATATAAACAACAAAAAATGTTGACTATAAAATTCTCTGAAAATCTACTTGAGAAACAATAAAAATAATATAATGAATGAGTGTAAAAATCAAAAACAGACAGCCAATGTCTCTATATATGTATATATACAAAACGCTGACAGTTAAAGCGCCGCCTGCAGATTTGTGTGGCCATCATTTACACGCCAAAAGGGCGGAAAATCATTTAAAGTCCATTAAAACTTCACTGTGAAATTCACGGCACTTCACCTTGACAATGGAAAAGTCAGTGGCAGCAGCATAGTAGACGTTGACGGAAAAGAATACACAGTGAGCGAATAACATTACGGCGTTTGCTGAGTACAGTGGTGTGAAGAAAAGTGTAATTGAGGTCTGTTTATAAAAATATACGTTAAACAAAAGGGGGGTACTATATGCTATTAGATGCCTCTGGCGACCGAAAAAAATTTAGAAAAATACATATTTGAACAAGTAAGGAAAGGCTAAGTTCGGTTGCAACCGAACATTTTATACTCTCGCAATTAATTGCTATATTTTTATTAAGATAACACAATTTGAACCATATATTCGAACCATATATATATATTTGAACCATATATAGTTCTCTCATTTTCATCACCAACATACAGTATATATAATATTATATGCTCATTTAATTAGGCTAAAATATTTCACATACTAACCGAATTATGAGCTTTTAAGCCCATCGTATTTTTGAAAATCCTATAATTCGGTATATGAGAGCTAGGGGAAGTTATGACCCGATTTTAACCATTTTTGTTAAAGAGACACACTATTAGAAGAAAAATATTTCCTCTGAATTAATTTAGATATTTGAGAGATTTACCGATATTTTCGGTGAAAAATTACCCTAAGGCACTGAGTACTTCATATTCGATATCCGGGGCATTGAAAAGTTATAGTCCGATTTCGACAATTTTTCCACAAGTTAAGCCACAGATCATATACTGTATTTGTGTAAAGTTTTATTTCGCTATCTTCGTTGATTCCTTATGTTAATATATAAAGTGAAGGAATCAGATGGAATTCAAAATTGAGTTATATGGGAAGTTGTCGTGGTTGTGAACCGATTTCAATAATTTTCCACACGTGTCATCGGGGTGTCAAGAAAATATTATATACCGAATTTCATTGAAATCGGTCAAGGAGTTCCTGAGATATGGTTTTTAACAAATATCTCCCGGTTGGTGTATAAGGTACGAAAAAATAACGAAAGCTTACGAAAAGCTTGACGGGAGTTGTGGAAAGCAACCTTTAGGGAACATCGGTCTAATCTATGAGTCTATCAGTTTTTGTAAAATATGTCGCTTTAGAGTTATTAAAATCACAAGAAAAACTAGATTTTCGGAAAAAATTATGATTATCCTCAGAATGCCGAGGACTCAAGTTTGATAAAGAATGATCTAAAACTTTTGCATAAAAAAATATCTACCAAGAGAAAAAATTGTGAACCCAAAAATTTTCAAAAAAAAAATATTACTACCATTTTCCTCCACACAACTGTAGTCGCATTTATAACGCTTAGCCATGCTATGCTAGTGATGAGGTCGCCTCAAGTGTGCCACTTCAATTAAAAAAGCCAGAATGAACGAATAACAATGAGCAAAAAAGCTTCACTTCCAAGCGAACAAACAGCAAGTTCGGAAAAAAACTCCTCGAGAAACAGAAGAAGTTACTGCTTTAATGGTGCCAATTAATAGCACAACGGTGCTATGTAGCGCACGTAACGAACGTAGTGTGGAGCAAAAAAAAAACAAAAGAAATTGCAACAAAACAAAGCACATTTAGAGCATTCACACGAATCAGCGAGCGATTGAGACTATGGCGCAAATGACCCACACTGACACGCGGCAGATATGCCAACAAATGGCGCGTAGTTGGAACAGCCAGCCAGCAGACGGAAGCCATGAAAAGCGCACATTAGTGAATAGACTAGGACATTCAGTCAGCTCGTTATGTGTGTTAGCACCTAGCACACGGCTGCCTGCTGTCGTCAGCGGCAACAATGTGCCGCAACAGATCGAAAGCGGCGAATTAACAAACTCATTTGCCTTGCTGCACTGCCACTGTGTAACTGTGCTTAATTCTGGCTAAATGACGACTGACTACAGGCTACAGGCTCCACTGGATTTAATCGTGGCGACGCAATCACCAAGTCACCATCATCAGCAACATCGACGTCGCCACTTTGCACGCTAATGTCACTTAATCCATGACTGTGATTGATATTTCCAATTAAAAAAGGACACAACCGCACACACACATACACACGACATATGGTTGCCGTGTGCATTTACACAACAAATGAGCACAAACGTATGTGCGACGAGTTCACTGCACATTCACTCATTGACTCATTCATTATTTCATTCATACGCCACTTGCAGTCGCACAATACAATACAGTCAAGTCGCTGGCATGTCAAGAGTTGGCTGGCTGGCTGACTGAGAAAAGGTCAGTCGTGCCATTAATAGGTGTACTACACTACACTACTATTAGTCTATGTGTTTGTGTGTGCCTTGCAAGGCGCATGGCGGTCTAAAAGTTAACCACTTTGTGTATAGTCAATCGACCGTGAGAATAACAAAGCTAACAAAGTACTTTTCCTGACAGCCTCTGACAACATTTCTGACTATTTTCCTTCACATTTGACTTTTTTCCGCCCAGAACCTGTCAACTTTTGCTGCCTAGTTGGCTGCGTCGGGCAGGCCTTAAGAAAAGCCACACAACCACAAGCACAACCTCAGACCTTCTAATACATATATGTATATGTGTGTGCAGCACGTCTTTCACATTTCATGTCCACAACTATTTCTTATCTCTTCCTTTTCATTCTTTACCCCGGCTTATTTCCGGCATTCAAGTCAACTGCGCTTCAGTTGTGCCTTTTTTCGCATTTATTTCTATTTTTTCTCTCAAATCGGTGTAACAAAGCAATCTTAACAACATTCCTTCTTCGTAGAAGTAGCATTTGAAAAGTACTTGTGCACATAAGTATACAATAAGTAGCGAGCAACTTTCGTGCATAATGTGTTGGAAATAGTCTCATGTCAATTCAAATCAATCGCCATTAACTGATGACGTTAGCGTGTGGAGCTCGGCGCTGGTGGTGGGCGGCGGGAGATTAAGTGATTTTCTTAGATCTCATTGAAGGCTGCTGGTTGGGTAGTTGCTGGCTGCTTAACTTGCGGTGTGCCGTCCCTTTTTGCGGTACATTGATTTAATTTTAAAAATCGATAGTGACCTACATGATTATAAATATTTGTTTGTGTACGTAGGATGTGAAATTCCTTATGATAATTTAATTTACATTGGTTTTCATGGTTTCGTGCCTACCTAACTTGATTTTTTGACGACTGATTGACATCTATTTTGTGCATGAGTTTATGAAGGATACATAACTGGTTTGGAGAGGTCTCTCATTCTCTATTTTCTTTGCGTGTATTCAACCGAATTTTAAAATTTAATATCATAAGCTGATAGAGTTGGATTATAACTGTTGATTAGAATCAGTATGCTTTCTACGAATCTTTCGCTAATATTTGCAAAAAAGCTTCATAATACAATATAAATGAGCGACCACACTGAGTTTAACCGTTTTCTAGATAGACGGAAAGTCCTAATTCCGAGTCATATCCAGTTTAAGGTCTCATACTAAATCAGAAATCTTGGAAAACTGCTGAAAATTACAAAAATCTGAAAAAAATATAAATTTTACTCCACAACAACAACAAAAAATTCTCCAACTTAAAGAAAACGTCTCAAAATTGAGAAAAGAATGGAACTGGCGATAATCCCAGAAAACGTATAATTTTCGAAAGTTCTTCAAATGGTCTCTTCGGACCTAATTGGACCATTACGTTAAAATCTATGATATGGATCACGTTACAACTCAGAAATATAAAGCTTAACATCCCGAGAAACTTTACATATTTTCTCATTTTGAACCATTGAAAACTCTTATGGATAAAATGGAGAAAAAATATTGGATAACAAGTAAGGAAGGGCTAAGTTCGGGTGTAACCGAACATTTTATACTCTCGCAATTTATTTATTTAACTTTATTTATATTATGAGTATATAATTAATATTCGTCATATATATTGTATAAAGTCCATTGAAAGTTGGAAACCATAATATTAGGTTAGAAGCACCGAGGTCCTCGTTTTCGATATATGGGGCCTTGACAACCTATGGTCCGATTTCGGTGATTTTTAGAATGGGGCTGCCACACTATAAACATAGTATTTGTGCAAAGTTCTGCACCGATATCTTCACTAGTGCTTACTTTATATATTGTAAAGTAACTGATTCAGATCGTCTTCAAAGTTCTGGTATATGGGAAGTAGGCGTGGTTGTGAAGCGATTTGGCCTATTTTCACAACATATCATTGGGATGTAAGGAAACTATTACAAACCAAGTTTCATTGAAATCGGTCGAGTAGTTCCTGAGATATGGTTTTTGACCCATAAGTGGGCGACGCCACGCCCATTTTCCATTTTGTAAAAAGATCTGAGTGCAGCTTTCATCTGCCAATTATTATGTGAAATTTAGTGTTTCTGACGTTATTCGTTGCTGAGTTAACCCACTTTTAGTAATTTTCAACCTAACTTTTGTATGGGAGGTGGGCGTGGTTATCATCCGATTTCTTTCATTTTTGGACTGTATTAGGAAGTGGCTAAAAAAAACGACTGCAGAAAGTTTGGTTTATATAGCTCTATTGGTTTACGAGATATGTACAAAAAACTTAGTAGGGGGCGGGGCCACGCCCACTTCCCCAAAAAAATTACATCCAAATATGCCCCTTCATAGTGTGATCCTTCATACTCAATTTTATTTCCATAGCTTTATTTATGGCTTAGTTATGGCACTTTATGTGTTTTCGGTTTTCGCCATTTTGTGGGCGTGGCAGTGGTCCGATTTTGCTCATTTTCGAAAGCAACCTTCCTATGGTGCCAAGGAATAAGTGTTCCAAGTTTCATTAAGATATCTTAATTTTTACTCAAGTTACTCAAGTAATTTTTACTCAAGCACAGACAGACATTCGGATTTGAACTCCACTCTTCACCCTGATCAGTTTGGTATATATAACCCTATATCTAACTCGTTTAGTTTTGGGTGTTACAAACAACCGTTATGTGAACAAAACTATAATACTCTCTTAGCAACTTTGTTGCGAGAGTATAAAAATCGACAAGTGCTCTGAAAAGTCAAAGTTGATGAAAAGATATGCGGTCTCAAATAATTTATCTAGACTTTTCGGTTAGATTTCTAGAATATAACATGACTGTTAGCTTCTGAATAATTCTTATTTTTGTGAGATTCCGAAAATTCATATTTTTGTTTCGAAATATTGTCAGAGACTAGGAATTGTATAGGGGTCCTGAAGAATATATGAGACTGTATTTTATTTGCCTCGATCAGCTTTTCAAATTAATGGATCTGATCTCAGAATAATTTTAGTTTAATCACCTTATTCATACAATTATATACCCTTTCTAATCAAAGATACCTGCAATAATGATGGACTTGATCCCAATGAGAGAGAGTACGAAAACTATGAACATCCTTTGAAACTCAAAGGTTCCACAAACACTACCCTGCCAGCCAGGCCTAACCACTTTCCCCTCATGTTTCTTCAATTACTAACACCAACGCACACGTTTGGGTTGTTTTGTTTTTGTATTCGTACGTGTGAGGGGAATAGTGGTTAAAAAACTCACAAGCAGCTATGCTGGCCTATGGAAAACTCACCACTTTTTTTACCACTTTTGTGGGTTTAAAAAACTTCGGTTTAACCAGCTTTTTCACCACCTTTGGCTGGCAGGGTATGTAACACCACTACACACCAACTAAGTCCCACTCACACACAAGTGCTTACACAAAATCTATCGATTATGAGCACAATTCACACGACGGCCAAGTGTAAAATGCTTATCATCAATAAATCAAAGTATGGCAGTACTAAGGAAGTAACGAGTTATAAGTGGATAAATAAGTATGCCATTCGCTCAGCACTCGCAAAGCAGCAGAGGGTGTGAGTGGGTGGGTAAATAATGTACACTTTAAGCATGTTTAAGGATTTAACGCAAAACCGGCGCTGCTAAAGCCACAACAACAATACACAACAATAATTGTGGTGTAAAATGTTTGCTTACTATACACCCACAACAACAACAACACACACACGTTGGTGGCAACATTTTGGCCAAGCAGCTAGGAAGTAGCAACAACCGCACACAAGTAAATAGTAGAGGGAAAACATGGCAGTATTTGGCTTACTGCTTTCCGACACACGAGGCATATACTGTGCTCTGCAAGTGAAGCGGTGGAGCACCCCTTTTACGGCGCATAGACGAGTGCCTCAAGCGTATTTAGAAGTTAAGTATTTGAATTTTGCGAGTATTAGTAGGATTTTCTATATTCGCACACAAAATGCTTGAAAAATGAAAGAAAGTTAAAACAACAACAGCAACAAGAAGCTATATGCTAGCTAACGTGCGGGAATTCCCTGCTGTTTGTGCCGCATTTCCATATGCTCAACTGATTTGCCATTTATTTTTTTATATTTTTTATTTATTTTTCCATTTATTTATTTTTATTTTTGCTTTGAAAATTTCTATTTTTTGTTTGCTCTCTTTGCTTTTATTGTGATATTTATTTATATTTTATGTTATTTCCATTATGTGTGTTGCCTGCATGTTATGGCGAATTCACATATTATTATTGCGCTTTCGTGTTGAGCATTAGTGGATTGCGACTGTATGTATGTATGTTGGTATGTATGTGCTTGGGTTTTGTGTACGCTTGTGTTTGCTAAGCTCAGGTGCAAATCCTTTAAAATGTTATTTTACCTACAAATGGTAAAAGAACTGTATGACTGACGTTCTAAGCGTCCTAGGCAGCATGGTGGGGGATTACGAGAGGGGTGGGGGTTTCTGAGTGTGAGAGATGTGTGGCAGCAAATATAGCAAGGCTACACCAGGCCAGGATGTGGGAGTTTACCCGTTTGTGCCTTCCGTTAAGCTTCCAAATGTGTCCGCCCACAGAAGTCTATATGTAAATTTGTTGCTGTTGCATTGCAGCTTGGCTTGTGTATTTACCGTATGCTTTTATCAGCTACTCACTCCTATATTACATTAGCTGCTTTCCCTAAGCGACTTATGTCGTTTTCAAGTTGCCAATACACGTGGTTAAGTAGCATATGCGCTCAGGTATGCTTCTATATACATATATACATCTGTATTTCTGGTTTTACCCTTTACTCACACACATTTTTCAATAATTTTTTTTTTGCAATTTAAATTCGCTAAGCAGTTACTTGTGCAAATGTACATACAGTTGCATACATAGTCACACAGCCCAAAAGTATGCTTCTACAAAACTTTCACTTACTTCGCTTGTCAACTTCTGCAGTGGAAAATGTAAGCCAGCTAAGCTAACAAATATATATGAGTGTGTATAGCATTCTGCATCCGTTTTGATCTACATTTATTTTGCAGATTTAAAGTTTAAAAAATGTGTTTTTGTATGTATTATTTTGCCTTTGTTGCTATACGCCTCCATTTCACCCTCCTTCAATTAATCAGTACTCTGCTTGCTTGGCAACCCACAAGCAAAATAATATATAGAGTGTGAGAGAGCGAGGCGCTCGAGGAACAATGCAAATAATCCGCTAACAAATGCCACGTTGTGGCATTAGTGCACATGCGTTCTAGCTAACAGTTATTTATTCATTCATTCATTAGTCATTTATTTGATTAAATTACATTTTCGTAGCTCAAATACCTTTGTATTCCATTTTCGGTGGCATGAAAGCCACAAAGCAGTACTGTTACTTCTAGTTTTGTTGTTAAAGTAGCTTTGTTTTTGTTAAGGCGAGTGGTGCTTACGAAAAGTTTGGCGTTTCAATTTTACTAAGATTGTTAAGTAGTTTGAAAGCTTGAATATTTTTGAAAGCTTTAAAGCTTTTAAGGCGAGCTTTTTTAATTCTTCTTTTTACAATTTCAGTAAATAAGGCAGATTTTGGCATTTTTAAATATTGTTCATTGTGTTTATAGTTTCTTCTGTCTTCTCTTGATTCAGTAAAGTTAAACCTATTGAAAGCTTAAAGGTATTTTCATTTTTACAGGAGATCTCATTATATTATTCCTTTTTCAATTTAAGTATTTAAGATGAAGGCGATTCAGGAAATTTCTTGAAGTTTTTCTCATTATTGCTTATTCTTTCTCATCGCCAATCAGTTTTCTAAGCTTGGGGGTAAGTTTATGTAAAATTCTTACTGAATTCTTAAATTTGATCGAAACAGTATAGAAAAGCTTTTTCGATTTTTTCATATTTAGCATTAAAAATCCTTACCGTCCATGAGCCGTATGTAGCTTTTGAGGCTTAAGAGCTTTTTTTAAGTTCCGAAAATGTTAGATTCACACTGCTTGTTCCTTCCAGTCAAATGTTTCATTCGAAACTTATAAAATTGTTTAGCAAGTATATTAATATTCATGATCACGATCCTCAAAAATATGATAATTTGTTTCGTTAAGTCCCTTAAATTTTCATTAAAGCTTTTAAAGCTCCTTCTAAAAGCTTTTTCTCCTAAGTTCATGCAAATTATAATTATGTATCTATATTTTCAAACAAAAGATCAGTCTTAAAGTCAATTCCAAATAAGCATTCAAACCCGCCCCCACACATAGTCCAAGTCGAAAGCAAGCATTACCACTTACATATTAATGTAATAAATGCAAGCAAATATTGCATACTCTCTATAAAATTTTCCAAAAAAAAAAAATAATAAAAAAAACACAAAATAACATCAAGTATGCTTCCTGGTGGAATCCGACTAAATCCATTTGTCACAAAATTGCTTTATGACTCACTCACCAAGCAAGCAAGAATATGCTGCATACGATATGTGGAAACCAATACTTTATGCACTCACAATGTATATATGTGTTTATTTATATGTATGTGCGCCCTTTTTACAACCCATTCACCATAAGTAGCTATGAAAATCCACATTGCACAAAACATTAATTATTCAGCACTTTATGTCTGGTGAAGTTGAAAATTTTAGACGCATGGGATGCACGCTTGCAAGCAACCAAAGCAACCAAGCAATGTGGCAAACAACAACAGCAACAACAAATAGTTTAAAGTATCAGTTTGCCACATGCTGTCGCATTGGGTGCAAAACTTTGCTACAAATGCCACACAAAGATAGCTGAGCAGCTAGCAAAAATTCTCTATTTTTTATACGAATGCGAAGTATGACAATGCCTGCGAGGAGGTGTGAGGGTGTGAGGATGTATGTGTTTGCTGGCATTTGAATGTAAAATGCACAATTCCGAGTTGGAAGTGGCGGAAGATGATGAAGAAACCTTCAGCCATTTCAGGCTCTCCAATGCCGTAAATATATATGTATTTGTGTGGCGATATTTTTGATATATTTTTTTTTTGTTGGCAACAACTTTAAAGTGTCAACAGGCACTTTTGCACTTTGTTTGTGACAGTTGTTGTCATTTTGGCAACTCACAAATGCCTGCTCGCTCGCAAGCCAACATATATTCCAAGCGTTTTCGCATTGCAGCATCGTTGCTGTAACGTACCAAAAAGTCATAGCCATAATGGCTCTTAGCCTATTTTCACAAATGGCCAACTGGTGTGTATGTATATGTATAAGTGCGCCAAAAATGGCCCTTGAAGCCTCTGTGTGTATGTTTGTATATTAATAAAGACAATAAAAGGCTTTAATTTGTACTTAAAATGCATATCCTCTCTTATTGTGTTCGACCATTATTCAGCATTTCTCAAGACCATTTGGTCGACGACGATAACAACAACAAGAACAAATAATTGTTTCTTTTTGTTTGTTTGCATATTGTAGAAATGCCTTCGCCAAGCTGTTGCAGCTTAAGTGTTGTAAGCAAAAACCGCTACATGAAAAGTGAAAGCGTGGGATATGAGTTGGGAAAGGCTAAATGAAAAAGATTTTCAAGTTTACAAATTTTTTTTTGTTTTATTGTGGTGAGTTGTTGGAAGAAGAATTTGCTAGCGAGATAAACCTTGGTATTCATATGGTGTAATACATAAATGGAATGACTATATAAATAAATGGATGTCAATATTTATTAAACAAATTAAAAAGTTAAAAATTTTAAAATTATTTTCATATTTTCTTTTTGATTTTTGTTCTATTTTTGAGGCCTTATATTTCGTCTAGAAACTATCGGAACATATAAATATATTTTTTTTCGTGGAAAAAAATTTACCAATTTGATCTAGGAAACACTGTAAGATCTAGAAACCGTTATTTTATTTTCGAAATATGTACTTTATAATAATATTTGAAGTAAATATAGAGATTAGAGGAAAATCAAACAAAAATTATATAGATTTAACACTCCAACATGGTTTCTAAGCAATAATATTACAGAGCACAACTTCTCATTACGCAATTTTAGCTTTCTTCCTGAAAGTTTTCAAAAATGCCCATTAGATGGGTCATACTTAATTTTAGCATTTTTTTATTTCTTAAGACTGATTAGAATTTTCATGTCCGTAAACATATTCTCATGAAAATGTGTGTTAGGCGAATTTTTTTTCTAAGAAGTGTTATACAAATAACATTTAATGAATGTTGTTGTTTTGCAAGTTGATGAAGAGCACTGTTCACAAAGTACAACACAATCAACGAAATTTTTACTTAAACAATAAAAAATCGAACAAGTAAGGAAAGGCTAAGTTCGGGTGCAACCGACATTTTATACTCTCGCAATTTATTGCTATATTTTTATTAAGAAATCACACAACTTGACCCATATATTCGGCATAGCTTCCTTCTGCTATTATTTCTGTGAAATTTAGTGTTTCTGACGTTTTTCGTTAGTGAGTTAACCCACTTTTAGTAATTTTCAACCTAAACTTTGTATGGGAGGCGCGGTTATTATCCGATTTCAACTATTTTCATGGTGTGTGGTGGGGTACTTAAGAGAACCGACTGCAGAAAGTTTGGTTTATATAGATTTATTGGTTTGCGAGATACATACAAATAACCGATTTTGGGGCGGGGCCAAGCCCACTTCCCAAAAAAAAAAAATTACATCCAAATATGCCTCTTCATAGTGCGATCCTTTATTCCAAATTTTACTTTTATAACTTTATTTATGGCTTAGTTATGACACTTTATAGGTTTTTGGTTTGGTTTTCGCAATTTTGTGGGCGTGGCAATGGTTCGATTTTGCCCATTTTCGAAAGCAATCTCCTCAGGGGGCCAAGGAATACGTGTTCCAAGTTTCGTTAAGATATCTCAATTTTTACTCAAGTTATCCGTTGCACGGACAGACGGACGGACGGACATTCGGATTTTGACTCGTTTCGCGACCCTGATCATTTTGATATATATAAGCCTATATCTAACTCGTTTAGTTTTATGACTTACAAACAACCGTTATGTGAACAAAACTATAATACTCTCTTAGCAACTTTTGTTGCGAGAGTATAAAAAAGTCGCAACTTCGCATTGAAAATCGGCTCACTTGCTATTATTGCGCTATAAAATTGAAATATAATCTCAAATTTCAATTCAAAGTTATAGATAATATTCGAAAGTAATAGTATGAGAAGATTTATCTACCTACAACACTCTAAAATTACTCCAAAATATAGAATTTACTTCAACTCTATTTAAAGGTGTAAATCATTGAAAAAGGTCAACCCAAAAATGTGTGGAATTTAGAAGTATATAATTAATATCAAATATATAGTTAAAAAATGTCAAAATTACTACAACAACAAAAACCCAACACTTCAATTACGACATTATGCAATACTGAAAAAAAATCGAAAGAAACTAACCACTTCGCCACAAATAATTGTGAAAATTGCCTAGTTTAACTGTAGAACAAAAGAAATAACTCATATACAGTTAATTTATAACAATGTGCATGCATTTACCTATATATACATATGTACATATATAGGTATGTTGAAGAGTATAAATATTTCTAGGCATTTGCATAAATATGCCGTTTTGTTGGAGTGTAGATAGGTCATGCCACAAGTGTTGCCTTTAACTGGTCACTATAGTACAAAAACAACAAAACCAACCAAACAACAACACAATGAAATATGGACTAGTAAATGGAAACACGCCTGTCATGTCACTTGTCAAGTTGGCGTGAAGACGACGACGCACAAAAGCGATGATGATGATGGCCAGCCCAAAAAACAAAACGAGGCGCATGCGCAGACAGACAATAATTTACAGTAGTTAAGGCACATGCACATACATACATACCATTTCTATGTATGTTTGTGTGTAGCTAAGTGTTTGGGTGCATGCGTGTTTGTCCAGCGGAGGCACATACAGACTTTTGTTGAATTTATAATATGCGTAAGAAATCACAGCACTCAAGCTGGCTCGCTGTTTTCACATTTTATTTAAGAGGCCTATTAAGATTTGTTTTATTTTTGTTGTTGTTTTGTTTTACACCATTTTGTTGTAATTTAGTGTTTTGTTTTGCTGCTACGCGGCCAACGCGAATAGCTGAGCCATTAAGTGTTTTGTAGAAGTAGCTGCATTTTGTTGCACTTAACGGTACACATTAGTTTTCACAAATTGCTTGAACGCTGAAAGGTTGTTGTTGTTGTCTTTTAGTGTTGTCACTTGCATATTTAAACATATTTTAAGAAATATATTGATTTTGTTAGCGCAAGCTGGTCATTTAAAGCGTGATACGTGTTTTCAGTTTTGAAAAAAAAAATTATCAATAAATAAATATAATAATAACGGTTATAGTTGTAATATCCAAAAACAGCTCAGCGTTAAAGATAATAAATAATTTATATTTATTTGTAATATTTTTTCCATCACAACTTTTCTAGTTGTGCGCGTCTTTGTTGTTGTTGTTGAGTGCGCACAGTGGCGACACTATCTTCAACACAATCTGACACTTAAAGCCTGACGTCTTGTCGCCCACCAGCGCGTAACGCTGCACACCAGCCGCCATCCGCCATCCGCCATCAAATTCAATTACGCGCTCATTCAACAGCATTCAGCCGCACTGGCGCTCTGAGGTGGAAAAATTACGTTTGTCAACGTATTTTGTTGAACCGCTGATTTTGAGTGGATTTGGCGTAAATTTGACAGTTCAACATCAATGTCGTTTGGCCATTGTAGCGCGCGTTCATTGCATTCATTATTTGCTGCTGGAATGGTTAGTTGTATTTATTCTCTTTTTCTGACTGTTGCAGTGTGACGCATGCGCAATGTTGCAATCGCTTTGCGCAGGTGTGAACACATTCAAATGCATTTGTAGATATGTAAGTGTTGTGCGCTTTTTGTGCGCATGACTGTTTGTTAGCGCATATAACCTACTAAAGTTTGCGTGGGCATCTCCCATTTGTGGGAAAATCGACTATTGAGTGTATTGCAAATAAGAGACTCCCACAAAAATAAAAAAAATACTCCTACAAAAGAGAAAATTGTATTTGTATAACGGTAGAAAAAAAGATAATTATAGAAAGAAATTTACAAAAAGCTTTACTATTGAGAGTTGGATCGAAGAGAGGGCAAACAATTTTAAGTTGTTGACAATATTTCATTCGCCAGTGTCTTTTAAACATTTTTTTCACTTTTTTTTTACTGGAGGTGTTTTTAAATTCCCTATGATTCATAAATTTTTTGACGAATAATCGATTTATTTGCCGATTAATCGAATATGAAAATGTGAAATTGTCTTTTTTTCGTTATTTTCTACTAGAGCACTTTTTCCAATTTCTTCTGATTAATCGATTACTTTGTCGATCAATCGATAATATTACCGAGTACGCGATTATTTTGCTGATTTATCGATAGCTATTTTTCGATTAATCGAACAGGAAAAATTATAAGATTTATTCACTAGCAGAAAAAATAATGGAAAGATATCGCCATTTTCAATAAACCATGACATCACTAGATATACAGTTTTGGACAATGTATAACTAGTATTCTATAAAAGAAATTCTTCTTCTTGACAGGCGTAGACACCGCTTACGCGGTTATAGCCGAGTCCAAAACAGCGCGCCACGTATCCCGCCTTCTGGCAGTTTGGCGCCAATTCGTTATTCCAAGCGAAGCCAGGTCCCTCTCCACCTGGTCCTTCCATCGGAGTGCAGGTCTCCCTCTTCCTCTGCTTCCACCAGCGGGTACTGCATCGAATACTTTCAGAGCTGGAGCACTTTCATCCATTCGAACAACATGACCTAGCCAGCGTAGCCGCTGTTTTTTTATTCGCTGGACTATGTCTATGTCGTCGAATAACACATACAGCTCATCGTTCCATCGTCTGCGGTATTCGCCGTTGCCAATTCTTAAGGGACCATAAATCTTCCGCAAAACCTTTCTCTCGAAAACTCCTAGTGCCGTCTCATCGGATGTTGACATCGTCCACGCTTCTGCACCGTAAAGTAGGACGGGAATGATGAGAGACTTGTAGAGTTTGGTTTTTGTTCGTCGAGAGAGGACTTTACTTTTCAATTGCCTACTTAGTCCATAGTAGCACCTGTTGGCAAGAGTGATTCTGCGTTGGATTTCCAGGCTGACATAGTTATTGGTGTTAATGCTGGTTCCCAGGTAGACGAAATTATCTACAACTTCAAAGTTATGACTGTCGACAGTGACGTGGGAGCCAAGACGCGAATGCGCTGACTGTTTGTTTGACGACAGGAGATATTTCGTCTTGTCCTCGTTCACCACCAGACCCATACGCTTCGCTTCCTTATCCAGTCTGGAGAAAGCAGAACTAACGGCGCGGGTGTTGTTTCCGATGATATCGATATCATCGGCGTACGCCAGTAGCTGTACACTCTTATAGAAGATTGTACCTTCTCGATTTAGCTCTGCAGCTCGTATTATTTTCTCCAGCATCAGGTTAAAGAAATCACACGAGAGTGAGTCGCCTTGTCTGAAACCTCGTCTGGTATCGAACGGCTCGGAGAGGTCCTTCCCGATCCTGACGGAGCTTTTGGTGTTGCTCAACGTCAGCTTACACAGCCGTATTAGTTTTGCGGGGATACCAAATTCAGACATCGCGGCATAAAGGCAGCTCCTTTTCGTGCTGTCGAAAGCAGCTTTAAAGTCGACAAAGAGATGGTGTGTGTCGATCCTATTTTCACGGGTCTTCCCAAGAATTTGGCGCATGGTGAATATCTGGTCTGTTGCTGATTTTCCAGGTCTAAAGCCACACTGATAAGGTCCGATCAGTTTGTTGATGGTGGGCTTTAGTCTTTCACACAATACGCTCGACAGAACCTTATACGCGATGTTGAGGAGGCTTATCCCACGGTAATTGGCGCAAATTGTGGGGTCTCCCTTTTTGTGTATAGGGCAGAGTACACTGAGATTCCAATCGTCAGGCATGCTTTCTTCCGACCATATTCTGCAAAGAAGCTGATGCAAGCACCTTATCAGCTCCTCGCCGCCGTATTTGAATAGCTCGGCCGGTAATCCGTCGGCCCCCGCCGCCTTATTGTTCTTTAGGCGGGTAATTGCTATTCGAATTTCTTCACGGTCGGGCAATGGAACATATGCTCCATCGTCGTCGATTGGGGAATCGGGTTCGCCATCTCCTGTTGTTGTACTTTCACTGCCATTCAGCAGGCTGGAGAAGTGTTCCCTCCACAAACTCAGTAAACTCTGGTCATCAATAACTAGATCACCTCTGGGGGTCCTACAGGAGTGTGCTCCGGTCTTGAAACCTTCAGTTAGAAATTAGTCCTAAATATAACTGGCGATCCGTAGTTCAATTTTGATAATTTTGATTGCAAATATACTTCAATTAGGACATTTTCCCCAAACTGGATACATTTCTTTCTACCTCCAAAGAAAATTAATGCTAGGCTGTTAATAAGAATGATATTTGTATAAAGAACTCTCAATGAATGTTGCCAGAAGAAGAAAAATGGCAAGCCATACTTTTAAGCTATAAAACTACTATAGTGTACGTTTTCTTTACTTCCTTACTTAGAAGAAGTTTTTAATCCGATAACGGATCATAATCATTGAAAGCGTTGGAGGTCTACCAAAGAATGTCGGGAGTATATTTACAACTGCCTTTAAAAATTTTCGAAAAATGCAATCAAGCAAAGATCTTCAATATCGGTCCAATGGTCCTTGAGTTATAAACGCTAGAACTAACCTGTAATATTGAAGATTTTAAATTATATTGAAGACATTTAAAAGCGAAGTTGGTTGTGGTTATGTTCATTCATATACAAGCATTAATTTCTATACATCTTAATGAATTTCTCTTGGAAGACATTTCATAAATTTTTTAAACAAAGAAAAAGTAGTTTTATGAAAAACGGATTCTTCTAATGCAAAACTAATTATGAACACGAACAATTAATCAGATGAAAACTTGCTTAAAGTTTCTGAAAGCGCCAACACAGATTTATTTGCGCCCCAATTGAAGTGCAACGAAAAGTTTAACCATCATTTATTTAGATATTCACACAGTGAAATGCACTTATTTGAAATTCACACTCACACATACACATATGCACAGAGTTAATACAATCGTGAACTCTTGGCGCATTTATGAGTGAGAGACAAACCGCAAATGATGGTGAACTATGGCGAAGTGACGCAAACAAATCACAAATTTTCACTACACTTCACAACAATAAGAAATTTCAATAACAAAAACAAATAAATACAAAAACAAAAAATAATATTCTACAACAGCAGCAATGTGACAATAAATCTTATGGCACTTGCCACAATTGACAGCAGTTGACAGCGAGCAGAAGTGGCGCGAAGTGCGCGACGAGTGGCAAGGCGTGATGTGGATGGCAGAGCGCTGGATCTTCTCAACCAGAAAGCCGCAGTCGCAACTACAACTACAAACTGGAGCTGCGCCATGCAACAGTAGCTGCAACAAATACTACAAAAGCAACAACAAACAGAAGAGAAAACCAAAAACAAAAACAAAGCGCGATTATGATATGAAATTAATAATAAAAGTTGAGGAGAGACAACAACGTGAGAAAATTAATGGGAATGCAAGCGTTGAAGCGGCGAAAGGTTGTGCGCTTGTGGTGCAGGGAGGGGTGTGAGTCTCCATTGCAGGCAGATAAAACCCAGAGCAAGGCAACTGCTGTTGCTCTGCCAGCATTCAGCTGTAGTATTCAGCATTCGTATCTGTTTAGCTCTCGGCGCTGTGGAATTGTGGTTGCTTTATTTAATTGTGAATTGCTTGTTTGAACTCTCTGTTCGTCGTTGCAAGATAAGGAATACGCGAGCGACGCTTGGAGTTTTAAGGATATAATGAATAAATGAAAATACTTTTGGGGGTTTCCACTGTAGATTTAATTTTCAATTTATTTGATGTAAGCAAACATTTTTTGACGGTAAGGTAGTAATGAAATGAATGGAAGCTGAAGGAGGGAAAAGTGAGATTTTTGTGCAGAAGCTGCAAAGAATGTCAATCAAATTAGGGTTTGTTAGTTGTTGGTATATTAAATTAATTATAAAACAAAGTTTTTCATTTCATTGAATTTCTAAACACTATAAATAACTAAGGTTAACAGGATTAGAGAAATTTTTGTAAGAGCCCAGTAAAGGTCGTCCCAATATATAAGGGTGTAATGAGGTTCATGATCAATTAATATGACAATTTCAATTCAATTCAATTTATTTCACTTCAACTTATAATATATATATTTACAGTGACTAATAATAATAAATGTTAAGAGTACAGGCAATATTACCTTTTCTGCTTAGAAAATAATTTACTTAGGGGATATGAAATGTTATTATTAATATCATAATTTTTAGTAGGGAAAAATTTACAGAAAAACCCTTGAATAATAATGACTTAATTTACTTACTTCTAACTTATTTCTAACTTATAACTAATAACTAAGATATCATTTGGTAGTGGTCATATTTTTAATTCATTAATATGTGAGTACGTTGAAAATTCACAACGATCGTTAAACCTCTCATGTAGTCGGGCTAATCTAGTTGCGACTAACTCAACATTAGCTTTGTCATGTAACTTCGCAGTAGAAAAATGCCATGGAAGATTAAAAATCATTTTTAGTATTTTATTCAAAGTCACTTGAAGTTTATGGACGTGTGAGTCTGCGATGTCTGCCCACACTGGTGCCCCATAAAAAACTACCGCCTGGAAAATAGACCTGAACAGATACATTTTGTTCGCTATGCTAAGTTCTGATTTTCGGTTTATAAATGGATATAATGTCCGAACTAATATGTTAATTTTCTTCACAATATAAAGTACGTGGTCTTTAAAGGTCAGTCTAGGGTCTAGTATCAGTCCTAAATATTTCACACTAATATGACAATTTGAAGGACCTTAAAGAGAGTTAAACAGCCAACATGGAGCCTTAGATATCAATTGGAAAAGAAAGAGAGTTTAGTCCGATATTTTCAATATGAGAGTTGAATTTAATATAAAGCTGCCATCTTTCACTTCTAATCTGTTCTGTAAGAAGTAAGGCAGCACATCCACCATTCAAATATAGAATTATAGAGCATGGTAGCAAAAGTGCTGATTGACTTTTTCGAGATCCCCACATTCTTGCTTATAACAACTGGTTTCAATAAGAAAAAAATTAACCAACTGATACGTTTTCAGATCTAAGGTCTCTAAAATCCATGGATCACGTTTTCATTGACTCGAAACATTTTTCAAGAATTTTAAATTTAAATTGAGGATTTGATTCTAGCAAAAAATTCGTCAATTGAAAATACTCTGGATCGTCGCCTAAAAGGGAGAAGCAGAGATACTGCTAGCTGACTACCAAGCTCTATGATCCTAAAACTTGAAAAATCAATATATAGAAAATAAGTAAGGCCGCTATAAAAGAAAGCTTAGAGTTTGGCATGCTGGTAGAGAAGAAGTATTCTCGAAGTATTTGAGTTTATGTTGGGTATTTTAGTTTGGAATCTGCCTAATAACGAAATTCATATGCAGCAGACAGAATGCGGAGCATTTAAATAAACACTTTGTACGACACATTTTGTGGCACGTTATGGCACGTTACAACAACAGCGTGTAGTCGTTGTAGGTTCATATACAGAACCACAATGTACTAGCATATGAATGAGCGAGTAGATATCCATGTATGTGTGTCTTCGGTAAACTTATATCATGACAATGGCAATTTATTATATCACCGAGGCACGCGGCGCTGCCGTCTACCTTCACTGCTGTTGCTGCTGCTTACTCTATATTTTAGTTAACATTTACATGCATACATACAAACATATAATTTAGTGTGCTTAGTATGCGTGCGTGTGTGTTTGTAGTCAGTCAGTCAAGTCGTCAAGCCACCCGCGGCGTTAATAATGTCAATTTGCTTGTCATTGCTTTTGTTAAATGTTGTTGCTGTTGTTTTTGTCGCTGCTGCTTGTCACTGTTGGTGCTGTCATTTTGTAATAGTTGGGTGTTATTGTTATTATTACTGTTATTTGTGCGCTCTTTGTGGTTTCTACTTACATACATTAAGTTTTGTTTATGCCTGCCTCACGTTCTTTCGTTCGTTGTTATTGTTGTTGTTATAGTTGCATTATTTACTCTATTTTGTAGTTGTTTAAGCACAAAAACGCCAACTTTAAATATTTAATAAGAAAAACGAGGCATTTGCTTACAACGAAAAGAACAAGCCAGGTTTTTAAAGCATACATGAGTATGTGGACTGTTAAATTCCAGCGGCCTAGGCACAGTGGGGCATATTTGGAACTAAGTGACTTACAATACTTAAAATAGAATTCTAAAATTCTGAATAATCATTTTCTAATTGTGAATAGCGAAGTTCGTAGATGAGTTACTCTTGTTGTTTTATCGACAGAAGTAGTTTTTAATTTTGAGGAGTGTTGCCGAGCAATCATGCTGGATCAAAATTCGAGTTCGTCCCGCCTGTCGTGGGACTGTTCCCTAATGTAAGCCAAGATCTTACCTTGAAACCTGGTTTACTTAAGCACAGGGTAATGATATGGTAAATAAAGAAAGAAAAGAAGAGAAAATAATGGAAAAATAAATATAAATAAAATTCTAATTATTTTAGAAATTTTTTTACTGATCGTTCGACTATTTTATTTGTGTTCAATGCTCCGAAAGCGCTTGAAGAAGGATTTCTTTACGACGTAACTAGTTTTCAAAATTTCAGGTACTAATTACACATTTGAAGCAACTCTGATTTAATATTTCGATAGTATAACCCATTTGAGAAGTTCAGTGCACGCTATGCTGACGAAAGAAAAAATAAACTTTCATCAGAAATTGTGGAAGAAAAAGTATGCTGAGGAAATCAATATATGTTTCAATCACATTTTGTTGTTGTTGGTCCCTACTTTGACATTTGAGTGTAGAATGTATCAAACTATTTCGAAAATAATATATTTTAGCAAAATTAGTGTAAAATAAATAATTTTTGAATATTAAAATTTTTGAAAAAATTACTCTAAAAATTATAGGCTGGATACATTTTTTCGAATCAAATTGTATTACTTACGATTTATGAGCAATATTTGTCGAAAGGTGGCCACTGTATGTACTATGCTGTAATATAAAGAGGAAAAAAGGTGAAAAATGAGTGATAGCCTCCATTGTTCGTCTATTTAAATGCAATGACATTTAATTTTTTTGATCGCTCTACAGTTTATAGAGGCCCTTGAAGCACATGAGTAAGTTAAGTTGATAAATTTGCAGATATTTTATTAAGAATCAAATGAGTGAAATAGGTTTTAAAGAATATTATATAGACCAAGATTTTTCTTCTACTAATGACTGCGGTAGTAAAATTCAAAAATTTTAAAAATAATTTAGGAATTCAAAACGACTCCAAAATAACAACATTTCGAGCTCACTAACGGAAAAAAATTAAAAATGAAAGTTCATATGACTTCCAAATCAGTTTTATATAAATATTTAATTATTAAACCCATTGTTATCAAAAATAATTATTGTATTTAACACCTGCTAAATAAGTACACCCCTAATGAGCGTATTACCTTGTTTTAACAATACCTGTGTTGTGCAGTTTCTTGTGAAATTTTTTCCCCTTCTATTAGCTTGAGCCGAGAAAAACATATGCAGATAGTGTCACATAAATGTAACTGTAAATATTTGTTTGCATTTGACATGTCTACAACTGACATATGTGACATTACAAGTGTCAGAAAATGAGGTTTACCCAAAAATTATTTGTTAAATTGTGTCTTTGACAGTTGCTTGAGCATTTAGTGTGTGGTTTACACAGCCGACATCACATACCTAGCACTGCTGCAAGTACATATGTATATATAACTATGTGTAAAAAATGGCATTTGTTTTGGGTTTTGTGTGTCTTTGTGTCTCTTTGTGTCCACTTTGTGTGCATATGAAAGTGAGTAAGATTAAGCATTTTCTATGAAAGTCATCATTGTGACAATTGTATGTACTCTATGTTTGTACGTGTAATTTGCTCTCTTCTTGACTGGCACTTGGCACATGCTACCTCTGACAATTTGTCAAAATTCAACACTAATTGGACGTAAGAATTTATGTTTCTGCATGAAAAGGAAAGTGACGCAAATATTTGCTTGTCCATTTGAGATTTGTAAGGGATTAAATAACATGTGATGGCATACAAAGAAGTAAAAATAGAATAAATTTAATTCATATCAGTTGTGAGTGTGTTCAGTAGAAATGTTGATTTAAGCTGGGTACATACATACAGACATTAATAGACGGAAAATTGATATCCTTTGGCAAATATGCTCAGTTTAAGAATATAGAAATATAATACATAGAAATATGAATTTATTAATACCTGAGAGCTGAATAAGATTGAAATTATTTTCAGAAATTTTATTATTTTTGTATGAAAACAATTTGAAGTTCAACCGAGCAGGATTTAATAATCGTATTTTAATTACATGAATCTGTAACTCTGTCTAATCTTCAGCATAGTGCCATCGGAAGCTCTCACTGAATAGTTATTCTTAACTCGGCATTCATAACTGAGAGTATGTTCTCCTCTCTTCGCAACGTCATCTATATTCCAGCTATACCTTCTTTGTAGATAAAACTTGTTTTGACTTTTAAATATTTGAATACTTGTTAGATCCTGGATAGTATACCAGTAGTCTATTCTCAGGACTCCTCAATTTTTGAAGAGATTATAAAATATATAGATATTTAGTCTATTCACAGTTCGAGTAATCAAGCTTTTAAAAGCTTTAACGAATACTTGAATATTTATTAGATTCTGAATGCTATAAATGAAATCTCCTCTAAGGTTTTCTTATTTTTTAAGAGATTACGAAATATATAAACAGTTAATCTAAAATCCAATCGAGTAAACAAGCTTTTAAAAGCTCTCTCAAGCTATTCAAGACCACGGTGTTTCGCAAACACACAGCTCATGACTCAATATAACCTCAAAACCACACACACTTTGACCTTCTTCTAGTGAACTATTGTTTGTTGGTCTGAATTTCCATACATGTATATCACATATCAGCAAAGCTAACGAGTTAGATTACTTATCGCTATCTTTTACTAAAAACCCATTTCCATCAGCTGCATTTATCGTCGTTCAAAATCTCTATGCAAAATTCCGCCATTTTCTTTGCAAACTGTTGAATATTAATTTCCAATTAAAAAACAAATATCATGTGGCCATCAGCAAATATCCAATTGATATAGTTTTTTTCATTCGTGCAATATTCAATTTGCATTGATGCTTTATCGATGCTGTTAGTGTTTACCAACGACGACGGACGACGACACAAGCAACCAAGCAGCCAGCAATTTAATCAGGATGACATGACCAAGTGTAGCGAATGAGTACACAAACAAAACAACAACAACAAGGATGGCATGGCATTTAATTTTATGCAAACAATGCTCACCACAACAACATCAATAACAACAACAACAACAGTGACACCCACTAGAAAACAACAAACAACAAATAGCATAAAGTCAACGTAACAACAATTTACTGATATGGCAACACCAACAGCCAACAACAAATGTGGGAAGAACGAAAAAAAAATAGAAAGTAGGAGAGGTGATTGTGGTGGGTGAAGAAAAATTTGTCGGATTGTGTATATGACGGACAAAAACAATAAGCGTCATAAAAGTCACGGCAATGTGCTACAACAAAAACAACAAGAAATGCGATTAATCGCTGCTGTACATCGACGAAGCAGAGTTGCAAGCGTTGGCGCGAACACAACACAAACTATTTACCGTTACATTGTTGGCACACGCAAGTATCCTATTATCAGCGCCACTCTTTCGCCGCAAGCCGTCGGGGCAGCAAACAGCCGGTAGCGCCGGAACTGCATGCGGCGGTATCAGTGATGGCAGCAATAACCGGTGAGCTGCTGCTCGCTTCCAGCTTGACAATGCGAACAACAACAAAAACAATAGCAGCTAGCATAATATTGTTGACACGTTGGAGTTGGTTGGTTTGGTTGTAAGGACTGCGAACCAAGTCGCCGCCAAAGGAGTGCAAATACAAGGAGAGTACGTGGTGGAACTAATGGTGTGTTGGTTGTGTTGTTGGCGCGGACAACAGCAACAATGACGATGACGACCCCATTGATAGCAAAAGTGTTTGCACTTTACACCATGACATGACTCTTCAAGCCGCCACACTTACCTTGTGCATACTACATGTACTGGCCACTCCACTTGTAAAACATAATAGAGAGACGACGACGAGCGCACACACAAACGTTGTTAGAACAAACAACATGCTAACTTGTCATGCCACGCCCCGCCGCGCAGGCAACCACCATGTAGCCGCTGTATTATGGAGTGTGTAGCGCCTTTAAGCGTGGAGCCGCAACGGCGATGCTTTGACGACGGGACGACAGAGAATGTGACGAAAGCAGGCCATAAGCCATGACATGTTAAATGGCAAAGGGCGGCATAACTTGGCGGAGTTGTGGGTCGCATTGCAAGGTGGAGTGGAGGTAGGTTAGTTAGCAAGGAAGAGTCGGTATATCGTCGCGCAGATGCTGTTTTTCGCAAGTTTCACATTGCCGCAGTGAACGATGTGGCAAGTCAGAGATCTGAACTATTTCTTTTGGACCATTGCAACATGTTTCTGAAGGTAGAATAATTTTGTGGCAATAACGGGTTTTCGAAAGTTAATTCCGACACGAATTGTAATGTCGTGAAAAATTTATCCTCGATTTTTCTTCATGGATCTTGACATTTTTATGGCCTGAAGAGTTTGGCGTTAGTATTAGAATTGTGAAAATCAGTCGTTATAACTGTAACAAGGTCTTCAGGAGAGCTCCTCTCGTAAGAAAGTGATTAGATAAGAAAGATATCGAAAAAGCCTCGATAGCCGCCGTACTCTTTGCACGAGGTACTAATTTTTTAAATATGTCGGAAGTCGAAATTGATCCCCAGATGTTTCACTGTCCATTCCTCATGGATCTAGACAATCATATTTCCTGAAAAGATTGGTGTTGCAAATAGACTTGTCAAAAGGATATATAGTCAGAGGATATATCTGAAAGATGGATATTGCGAAGATCTTTAGGAGAGCTCATCTGGTAATGAATCAGTGAGAAGAGTTGGTACCCATGGTAGTCATTTCCTGAGTTACTAATCGTTGGCGGGAGTCGAGTCATAAATCCAAAACGATCCATATGAAGACCCCCAGCATGGAATGGTAGAGTTGCAAAACTGAATATCCATTTGATATATATTAGACTTCTGCCTCTTTAAAATCATAAAATAAAAAAAATCGGTTCCGGCCATACCTAGTCCTTTCCCAGTGGTCTTTTGCTTTCAGGCGGCAAATACCATCAAGTCAGCTGGTAACTGCGCGGATGATGTAAAAGAGTTGTTGTCGGTCTATTGTTGTGAAGCACGGCAGGAACGCTTAGATTCATAGTTGCCATTAGCGTTTGTTTATAATTTATGCAAAAATTGTTTTTCATTTTTTTTCCTCTGTTGCATGCAACTTGCATACATCTTCCACGTTGCCTGATTGCAAGCGCATACATATGCATGGCGCTATGTTTATGTTCACTCTGCGAGTAATATATAGTTGTTTTGAGAAATATATTAAGTAATAGCAGCTAAGGAAATAGCTGCACAACAACAACAACAAGCAGCTAGCAACGCCAGCAAAGAGGCTAACGTAAGTAAAGCCTGCCTCAGCGGCTCTGAGCCTATGCGGCAATGCGCCTACCATAGCGGTCCATGGTGCTCTCGGCACTCGAAAATGATGTGTATGAATAAATTAGTGCGGACTTTATGAATTTATTAGTTAGTGTACACTACTCAGACAATGGCTCTAAGCGCCAGTGCAGCGCAGCAAGACTGCAAGCCGTAGTGGAGACCAGCGCTCGAAGACAGCATGCGGCGGCGTGTCTGTGCAATGTCGGCAAGGCGCAAAGAAAGTGCAAAACAGCCCCGCAAGCCAATGTGGGCACAACAACAACAACCAGGATTGTTTAAATTGGAGCGCATCATGCTCTTCGTAAGCCTTCGTACGGGGTATCATATTGAATTTAAAACAATGTACCCGCCTCTACTATGGCTATATCTTACTACAAAAGGGTGGAAGCGGAGAAAATTAATTTAATGTTTGCTTCTGTTGACAAAGTTTTTGTATAGAATAGAAAATTGCCTAAGAAGATGCATTTCTCCGTTGGGCCACCTGAAGTTTATGCGACTGGAGGTTGCAATATTCTACATAAACTTTTATTTATTTCATTTTAGTTGTATATTCTGCAGTAAATTTCTACGAAAAATGCCCTCGGGCTATAAATACTGTAGTTAGTTTATTTAAGGGGTATACATAGACTCTCACTTCTTGAATTGACAATATAAGCAGCCGTTAATTTCTTGCTCCCTTGTCCTGATATCCATTTAAAATATTGGGTTTTAATTAATTTTCTTCTCATTAGAATTCATTGCATCTCTTACGATAATATCATATATTTTCTCCTGAATCAGGATCTCTTCATTTCATATTAACTCATCTAATCTGATATCTTTTACTTTCTTCTAATCATTTCATGTAATACGACCTCACATTATTAATTCTCTTACCATTGGGAGAGATCCCTCTTCGGAACTTTATGTATATTCCTTAACTTCTAAGAACTACTTAGTAGGACTCACTTCATACGAGTAAACTACAGGTTCCGAGAATAGCACGAATTATATTCTTTAGTAAGAGGACGGGCAGACTCGTAAGCTCCTTGGATCTTCCAAGAGACTGCGCTGTGGAAGCTAGATGCTTCTGGAGACTACTTTTTGGTCTAACACAGTTCTAAATTCGTATCGCAGAGCTACTTTGCATACATTTTCTTTTTTTAAATATAATTATACTCTTTACTTTGAATATTGTTTGAGAGGTTGGGACGGTTCCCTGACTTTTGCCGATTTTAGATTGTAGCAGTTCTCTCTAAAACTCCTTGACGGTCCATTCTCTGGTTCGGGAGTTGAAGAGTTATCGCCTTTTTCAATTAACTTTATATGATATATCGTACCATCCTCCAACTCTTTTTGTTTCCTCTCTAAACTTACTTAATTAACTTCTACAATATATCTACCAGACTACTGCAAGTACCTCATTATGATTATCAAAATTAGCTACAGCGACAGAAACCACCTACGCAATATCTCTTAATTTTGCGGCGGTTAATCTTTCACCAAACCGACACAAAAACACTAAAACTTGCCACCTTCACACTGTACCACAACAACCAACTACGCAGCGCTGGGTGCGTTGGGTCAAATTTAATTGTATACAATTAAAATATTCAATTATTAATATACAGCAACATAAAGTATGCCACATCCGACGTGGCATGTTGCACACAAACACCCGCACGAAAATAAAGAGCTTGGCTGCAACATGATTTACGCCATTGTGTGGCGGGCAAAACACCTTACGAGGTGACCACCGAAAATGCCCGCACATAAAATAAACCGCAACGCATTGTTTTTGCTTTTGTTTTTGTAGTTATTTTAATTATTTTCCATTTTCACGCGCTTCGTGCAACCATTGACCGCATTCACCAACTGATTATATGCATGCATGCAGGGGTAATTGCTATGTGTGCGACATGTGGCATGCTGAAATTTTCGGCTGACGCGCGATGATACACTCGCTTACGCGCGCTTGCATCATAATTTATGGATAAATTTAAAAAAATAAACAGCAAGCAATAATATTTACTGGCTGGCAGGCAACACACACGCACATGGGTTCATATTTAAGCTTGCAACATTTTATGTTGCAACTAGAATTCACGTGCAACAGAGGTATTTGTTAGCTGTTCACTTTCAGAAAAAAAGTGTTGATTTTAAAGAGTTTTCTTCTTCGCGGAAAATTACAAATGCATGACCTGCTAAAGTCACCGCTTGGTCGCTTGGTGTTGCTTGGGGGCGTGTCAGTAAATCCAATTTCTTTCAGGAAGTTGCACAAAAGCACAGCATTTCATGTGAACAGTTGCGGTGCTCCGCCGATTTTGTTGCGCTCACGTGCATGTTGCTTGACTTCATGACTCGCAGGTGCACGCGCCGTGTACCGTTAGCTATCTAACCATGTAATTTTCTCATTTCTTGCTTTACTGTGTAAACGCCTTCTGAAGTGGTTGTGCTGGTGGTGACGTAGCAGCTCCATTTCCATAATATCAACATAAATACCTTAATGAGGCCAATGGAGAGGCGCGCGCATTTGACTCGAAGGTTGTGGAAAGGTTATAACTGCGGCGGCTTGGCTCTCAACTTGCTGCTGTTGACGCTGTTTCGTCATATTGACGTGCAACAAATTGATTTCATAACTTCAACATGCTATGCTATGCTCTGTGTAATACTTCAAGCAGCTGTCGCGTTCTCGTTGGTCTCTAAATTATTTTTCGTCGTCTGTGTCCAATATGACTGAATTGGCTGAGCAGAATTGCCCCGAAAATTGGGTTAAACGCAAGTGGGCGCCACTTCGTTTTAAGTGTAAACGGTAACAGCTGTTCATTTCTCCATGCAATGCGAACTTTTTTTTTAGATTCTCTGTTTTCTATTTGTATTTGTTGGTTATGAATATTTGTAAATTTAGTACTTTAAGAGTAGCTTAAAGATATTTAATAATTTAAGTAAAGTTGGCATAAGAACCTTTCAAAGCTTACATGAGTTGAATATATATAATTCTTCCAGAAAAACAGTATTGAAATTTTATAAGAGAAAGAGGTGTTACAGCAGGTGACATGAGATGGTATGATAGTACATGAACGGTGAATATGAAGATGTTTTAACATGATTGAGGCCTTTAGAGCTATCCCTTCACTTATCTTATCCTCAAAAGCTCATAGGCCCGAAAAACTGTTTGGTCTGCTACAGCGTAGTGTACTAAATAGAGGTTTGACCTCTTTAAACCTTGCCTTGGAGGTTCTTGAGTTTCAGAAAATTGTTGATAGAACAAAATGAATGGGATAATGATAGTAGCAACTCGATTGGTCTCTTTCCTTATTTTATTCAGTATTAAATGAGCCACTTAAGTAATTTCTAAAACTATTTATTATTAGCTAGAGGATATAGACCACTTCCTAGAAACCCTTCAAAACTTTGCTAGCTTCATTTTAAGCACTTATAAATATTGCCCGTACTTTTTTTTTGCACATTAATGTTCCTTTTCATTTCATATCGGTATACAAATGTATGTATGTGTATATGTCACCACGGGTGTTCTCATTAAAACGTTGCTCATTGCTCTTACACAATAGCTGCGACCCTGTCATATTGCTGCAGATTAAGTCCTTTATTTATTTTTAAGGGTTCACATGTCCTAGCAGCATGTTAACACAGTCGCATTACATGTTCATAATATACTTAATTTATAAAATTCCATACAAATTGCATTGCACATAAATTCACAGGCGATGGCAAGAGTAAAAAAAGGCAGCAGCAGCGGAACTGGTCTACTGGTTCAACGTGTGGACCGCTGCCTATTTATATAGTATGCACATAGCCACATCTCTACATAAGTCCTTGTTGTTCCTATTATTGTTGTGCTTTATTTTAAAATCTCTGACTGTGTTTTATTCGTCCCTTTTTTATTTTTCCTTTATTTTATTTTTTCCTCCATTGCTTCTACTTTTCAACCACATTGTAAATTTCTAACTGCCACTGTTTTTGCTGTCATTACCTGTGACCGAGTGACGGCTACCTTTTGCGCTAATGGACTGATCCCTGATCTGTGCATGTGAATACACAAGTGATGAGACTTTGGTTTAGAAGTTGTGCACTCATACATTGTGCGTAGAGAGATACATATAGAGCATATGTATGAAATGAGGTATTTAAACTGCTGTAGTGTTGAAAATCCCGAAATTTGGTAAATATTAATTTCGGGATTGAGATTTTTTTAAATTTTTTTGGGGTATACAAATCATATTTAACCTTTTACGCTCGTTAGTGAATTCTGATTCACGACATCTAGTGATTCAGGATCCCGAATAAGTTAGAAAGGGACTTTCTTGCCTTGTTCTTTACTATATCTATAAGTCATCTCTTCTTTGAGAAACATATAGATGATATATTGTAACAGAAAAATATAACGTGACTCTTTATACATCTCATATATAACTTTTTCGGATCGTTAATGAATGCCGTTTCACAACATCTTGTGATTCGGCATCCCGAAAAAGTTGGAGGAATACTTTTTTGTCTTGTTCTTTACTATTTTTATGAGTCAACTCTTCTTACAGAAGCATAAAAAGAATATATTGTATTTATAAGAAAAACATATGATGGCCCTATAATGAATACCATTTCAAGAAATAATGTTATTATATAAAATTCAGTCATGGATTCATAAACTATATCAAAATAATTCTTATCTGCTTCATTAATATTAATCCCGCTTCGTTATTTGATGAATCGGGATACGGTATGACGTTTTCAGGTGTTTTCATGAACATAATTTCGGCTTATTTCAGCTTCCACTTAGTCCATATTTGATTGTACGATATGAGAATATGCAAACAAAAACACAAAAAAAACGCGCCTTTGTTAGCGGGATAACTGTTTGGCTTTGTTTTTGTAGACTTTTAAGGATCTTTATTTGTCTTTGTGACAGGAAACAAAAAGCACACAACACACAAAGCAGGAGACAAAGAACAAAACGTAAACCAAAACAAAAAATTGTAAAACTGTTGAAATAAAATGCAAAGGTACGTGATATATATGCACACGCAGTCGTAAATACCATCATAATGACATATTTGCGGGCATGTTTGCAGACTCTTAAACATCTTTTCATACAAAAAGATTTCTTTTTTGATTATTTATCTGTGCGCTTTGTCTGGTTAAGAAGGTCAACAGGCATTATGACTGGGCTAAGTAATACGCAAAAAAGTCTGAAATAAAAGCAAAAAATAATCGAAAAAAGTATAAAAAGAGTTGACCGGATTCTGAAAGAATGATGATATATTTTCATATCATTACTTTTGCCATTTTTAGTCTACAAATTCTGCCTGATTAGCTGACAGCTTCGACATTGGACATGGATGGAGCAGCTGCTGCTGCCCTCGGCGCTCCATAAGTTGATCAGTTGCGGTTGGTGCACGCTTTATGTGCTACTCCTTATTATAACAAGATATAAATCTAGTAGGTACTTGAGCATGAAACGTGTTGTAACAACAACAAAACGTTTTGTTTCCACACTTTTCAGCTGTCTTCATCATTCCTGCGGCGTACGCTGCGTACAAAGACAGCCAGCCACTATGGTGCATGCACCTTTGGTGTTGTTGTTGCCACCATTCATCATTGCAAAATAATTAGGTGTAGCAAATTTCAACAACTCCCTTGAAATGCTGATCAGCTGTAGCAAAGGAAGCGCATAAAGACGAAGGCGCAGAAATCCCAAGAGTTGCAAATAAAAACAGTGTGGGAGCGGTTCAGCAGCAGCTGCGCTTTGTGCCTGTTGAGACCACTTCGATTTTCGCATATAATGCGTATTGGCCTGCAGCGAAATTCGACAAAATCACAAAAGCCTGCTTAACTACTCGCAACTACCCACACACACAGACTCTGGCCGCACTGCAGTCGGGGATTATCTTACTGACGCTTGGAGGATACTTCACTATCCTGGTATGCGGTCGGCTTTTATTTTAGTTTTTTCCTCCTCTTTATATGCCTTTTCTCTTACGCATTACTTCTTTCGTTTCGAGTTTTTCGTCGGTCATCTTTTGTGCCGCTTAGTGAGAGCCTGTTTTACGTTTAGTGCCGCTTCGCGTCGTCCGCACTTCTTACGGCGCAGTTTGCTTTTGTACCTTTAATTTTCCTTTATTCCTCCTATTTGATGTTGCAACGCGTTTTTTGTTTTTTTTTTGTGCCGATACGTTCCACTCGATTATGCGATTATGCATGACGTATTTTTATTGCGGTGTAACTTGGCTGCTACACAGGAGCTCGCTTACTTCTCAGGCTCACCTTTTTGCATTGCCTGGGGTGTTTGTGTGTGTCCATTTGCCGTATTTTTAGCTGCAGCCTAGACGAGTTTCTCGTTTTGTTCTCACAATCGTTCCAATTGTGCATGACAATCTTCGCTCGGTTGTTTGGTAAATTACAACTATACATTTTGGGAATCAGTGCAACCGTGTATAAATGTTTGTATGTAATGAATTTGAATATTGTTTTCCTATAGGTAGAGTTACAGAATTGTAAGAGAACACAAGTAGGGGGTTAAATAATGATAATAGGTGAGAAAAATATCCATTCGACTACTGCGGATCGCTAGATTTAAGAAGCTTGAGTGTAATATAAAGCTATAGAAGTATAGTACCATATATAGAGCAGTTAATTGAAAGTGGAAATACCGATTATAGTTAGAAGATGACATTTAAAACACTAATTGTCATCGGAACCAACATTTTTCTAATCTCATAGAAGTTTATGTGGAGCATATCTTAAACTAGGTTAGAGTCAATAGTTCACATGCTGATTGAACCTGATTTAATGTGTTTGATATCTAATATTGCTTAGATAGATATAAATGAAACAGATCAATTCGTACTTGGTATTTGACGGCAGAATTTGAAGGAGAGGAGAGCTTCCATAATTCGTCATTTCTGAAAAGAGTTGTTATTAATCTAATCCTCTTAGTAGTCATAATTTTGAAGTTGCGGACAATTTCGTCTCTTAGGAAAAGACGTTTCTTCGGAAGAGCTTAGCATCATCAATTTCGATTCATCATTGTTACAACTAGTTTCGTTATAGGGAGAAGCCAAAGAAAGTAGGGGTCTATAGTCTACCAAAACCATCCTACCTCACCTGTAGTCTATAGAATTGCTTAAAGAATATTCTAAGTCTAAGACGGTTTTCTCAATCAATGAAAGTTTATTGGAATATAAATAATAATTTGAGACAACCTCCGACCCGAACTATGACCCAACGGAACTTAGATCAAAGTGAGCATCAACCTAGGTAAGTTGCTACATTCACTATCTAACTAATTCAGTAGTACGAATGCTAACCAATGCTTTTATGGAACCTCATGTCATTTCGTCTAGTATCCACTATGTTTCTCAAAGCCTTGAATATATCCTCAACATCTGTTCGGACATATTCTACAAGATAGAAATTAAGCTTTCTCTCCCCTGATTTAAGTAAATGGTCTACACGTTGCTTCTACGAAAATATCAATTCGTTGTCTCTTTCTGATCCCGAGCTCCAAAAGATTCAGATTACAGCATTTCAGAAAACTCGCCTACACAGAGCAGTATCTTCAAAGGGAAATCAATGATAGCAAACTTTTCTGTGGCAGTGACTATATAAGTATCAGTACTTCTAAGTCTATTAATTTCCTGCTCACCTCACACCCTACCTCCTCACGCATAAAAACGAAAAGAAATATTTAATTTATTACACCAAAGTGTATCAAAGTGCTCTGCAAAACGATTTTTTTGAAAGTCCGCACTCCAGCACCTCAATGCCTCACTGGGTTCCAAGCACATGTGGCTATGTAGGGTATTATATACGAGTATGCACACCTTGTGCTCCATTTCTTCATTTCTTTGCTTCATCAATAAATACGCACAGCAAGTGCTTGAAACGACTTGGAGGCAAATGCATATGTACAGACATACATGCGAGTGGATACACATTTATGCCGTATGTCAAAATCCCCGATGATTTGAAACAACCTGCCGACCGACCAACCAACCAATCAACTCTCCTATACATGAACCGTTAAGCGAATTTGTTGGGATGTTTGTATGTTTGTGTGTGCGTTTATGCGTATTTAGGCGCTCTCTTTTAACCATGCACCGGTGCTGTGGCAACGTCTGTCAGCGCATATAAAAAATTATGAACTTTTTCCCGATTTTTTTTTTTTTCATTGTTGTTTTCCCTCGATGTTGCACGTTCATTTGAATTCAGTATTTCTCGACTTTTCGACAACTTGACTTGGCCGATTTGTTTTTTTTTTGCTGCTGCCAGGCATTGTACATAAATTTTCAATTCGTTACGTTTAATTTGTGCTGCTATAATGCATTCGACGGCAGTGGCAACAACAACAAGAACAACAGCAACAAAAAAGTATACTGCGTTTAGATCACGATTTCGAGCGTTTTGAGTTGAGAGTGGTGGCATATTTATGTGTATATGTATGTGTGTGTATGTATTTATGAAGCTTAAATATTTCTTGAGTTATTTCTGCGCCGGAAATCTGCGTGCAGCAGCAGTTATTTTTCTTTATTAAACTGATTTTTTTTTCGATTAAACGGCGCTGTGTTTGCTTCCATATTTTCGATTTCGTTTGTTTGTTTAAGGAAATATTTTCAATTTATTTTTTACTAGCGACCCGCCCTGGCTTCGCACGGGTGCAAGGCTGATACTAAATTAAATACACTACAGAAAAACTATGAACGTTGTATATATTGTTACCAGCAAAATACTACATTGCTCACATATACTACGTTATGCTTTATTTCTACACGGTTATATTCTACATGGGTAAAGCCTATAAGCATAAACGGCAAATACTCTACTCGAGGTAAATTCTGAATTGAATTAAATTGAGGGCTGCCACGTTTTATAAATATGTCCGTATTTTCCAGATATACGGGGTGTGCGGCATAAATCTGTTGAGAAGTGTTCGGGCAGAAATGCACGAGCAAAACCGACCACTGACCGACCTTCTACGAAAACCGACTACCCACTCGTCGAAGTTTTTGCAAATAACCGGTTTTCGCTACACCATCCGACTACCCACAGTGCCACAGGTGTGCCACAAAAAAACCGGTGCCAAAAAGTAACCAATTACCGGTTACTGTAGTACTACACAGTACCAGGCGTTTGCCGCAAAAATTCGGTAGTAAGTGGGGTAGGGGTTTTTAGCGAAAAATTGGCAATACGGGAACCCTGTATATGGAATATGTCAAAACCATATACACCGGCACAAAAATCAACTGATTTGACCTTCAACTTAACTCTAAATCCGTTTATGCATCCGAGTTAACTCGTCTACATGCGTAAAGAAAATGTCTATATTCTATCCGAGTAGATCATTTAACTCATAGTGAAAAAGTGTTTATGCATGTGGGTTGAACTTACCCGTGTATAATATAACCGAGTAGAAAAGAAGCATAAACGTAGTAATAGTAAAGTGCTGGTATTTGGTGACACACATCTTGTATTCGTACGAACAATGGTATTGTTACTACATGTGTGTCTCGGGTATAAATAAGCCATTTTTTCACGTAAAAAGTAAACAATAAAAATGGTTAATATGTGTTATCCCTAAAAGATAAACATATACCATCGCAATACTGTAGTACATTATTAATTTGATCTAACTCGTAGGGTTTAGGCAGCGTTTTTCTAAATTGCTAAATAAGCACAAAAAAATACGTTAATTTACGACATCACGTTAGAAACCTCTAAAATTAGCAATGCTGCCTTAGTATATGAAGCATGTATTATACATATAAACCTTCCTCTTGAATCACTCTATCTATTGGAAAAAACCGCATCAAAATCCGTTGCGTAGTTTTAAAGATTTAAGCGCACATAGGGATATAGGGACAGAAAATGCGACTTTATTTTATACTATGTAGTGACTATGTAGTGATGTCTGTATGCATATCTCTGCTGCCTGACACACCTTTCTCCCTGCCTGTCTGTATTCGCACGCTCATTACTACGTGGTTACTCATTTCGCCTCCTGTCCTTCCCTTCTTTCTTATTTTCGAAAAATTTGTTTGCCGTCTGCTTGGATTTCTGGGAAAATTTTAATTTGACGTGATTTCCCGCAACGAAAACTCAGCAACTGCACGCGGCTAACACACACACACATAAAGAAACAAAAACAACAACATGCAACAACAGTAGCCGCTGCAAAATGGGCGCGTCTGTTGCTGTAACTTTATTCATAAACGCTTTAGCCGCTTGCTGGCTAGCCAATCCGTATCCACCCCCTTTGCGCTGCTGTATATGCCGCCTGGCATTTGGCAGCTGTTGACAACAACAACAACATCAGTGGTGCTGTGCCGCAGCTTGCCAAAATTCATTTTAGAGTCAACGTGCTGCGCGCGCTCCTAAATGGCAGCCGCCATGGCATTTGTCTGCCCATATTTTTCTAGTGGCATGCCACTCATCCATTCATGCAACGTCGCTGTTGCCATTTCTATAATGTGCTTTATAGTAAATGTTTTGTTGCTGCTTTTAATGTGTTGTTGTTGCTTTTTTTTGTTATTTCTTTTTTGCTGTCACTACATTATAATTTATTGTTGTTGTTGTTGCACATTTTTGTGTGCAGCACTTTAGCGCGATGAGCAATTATTACGACACCACTAATTGTTCGGCATGTTGTTGTGTCATTTACCAAAGCAATGCCATTTGCAACGTGCACCACATAAGCCAAACGCTAATTGCATGCCACCAACTGCCACTGTATGCGGTGGCATAAAATAAATGCAACAACATAACAGCATAACAACACTAGCAACAACAACAATATAAACAACTGCAACAAATATTGCAACTTCATGCACCCTCCTCGCCATTTGTCTTGCCACTTCTACGCTCTTGTCCTCTGCAGTGGCAAATTCGCCATAAAATACACACACAAACCTACATACTTGGCGGCGCATTTGTAATTGCCGCACTTGCATTTGATAAATTTTTGTTGCATATTTCTTTGAAATGGCTTAAAAATAGTTTAAGTACGCGCTGTTGCATGCCTCAATCATGCCTCCGTGCATTGCTAGTCAACTTATACTTGTTTGTTTTATTGTTGTTGTTGTGTTTTCATGAAAATATCATTTATTATGTGTGTTTGTTGCCAGTCGTCGGTTTTACTCTCATTTTACCGCATTATTTTTGATATATCTGAGACCAAGGGGTGCCTCACAGCTAAGAAATGTGCCCGCCTTTGCTGTTTGCCGACTTAATTTACAAAATTCACAAACATACATATCACACATATGTATGTATGTGTATATATCACAGCTACTTGCTGGGTGCGCTGCTTGTTCGCTGTGTGTGCTGTGCTGTTTGTTGCTCTGTGTTTGGCTGTCAAGTGTGTGTGAAAAGTGTCAGTAACCATAATTAGTCAATTGCGAGTTGTGTGCCACATATGTTTTGTGTTTACGCGCCTTTTGTTGTTGTTGTTGTTGCTTGTATATGTATGTTTAAAGCAATACCTGCTGTTGTCGGCATCTGCTTCGTATTTAAAAGGCCAGCCAAAGCATTGATTTCATGATTATTGCATAATAATAATTCATTTATTATTATTAATTATTATTTGGCAGTAAAATTAACACTATATCGGCACTTTGAAAATGCCGATGCAATTTAATAGCTACTAAAGATATTTGTATGACTGTATAATGCACATACATACATACATGTATAATTTTATGGATGAGTGTATTGAATGCGCTTCAAAGTAGCATAGTTTAAGAGATAAAATATTCAAACTTCTGGAATATTATTTAATTGGAATTCTGCAGGTTTTCTGTTTGATATACATAATTGTATAATCGATTTCAGCGGGTTATCGATGTAGATTCTGTCAAATAAGTACCCAGAAATTTTAAAGAAAACACAAAGAATTTATCAATCATCTAAATTTATTATATCCCCTTCAAATAGACGCCTTCGGAGGCAATACACTTCTTCCAACGAACAATCCAATCATCAACACTTTTTAAAGCTATATTCCGGGATGGCCTTTAGTTCTTGTTGCGAATTAGTTTTGTTGTCTTCAATGCTCTCAAAACGGGTAATTTGAGCTTTGGAAACAGGAAAAAGTCACACTGCGCCATATCTGGAAAGTACGATGGTTGTTCGATGCTATTTGTTGAATTTTTGTTCAAAAACTCGTTCACAATGATCGCTTTGTGGCACTGGTGCATTATCGTGGTGCAAAGTCCAACTGTTGTTCCGCCACAAATTTGGTCAAACGCTTAATAACGCCAAGATAATATTCTTTATTGACGGTTTTGCCCTCCGGTAAGAATTCCGAATGAACAACACCACGAATATCGAAGAAAACGGTCAGCATCACCTTGATTTTCGATTTGCTTTGGCGCGGTTTTTTCGGTTTCGGCTCATTTTTGTCGCGCCATTTCGATGATTGTTGTACTCGAAAACCTATGTCTCGTCACCAGTTATGATGCGTTCGATGAACGTTGGATTGGATTTTACGCGTTCAAGTATGTCTTCAGCCACCTTACTGCGATTCACTTTTTGAAGAAAATTCAGATCTTTTGGCACCAATCGCGTCGCGACTTTATGGTACTTACGGTACGACTAAATGGTACTTAGCAATAAAAATTGACATAATATACTATTTGACAGAATTTAGTTTTTGATATAAAAATGATTAAGAATGTGTCGCCCTTTGAATTAAAAGTAATATTTAAATAAAAATATAACAACAAGTAGAGACACCAGTTTGAAAATATAAAAAAATCGAAGTTCGATTAGTACATTTTATCGGACATATAAATCGAAAATATTTAGTTTTATTGAAATTATTGAAATTATGGAATTTGAAAACGAATACAAACCTTAAAAAATTTCAGTAAAATGTTTTGATATTTTTTGATAATAGATTACACAAAATTATCGATATTTTTCGAATAATCGATAGTGCAATAATATCGATAGCTATTAATCGATAACTGAGGGCCGCAGAATTCAAATTACTTTCAACGAAATTTTTTACAATTGTATTCACATATTCATACACTAACAGAATTTGATAGGAAAACAAAAGGTTTGGTTGCCCATAATATATATTCAGAGTATAATTTTTAGCTTCCTTTTTCCCTTCACAACAAATTGTTTCCCTATTTTTAGACATTTTGAAAAAATAACAATACCTTATATCATTTTCCGTTGCTACGCTTACGCAATGTGCTAATGCGCCTAAATGTAGGCAACGATTTATAGTTTTTGGTGTAAATAGTCAAACTTTTGCCAATTTTGAGTTTCAGTATAATACATTTTATATAATTTATTAATTAAATACAAAAAAATACCGCAATTTTAACACATTGTATTAGTCTGAATATGAGACTATTTATAATTGAATGACTCTGAAATACAGCTGTCATTTATTGTCAAAAAATCAACAAATTTTGACTAATTTTAATTATATTCATCCGAAAAAAGTCTCGATTACACGTAGTGAAGCTATTGTGTTTGTTCGAAAATATGCAGCTGTTTACAATTTGTTAACGCAAATGGCATATAAATAGATGATTATACTAACCAAAATTATGTAAATTCACTTATTGATGTTTATGGCTTAATTAACTCAAAATAGAAAAATGCAAATGCATAATAAATAAATATGCAAATATGCTGTATATGTTTATTTTAATTATATATAACAACAAGTAGTAATAATAAAACAACTACAATATTTAATACAATGCAATGCAAATGAGACTCAGTAGTAAGGGAAAAAACTTTCGAATGCACAATAATGCACTGTAGGAAATTTGAGATTGAAAATGAGACTGTGAAAAAATATAAATCTATATAATAGTGTTCTCAGTCTTTAAAATAACTACCAAAAATTGGAAATTTTTTTTTTTCAAAAATAATATTTAAAAATTTTCAAAAAAAAAAATCAGAAATTTTTTTATACAATTTAAAAAAACAGTAAATTCTAAGAAAAACTAAGAAGTAAAAAAATAATATCTATTATATTTACACAACAGAATGCCATCCAGAGTTAATCTCAAATTCCTTTTATGTTCAATTTCTTTCATCACAAATTCTCTTCAACATCCCTACCGGGCATTTGCCTCATTACAGTGCATGCTAACAATTCGCAAAGTGATTAAGCATGTTTACTGATGCAACACGTTTATAAATATTACAAAATTATTGACACATTTAGTATTTATATAGAATACAACTACACACATACACATTTGTTTAAATATTTATTTAAATTTGTTGCATTGTTTGTATGGCGGCTCACTTTGGCATTTTATGCAAATATAGCTCATCAATTTACATAGAATATCATTGGCAGGATAATAGTATAATAATATTTATTTTATATGTTGCAATGGCGTAAACAAGCGATCAAACAATATTAATTAAAAGTTGATAAACAAAAGTCAGCACAACAAATTGATGAATGCAAATGACAAATGGTTGAACGCAGTCAAAGCGAATGACAGTTATAGCACATAATTGTTGGCAAATGTATATGTATGTATGTACATATACTGTATGTAAATTTTTGTGAATTGAATATAATAATATAATTTAAAAATAACAATAATAATTTTCCGTTACCGTTTTAATCGTCAGTAGCTCAGTTACTTATACGAGGTCGATTCAATAAGTGAGTTGCTTTCTTCTTTGCAAAGGAATTTCTATGCAATTTCTGTACTATAGACGATGTTGTTGGTTCAAAATTGTGAATCTTTTCGTTAGGATAATATAGAAATGCTTAAAATCGTTTCATAGCCACTACCGGGGCATATCCATAACAATAGCAGATCAGGATGAATAAGATTCTTCCCTAAAATTCGTTAAGGGTACCCCCCCTTTCCCGATTTCAAATTTTGACGATTTTGTATGGGCTGGTAAATGAACATAAATTATTTTTCCGGGTTGTAACTTTTCATTCATTTATTTGAAGGTTTAAAAAAGAAGAAACAAATTTTACATTTTTTTTTTTGTTGCTGTTTTTTGCCATCAAACAAAAGCCCTACTTTTCGGCGGCGAATGTGATTTCTGCTCACTGGAACTTACTTCCAACTGGATTAGAAAGATGTTGGCTCTGGTATGAACTAGGATTATTAGTTTCGGACAAAAATTAACAAAATGGCTGACCTTTGAGATTTTTTTTTTGAAAATCGCCTTTTGTTAAGCCACGAATCAAGTTGAAAAATAAAGAAGATCTTCACCGATTTATTTATCCTAGTTCATACCAAAGCTATATATGTATAGAATAACGTATTAAAATTTGAAACGATTGGATTAATAGGTTTTGAGTAACCTCATGCACCAGTCGTAAAAAACTGTTTCGAGAAGTAGAAGAAGAATACGTGTTTAAAGTTTTGAGAAGTAAATTCTGGGGTATAAAACCTACCTACGTTCAATCTTGAATCGGATATATCTTTAAGAGTTTTTGAAATTTTCACTTGAAATTTTAAAGGAACATTCTTGAATAGTTATAAGTTCGAATCAAATAAAAAATATCGATTTTTTGAAACCGAGAATGGGGGAGTCCCCATAAATGAGTGTTTGATACGAAGAAATCAGGTATTAAAACATGTTTATTTTGATAAATCAGAACTAATGATGAAAGTCTACTATACAAATATGATCAAATTAGTAAATTCATGGGGTTCTCACAAATATATCAACAAAAGTATAATCTTACATGAAGGCTTTTTTATCTACATATATGTATATCAGTCAACAACAATTATAATATAATACTTCCATGCCAAACTCTCAGAGCAACTTTTTGAACTGTTAGCAAATAGAGTATATTTTCATATGTGTCTTCTAGCAGAGGATCGAGGTTTCACACATGCAAATCTTTACATAAAATGAATTACTTATTGGGAGGTGACCTCAATCTAGTAAAATCTTAATTTTTATGATGTCTAAAGCATTATAGTCCGGCGAAGAAAGAGAGAGAGAGAGAGAGAGAGTGTAAGAGAAGTTTGGAAAGTCATATAATAAAGATATAAGCACCAATTATATGTGCAAATGTATACTTAACTTAGTGCCAAGATTCTAATTTTACTTTTGTCACCTTTACTGTTAGCTAAAAAATCAGCTAAAGCAGTGAAAACCCGCTAAAAAGTTTGCGTGTTTAGGCAACATACATAAATTGTTGCCACACCGAAAGTGGCACGAATAATAGTGTCTCTTGGAAAAGCAGTCATCGTTTCTAAGCTCCTCTTTCTCGAGTCCCAATATTCTCTAGCATTTAAATGTCAATTCTAATTGGCAACTCAGTAACAGCAACAAAAACGCGTCTGTTGCACACAAAACACGCAATTAGTGGCAGCGCGAACGAAGATATTACAACTCTAATTTGTGGCATAAATGTAGAGATTTTTCTAAATAACAAACAACAACAACAACATAAGTGCAGGAATAATTAAATTTTTATTTTTATAACATTTTTATGTCTACCACAATGAACATAAAATTGTGCTAAAATAAACAAAAAAACAAGCAACAAGCAACGGTTTATAGTTGCCACAAATGTATATAAGATCGTAAAGGGTGATTTTTTAAGAGCTTGATAACTTTAAAAAAAAAAAAAACGCATAAAATCTCATCGGTTCTTTATTTGAAACGTTAGATTGGTTCATGACATTTACTTTTTGAAGATAATTTCATTTAAATGTTGACCGCGGCTGCGTCTTAGGTGGTCCATTCGGAAAGTCCAATTTTGGGCAACTTTTTCGAGCATTTCGGCCGGAATAGCCCGAATTTCTTCGGAAATGTTGTCTTCCAAAGCTGGAATAGTTGCTGGCTTATTTCTGTAGACTTTAGACTTGACGTAGCCCCACAAAAAATAGTCTAAAGGCGTTAAATCGCATGATCTTGGTGGCCAACTTACGGGTCCATTTCTTGAGATGAATTGTTCTCCGAAGTTTTCCCTCAAAATGGCCATAGAATCGCGAGCTGTGTGGCATGTAGCGCCATCTTGTTGAAACCACATGTCAACCAAGTTCAGTTCTTCCATTTTTGGCAACAAAAAGTTTGTTAGCATCGAACGATAGCGATCGCCATTCACCGTAACGTTGCGTCCAACAGCATCTTTGAAAAAATACGGTCCAATGATTCCACCAGCGTACAAACCACACCAAACAGTGCATTTTTCGGGATGCATGGGCAGTTCTTGAACGGCTTCTGGTTGCTCTTCACCCCAAATGCGGCAATTTTGCTTATTTACGTAGCCATTCAACCAGAAATGAGCCTCATCGCTGAACAAAATAAATCGGACGTAAAGCGCGAAACACATTTCGAACCGAACACTGATTTTGGTAATAAAATTCAATGATTTGCAAGCGTTGCTCGTTAGTAAGTCTATTCATGATGAAATGTCAAAGCATACTGAGCATCTTTCTCTTTGACACCATGTCTGAAATCCCACGTGATCTGTCAAATACTAATGCATGAAAATCCTAACCTCAAAAAAATCACCCGTTATTTATGTACGAGTATGCGTAAGTGCGGTTTGTATATAGTGCGGTGACGAGTGAGTGAGCGCGTAATAAAGTGTGGCAATGAAAGTTGAGTGCGTTTTTCGATGCAAAGCGACTTTGATGGGAATTTTCCTTAATTGCAATGCGCAATAGTACCGTACTAAAAATAGTACAAATTAACAAACATGAGTATAAAGGCAGCGGAGTTGTTGAGAGAGAAAAAAACGAAATTCGAAATTAAACTGAGGACTAAACAAATTAAACAGGAAGTGAATGATCTGAATGATGACTGGAAATTGAAGGCAAATAGCAAAGCGTTTCAGGCAATCAATTTTTATTTCTTACACATCCTACCTAGCATGCCAACTTGCCACACATTTCGAAAGAATTAACGAGTTGAAATGAATTGAAATGAATTTGTGGCACAGGTATAGCCAACACACAGCAGCATCAACACACACATACAAACTCATCAAGAGCATACACGCAGACTCACACACATTTTTTATTGACAAATTTTCCATTTCGTACAACAAAAGCGGCAACAGTCATGGCAATCATCAATGGCAGCAGGTACATTTGAATTGGAAATGCTTGCTCTTACTGTTGTTGTTGTTATTATTGTTGTTGCCACAGTGTGCTTGCTGCACGCTTGTTGCAGTGGCAAATAAATCAATGCAATGGGACAGCATGCGGCAATGCCGTTACCACGACAACATACACTAAATAGTTTAATAGCCAACAACAACAGCAAGCGGCTAAAGCTGTGGCAGCGCAACAACAACAAATATAAATTTAAAATGGAAATAAAAGAAATGCCACCCATTGATGCAGTGGCATCAATCGACGCAGCGGCAACCAACGGCAACAGTAACCCATACACAGTGCTAGCGAATTTGTTTATCGAGCAACTTTTGTTGGTATGTGTTGGTGTGTGTGTGCTGGAGACAACTGAAATTTGTTGTTGAATAAGTGCAACAAATGCAGCATTGCTGCGTGGAGCTCGCACTGTTGGTTGCTGTGGCGGCTGCTGCATTTGTTGCATGCATGATTGCACGCCGCCAAAGCAAACACACACACACATTCTTATATATGTATGTATGTATGTATACATTTAAATGCAAATAAAACAGTTTCGATAGGAAATTTGTTAGCTTCTCATACACTTCTATGTATGCAAGTGCTTGTGCTCGTACTTTACAAATTTGTTTACTTTTCACAACTACCAAAGCACACGCACAAACACACACATACAGTCAAAGATACATCTATGTATATTTGAACTCCTTCTTTACTACACGCTCTCAACTCTAGCCACCTATATATCATCACGTTAGACAAATATTTTTACATATCAACATTTTGGTAGCAAAGTTTTTAGTGCCTTTCAGTTATATGCTGACGAGGCAAGTCCGCTGACAAGGCGGGAAGACTCACATACAAACAAATTTATTGAAATACACGCTGCAGCTGAGCTGTCCATTCTAACGTTTGCACTTTTGTGAGTACTTAGAGCAAATCATGCAGTAAAAATTTTTAACTTGTTGTCGAATTATGTAGCGCCTAAACTCCTAGGGTATACTTTTGCCATTGGCAAAGCCTTAGAGCACAAAAAGTCAATTACAAGTAGGCTTACCGTAATTTCTGCATTGAACTATTAAAGTATATACATATTTTTTATTTTTTAAGCCATAATTGAATATAGCATTCACTTCTTTAATTAGTTTTTGAAAATTGTCCCTGGTTTCTCAACTTTGAAATATCAATCACAAATCAGAGTAGAACCACACGAAAGGTTCGGGCTATTTTAAAGGCAACTTGAAAAACTACATATATCAATGAATTTTTGATGATCTCTAGTAAAAAATAAACAATGCGATTCTTCAAGTAGATACATATAGCCTCGCTACAATTATCATTTTAAAAAATTGCCAGCCCTAGTTATACCCCTTTCTAAAATTCGTTTTAAGAACTCGTGAATCCTGCTCCTGTCCTTACTTATAGATGGCTTTTACAGTCTCACTTCTTCGAGAGAATTCTGAAACTGAACCGGAAAGATTTTTTCGTGAAAAATATAACCTCACTATTTGCTTTAATGTGTTTAATGTATTAATTTGCTTATTACAATTAAGATATGCTCCAAAATTGCTCAATATGAATAAGATCTCCTTATGGGGATGGAATATTTTAATATATTAAATACATATAAGGTTATTACACCCATCCTGTTGGCCAATAATGGACGCTTCTGGTCGATCGCCTGCTTCATGCGGTCCAGTTGTTCGCAGTAGTTGGTAGAATTAAGTGTCTGGCCATATGGGAGCAGCTCATAGCGGATGAATTTCTTTCAATCCCACTAAACACACTGCAAAACCTTCCATTTTTTGTCACCAGTCACCATCCGTTTCAAAAATGGGTCGGGTTCGTTCCGTTGCAGCAGCATATCGCAGGCGTTGATTCGGTCCAGAAGTTATTTTTTCCGTCAAATCATGCGGCACCCAAACATGAAACTTTTTTGTGTACCCAGCCTTCTGCAGATGGTTTAAAATGGTTTGGTGACCAACTCTCATCTCCTGTGCGATTTAACGAGATGCCACATGCCGGTCTGACTCGTTGTTTTCGATGATCTCATCGGTATTCGTCGTCTCAGGTCTTCCGCCGGCTGGCTTATCCATTGTGTCCTTTTCACCTGCTCTGAATCATCGAAACCATTCCTCCGCAGTTCGAAGTGACAGAGTACCATCCCCCAAAACACCATTAATCTCATGGAAAGTTTCTCTAGCGGATTTGCCTTTAACGAAGGAAAAGCGAATTTCGGCGTTAGGAAACTCCATGTTCACTGTTGAACGCAATATCCAAACTAATCATGCATAGCGTCGTTTGTAGGTTATATCAAGACATTTCAAAGATGTATAGTATTGCCAGATACGAGCTCTGTAGGCTTTATACATAGCCGCGAAATTGAAAAGACAAAAAGACCCTTAAAGGTTAATATATACCTATCTAAAGTGTTTTATTCAACATATGACACCGACTTTACTTTTAGAAAATAAAACCTATAACATTACTATAGAGCATCGTGTAAGAAGCCTAATTATTTTATAATATATATGTAATTCTCTTTATAAGAAAAAAATTACCAATGCAACGCCTTTTGTACCCAAAATTACTCAATTAATTCTAAAGTTATTTTCTCTGAATTTCCATTAATATAAAAAATAAATTACGAAAATTATTTTTAATTACATGTACCCAAGTTTCCGTCGTATATCACACTATATTTCCCAGAAGGATATAATTTTTTGGAAACAAATTTAAAATTCCTCAATTTTTTTTCACTTCTGCCTCACAACTTTGGCTGTCCATCAGTGTCTTCACACATGCACACCTTAAAAGTGCTGTTGGTGCATTTATTTTATTGCACCCTTCTAAATGCAAGGCTTCACACACACATATGTCATTGTATTTGTGTGTGTTCTTGCCTGAAACTTTTATTTGCTTAGTTTATTTGTTTCACAAAAAATGTGGCCCAGCACTTAAGTTGATGTAAAGTACAAAAAAATAAACAAATTACTGCAACACAGCCAAAACAGTTAATAGGGCGCTATCGTTTAAAACTTTCTTAATAAAACAAAAATATTTACAGTTTTTTAGTGTTTGCTGTTTTGTTTTTTGATCGTTGGGTTTCCAATAATTGTTTAATTTTCGGCAAAATTTCTCATGAATTTTCGAAGGAAACTTAGAGGTAATATGTTTTGGAAATTGAGTTTATATGTAAGTAAATATAATTTAAATTTCGTTTCCGGTGCTTTCGTAAAAATTAACTTTTCGTGTAAGCAAATAGATTTGAGAGGTTTGGTTTCCAGTAGGTAATGGATGATAGTTGTCTTGACGACATTAAATATGTTTTTTATAAGCTTTATTAAACAACTTCCAAGAAGAGAAACATTTTAAGTTAAGTAGTTTGTGAAACGAACATGGCATGAGAACTCTGTTAGTGAAGTTTGGTTTCCCAGAATCAGCGATCTATCATGGTATATGTATGGCAGAGAACGAACTTTTAAATTTTTTCAGTTAAGAGAAATTTAATGAAACTGTTCTACAAGTTCAGAAGATTGAAGAAAAAACACAATTACATGTTCTCTCGAGCTCTCAATGGAACATTTTTTATTTTTCCAAGAATGTCCAATGATTGACTCTTAGGATTAACATGAATTGACCGGATGCAATTGTTCAATCGGAAAGTTTTAACTTTTTCTTTATAGGTGCAAATACCGTATAAAAGATTTCATTCATTATGGCTAGCATATTCCATAGTGAAAAACAAAAATATTTCCGGTAATTATAGAGAAATTGTCAAAAGCAACAGTTTTCAAGTACGAAAAAGTTAGTGAATATGTATTAACTTATACCAACAAGCAAATCGCAAAAAAGTACAACAAACTTAATTGACAACACTCGTACACGTCAACTCTTGTATATACATATGTCCGATAAGTCCCATCATAGTTGAGGAGACAAATACCCATACCCACATGTAGTTCTATCAAAAGCACATATTTCTCATTTGGTCGCTCTTCAGATATTGCTTTTCATACAATTATTTTCCAGCAAAAAAGCAAGAAAAAATGGTATGCAATTTTTCAATTACAATCACACAATTACTCAGTGGTACAAGTGTATTGAAATACGTCCAAAACATCGGTGCAAGCATGAAAAACTTCTTTCATATGTATACAGCAAGGGTAAATTTGTGTGTATAGAAAAAAATAGTTGTTTGTATGAAAAAAAGTAATTGTTTTTATGTGAATAGTGAACTGTTTACGTACCAATTTATTTAGCAACGTTTGCGCTTTCCAGGTCCTTCCGTATGAGTAGACACTGATGAATGAGATGAGCATCAATTAAATGTTGAAGAGTGTGTTTTTCATACGCAACAAATATTTTTGATTCACAGTCGCTTGGGTTTTATATATTTTGATTTGGTTTTAAATTTTTAACGTATGTAATTTGACAATTGAGTTGATTTTAATTTAAGTTAAGTTAAGTTATGTTAAGTCAAATATGTTAATTTAATTTAGTTTGTAATTTTATTTTATTTATTTGATTAAGTTTAATTTGTATTTCAATTTAAGTTAAATTACGTTAAGTTAAGTTATGTTACGTCACGTTAAGTTACGTCAAGTTAAGTCAATTTCATTTGGTTTTTAATTTTATTTTGTTTTATTCAATAAAGTTTACTTTAATTTTAATTTAAGTTAAGTTATGTTACGTCACGTTAAGTTACGTCAAGTTAAGTCAATTTCATTTGGTTTTTAATTTTATTTTGTCATATTCAATTAAGTTAACTTTAATTTCAATTTAAGTTAAGTTACGTCAAGTTAAGTCAATTTCATTTGGTTTTTAGTTTTATTCAATAAAGTTTACTTTAATTTTAATATAAGTTAAGTTACGTTAAGTTAAGTTAAGTTATGTTACGTCGCGTTAAGTTAATATCAGTTGGTTTTTAATTTTATTTTGTTTAATTCAATTAATTTTACTTTAAGTTAAGTTACGTCACGTTACGTTAAGAAATTTTAATTTCATGTAAATTAATTTATATTATTTCATTTTATTTATTTTTTTATTATGTACATCCTTGCAACATACATATTCCCACACTCCAAATCATAGTGTTCGCTTAACCGCCACACTTTGCATGTTGCAATGCAATTTGCATGCCACCAATATTTTTTAGCACTTGTTTCCGTGCACGCAGCAACGTGCGCTAATTGAATTTTTCTTCACTAATTTTTGTAAATAATTACAAGCATGTCTTACAGTTTTAAATACGATTTTTTATTGTTGTAAAAGCACACGGTTCCCATTCTTATTGCCTTTCACTGCTATAATGGTGCAACATGCTCACGCACGCATACGCGCACACACAAACTCGAGACATGCACCCGCTAACTTGGCTCGAAGTAATTATGTGACGGCAGCCAAAGTAAAAATTATATCACGCGTCAACATGCTACACGCTGACGCCAAAGTGGCAAGTCGGGCATAAGGAAAAAATCGTAATGCAAGTTTTTTTAACGGCTTATTAATTTCCATGCACCCAGTTTGCACTTTATTAAATTTAATTATCATTGTGCAATGGCTGTGGCAAGTTTGTTGTGGTGGCTTAGCTTTTTTATTTCATTTTTCTTTTATTTTCCATTATTATTTATATGTACCTGTTTCAGTTTCCTATTAGGTTAGGCTGTAATTTGTGCGAAGTCTTTCCTTTTTTGTGCAACGCCGATTGCATCATGCACGTATAGTGCAAACTTTGCCACTTTCCACAAACTTGCAACGTTGTATGCGGCATGAGATAGTAGATAAACAACATGCAGCGTTGAGTAAAACATTTGACGCATAACAACTTGGCACCAGTGTGCCTTAAATCGGCGGAAATGGTTAAAAAATTGATTGGAGAAATGTGTAGGGAGGGCAAAAGAAATTTTACTTGAGTGATGCTATTTTTGGGGGGTAAGCATGAGTAACTGGTGTTTAATAGCAAAGTAGCACGAAGGCTCCTGATGGTGGCTTGGGTGATATCAAATGTCAATAGAGTACTTATGAAAGGTGAAGGTTGTAAAGGGAGTTAACATGGACTATGAGTTCCTCTTGGCGCCACATTAGTGGTGATACGAAAGTAGATACCCATATCTCATATTGTTTAAAAAAAAAAAAACAGCACATAAAGTGTATTCAGTAGATTACGAATCCCCATCAACTCTCAGGAAACACGAACTAGTAATTTATATGTGAAATAAGCAACTTATAAAGAATATAATGGAGAATTTTCAGGTAAACTTTATTATAAAAGTATATTTCTAAGGAACGCGTCAGAGGACAGACTATGGGATGTGTTTGATCTGAAGCTTGAAATATGATAATACTTAGAGAATTCTTGAATACCAAAAACCCGAATTTTTTTCGTAATAGATTGGAGAAAACCACATTCTCTAAGGAATATTTTCGACTTAGAGATATGGAATTAAAGATAATATCTCAAGATCATCGGTTTGACGGACATTTATTAACTATCATAGGTCTGATAATGTTCAGTTGGCGTAATTTTGGTAGTTCTAACAAGGAGCTGCTTAAATTTTTTGTCTGTGATATAAGAAAATGATATCTGTTTTACAGTTGTAAACTTTATGAATTAAGAATATGCTGCAAGTCTTCAGTTATGCTTGAAGTGTCCACACTTCAAACGATTGGAAACTGATTTGGAAATCTAGAATGTGTTAAGAGGTGTTTAGTTCTACTTTTAATACTGTTGAGATTACGACAAAGATCTCTGAAACTCAACCCGAGGCACCTTATCAGATTATGATCGATGACAGATTAGAATTTTGTGAATTTTTAAACTTTTTAAGTATAATTGTTAATATTCCAGTTTTTCGGCAATATCTTGAAAACAATCTTTCTGAGCAAAATCTTAAAATCCAATACCCAATTTCTTTAAAACATAATGGAAAATTTAAACGGTTGCTAACAAAAAACATATTAATATTAGGTCTACAACTTTGCTTCCGCCGAAATTTTCTTATTAAAATTAACTATTCTCGCAGAAAAGAAACGAAATTAGTGCACATGCTGAAATTTCAAACAAAAAATCGCTTTGTTGCATTTTTTTGCAAGATTTTTCCTTCAATTAAATTTACTCTAGTAAAGGACGCTTATGCATCGCTTCACTCCCTTTTGTGCGCGCAACTTTAATGAGGGGTGTTTATGTTGTGGGTTGCATGGTGCATGGGGTGTATTGAATTTGCTATTACCGATGTTGTTGTGGCGTTTGTCATTGCTGCGGCTTTGAGCTGTTGTTGTGTGTTTTGCAATTAATTGAATTTAAATGAAATGCAACAATGCAAATATGTATGTGTGGCAACTATATACATACATATGCATAAAGCTAGTTAATCGTGCAAGCAGGTGTGAGGTAAACCATGTTAAAAACAACAATGGAGTACAATATCAGCGGTTTTGAAATTTTTTTTTTGTTTTTGTTGCAACTACAAGTAAATATAACTTTTATAATGGATTTTTTATAGGCATGTTGCACAGAAAAAAACAACAATTTGTCGTGTAACAGTATTTTTTAAATATCTTGTGCATGTTGCAACATCCTTTTTATTACACATTTGTAATTTTTTTGTATTATTGCTTTATTTCATTTTATCCCCTAGTCTTGCTGGCCACACAAATGCTGTGAACTTTTTTATTTTTTGTTCGCTTCCAGTGAAAGCAACCGCCATATACTGTATATATATGTCTCTATATACATATATAATTAATCCTTAATGCATTGCGCTTGCTGTCTGCTTTCCACGTCTGTCTGTCTGTCTATCAGTTGCCTACAAGTGCGTGTGTTTGTTTGCATGCTTTTATGTGGCTGACTGTGTTGCAATATGCGGCAACCGTTGCAACATAACCAGCACTGAGAATCCTTTATTTTTGCCACCACCAAATACAAAACAAAAAAAACGGTTAGATCAGCGTGAAAGGGGTGGCCGCACAAGCTTCTCAAAATTCAATGTTGTCAGTGTTGTTGCTGGTTTGTGTGTCTGCAATTATTTTTGTATGTTTTCTGCTTGCGGCATGCAGCATGCGGCTGCAAATGCGACGCGCCGAAAGTTGATCCTTGTTAATTTTCGGTGATTATTTTGATTTCTACAATTTGTTATTGCTGTTGTTGCGCTTTATTACGGTATTTTAGTGCACTGCAACAGCTCACCTTTTATTTTATTTTAATTTATTGCTTACTGTTTACTATTTTACGGCATTTAACGTTAGTTCACATGGAAATTTGTATTATTTAACTTTTATTTTAATTTTATTTAATTTTAATATATTTTTTTGATTTTTATGTATTTATTATTTTTTTTTTAATTTTTAAGCACTTATCAATTATTTTCGTCAATTTTCCGTAACTCAATCATTCTTATTGACGCTTTGCCACACTCCACAAGCATTCTTGAAGGCTCCGCTGTCCTTGTTGCAAACTGCCAATGCTTGTGCAATACGATAGCAAGCGTTTCGCTCTTTATAAAATAATTAATTTAATTGTATGCAAGCGTTGGCTTGCACAAAAGCATGCATGCCACACACATACATACATGTCTGCTTGGGTTAAGTATTGGTCACGCAATAAGCGCATCAAATGACGCTGCATTGGCTAGTGCGGATCATCGACTGCAACGACTGACGCCGCCGCCGCCACATGTAATTATGCAGCCAGTGAGAGAGCGAATGAAACTTAAACGGCCTCCAATGGTCCAAAAGGATGCGTAGCGTTTATGGCCCGCAGTCACCGAACTACTCACATGCGTGTGTATATGTTTTTGTTGCAACAACAACAAACACCCGCTTGGCTAATTAGTGCAATATTACAGGCAGCAACCAATTGCGTTGCCACTTGCCACAGGTAGAAAACAGAGCTTAACACACTTGCAACACGGTTGTTTGTTTGTGCAACACATGTATTATATATTACTAACTGTATGTTTGTTTGTATATGTATTGGCTGTTGCAAGTGTCAACGATTTGCGGATTTTTACACACTATCTACCCGGCGTACACACAAATTAAATGCGCACACTTTTAATTAATTAATCTTGTTCGATAGCGCGTCTGGCGTAGCGTAAGCTCCGTAGCTTAAATCATTTCGCCTGTCTGCCAGCGCGCACACACACACAACAACAAATACATAATCACACGCGCCAAAAAATGTGTAAATGCACAATAATCGTACATCTAAATCAATTGATGTATCGTGTTTGCACAAATCGGCGGCAGTTTGCGCAAGCCAACAAACTGCATTTAAAAATGAAAAAATCACACTTTTTACCTTAAAATCACCAAAAACATACACTTCTTATTGTTGTTGTTTTAGTATATAAATTTAATTTATATTTCTTTGCTTTTCACACAAAATTCTTCACACACACTTATTTTGCTTTTTTACTTCCTATGCGTTTATTTGCATTTCCTTGCCACTACTCGTGTGTCTTGAAATATGAACATACGCGTTCCGGCTTTTTCATCCGCTACCGAGATCCGTACGAGCGCTCTGTTTGTAAACAACTGATTCGTTGACTGCATGGCATCGCCAACCAACCAGCCAGCCATCCAGTCAGCCAGCCTTCAGTCGCAGTCACCACCGGTTCTGGTTGTGGTGAGTTTCGGCGTTTGTTGCGCATGTGTGCGTATTTGTTTAAATTTCTGCATTTGTGTTTGCGCGTGTGTGTGTGTTGCTGGATTGTTGCTACAGTTGGTGAAATGGTAGCCAGACTTTGTTTACATTTGCTTTGCTGTCTTTGATGTTTGATTTTGTTTTATTTGCTTTTTTGTTTACTTTCACGTATTTGTTTCTGTCGACGCATTTCCTTTGGTTAGGGCTGCAACATGTTGCTGGCAACATTTGTTGCTCGTATTTGTTATGAGTGTTGTGAAACTAATTGTGCGAACATAGCAGGTTAAATAGCGTACAAATCAACTTTTGAGACAAATTTTAGTGAATTACTATTGTGTAGTTGGAGTCATATGTAGAAGTTCACGTAAGTGAGGAAAGTTTCTGACTGCCATTCACTTGGGAGTGGCCAGGAACGATTCTTTTACATGTGGCTCAAGCAGCTCACAACTTCCGGTCTTAGACCAAGTATCCTCTGGGTAGCCAACAGACATCCGTCTGGAAGCGAGCTAAAGTGAGAAGGCGAATCCCGCTTATGCGGTTGTGCGTTGGGCTTGGGACCCACCACATAAAAACGAATAACCAGTGAATAAGAAACACAGGCCTCGGATGAGAAACCCCCCTTTTGATGACGACCACGGCAAACGTATAAAGGACTATGATTTAAGGGCATGCACCTGGAATGTCCGGACCCTTAATTGGGAAGGTGCCTCTGCCCAGCTGGTTGATGTCCTCGTAAGAGTAAAGGCTGACATCACCGCAATCCAAGAAATGCGATGGACGGGACAAGGACGGAAGAAGGTGGGTCCTTGTGACATCTACTACAGCGGCCATATAAAGGAGCGCAAATTCGGTGTGGGATTCGTGGTGGGAGAGAGACTCCGTCGTCGAGTCCTGGCATTCACTCCGGTGGATGAACGTCTAGCCACAATCCGCATCAAAGCGAGGTTCTTCAACATATCGCTGATTTGCGCCCACGCCCCGACGGAAGAGAAGGACGAAGTGATCAAAGATACCTTCTATGAGCGCCTAGAACGTACCTATGAGCGCTGCCCCCGCCACGATGTCAAAATCGTGCTTGGCGATTTCAACGCTAGGGTGGGTAAAGAAGGTGTCTTTGGCACAACAGTCGGAAAATTCAGCCTTCATGACGAAACATCACCAAACGGTCTGAGGCTGATCGACTTCGCCGGGGCCCGAAATATGGTCATCTGTAGTACTAGATTCCAGCATAAGAAAATCCATCAAGCTACTTGGCTGTCCCCGGATCGAATCACTCGCAACCAGATCGATCATGTTGTGATAGATGGACGACATGTCTCCAGTGTTTTTGATGTGCGTACGCTTCGTGGTCCCAACATCGACTCGGACCACTATCTTGTAGCAGCTAAGATACGCACCCGCCTCTGTGTAGAAAAGCGCACACGTCAACAAACACAAGGAAGGTTCGACATCGAGAAGCTGCAATCACAACCGACAGCCGAACGATTTTCTACTCGACTTGCACTCCTGCTCTCTGAGAGCACTCATCAGCATCTCGGTATAAGGGAGCTGTGGGACGGCATATCAAACTCCTTACGTACAGCTGCAACCGAAACCATTGGCTTTCGGAAAAGCCCAAAAACAGCTGGTATGATGAGGATTGTCGTCTCGCAGTGGAGAGAAAACAGACTGCCTACCTCGCAATGTTGCGATCGACCGCAACACGAGCGGGATGGGAAAGATACCGAGAGCTGAAGAGGGAAGCGAGACGCATTTGCAGAAAAAGAAAGAAAGAGGCCGAAATGCGTGAGTATGACGAGCTTGACAAGCTGGCCGACAGGGGTAATGCTCGAAAATTTTACGAAAAGATCCGGCGACTAACTGAAGGTTTCAAGACCGGAGCACACTCCTGTAGGACCCCGAGCGGTGATCTAGTGGTTGATGACCAGAGTATACTGTGTTTGTTGAGTGAACACTTCTCCAGCCTGCTGAATGGCAGTGAAAGTACAACACCAGGAGATGGCGAACCCGATTCCCCAATCGACGACGATGGAACAGATGTTCCATTGCCCGACCGTGAAGAAATTAGAATAGCAATTACCCGCTTGAAGAACAACAAGGCGGCGGGGGCCGATGGATTGCCGGCCGAGCTATTCAAATACGGCGGTGAAGAGCTGATAAGGTGCATGCATCAGCTTCTTTGCGAAATATGGTCGGAAGAAAGCATGCCCGACGATTGGAATCTCAGTGTACTCTGCCCAATCCACAAAAAGGGAGACCCCACAATCTGCGCCAACTATCGTGGGATAAGCCTCCTTAACATCGCTTATAAGGTTCTATCGAGCGTACTGTGTGAAAGACTAAAGCCCACCGTCAACAAACTGATTGGACCTTATCAGTGTGGTTTAGACCTGGAAAATCAACAACTGACCAGATATTCACCATGCGCCAAATCTTGGAGAAGACCCGTGAAAAAAGGATCGACACACACCATCTATTTGTCGACTTTAAAGCTGCTTTCGACAGCACGAAAAGGAGCTGCCTTTATGCCGCGATGTCTGAATTTGGTATCCCCGCAAAACTAATACGGCTGTGTAAGTTGACGTTGAGCAACACCAAAAGCTCTGTCAGGATCGGGAAGGACCTCTCCGAGCCGTTCGATACCAAACGAGGTTTCAGACAAGGTGACTCGCTATCGTGCGACTTCTTTAACCTGATGCTGGAAAAAATAGTTCGAGCCGCAGAGCTAAACAGAGAGGGTACCATCTTTTACAAGAGTGTACAGCTCCTGGCGTACGCCGATGATATTGATATCATCGGAAGCAACAACCGCGCCGTTTGTTCTGCTTTTTCCCGCCTGGATAAGGAAGCGAAGCGAATGGGTCTGGTGGTGAACGAGGACAAGACGAAATATCTCCTGTCATCAAACAAACAGTCAGCGCATTCGCGTCTTGGCTCCCACGTCACTGTTGACAGTCATAACTTTGAAGTTGTAGATAATTTCGTATACCTAGGAACCAACATTAACACCGATAATAATGTCAGCCTTGAAATCCAACGCAGAATCACTCTTGCCAACAGGTGCTACTATGGACTGAGTAGGCAATTGAAAAGTAAAGTCCTCTCTCGACGAACAAAAACTAAACTCTACAAGTCCCTCATCATTCTCGTCCTACTTTATGGTGCAGAAGCGTGGACGATGTCAACATCCGATGAGACGGCACTAGGAGTTTTCGAGAGAAAGGTTTTGCGGAAGATTTACGGTCCCTTAAACATTGGCAACGGCGAATACCGCAGAAGATGGAATGATGAGCTGTATGTGTTGTTCGACGACATAGACATAGTCCAGCGAATAAAAAGACAGCGGCTACGCTGGCTGGGTCATCATCGAGGAAGAGGGAGACCTCCACTCCGGTGGAAGGACCAGGTGGAGAAGGACCTGTCTTCACTTGGTATTACCAATTGGCGCTAAAACGCCAAAAGGAGAGATGCGTGGCGCACTGTTGTGGACTCGGCTATAACCGCGTAAGCGGTTTCTACGCCAGTTAAGAAGAAGAAGACTATTGTGTACTATATCCTGCTTGATATTTATGTATTATTTACATTTTTTTTCTTCACATAATTAATAGATAACCCATCATAAATTTTGTGTCGAACTTAAGCTAATGTTTTGTATCTGTTTTATAAAAACTTCATTCAAACGCAGTGGAGGTGAAAGCTTTTTTTACTATTTTGCTCTTGAAAGACATATATTTAATACTTCTAGTGTGAATTCAAAGCTAAACTATATTTCTTCTTCAAAGTTAATTAATCCAAAGTTTATAGAGTTCGTCTTGTAATTTTTTCTTCCGGATTAGCTTCGAAATCTAGTACTGCTGGGACTTATCTCTTAAATAATTACCAATCCTCCCGATTATCCATGCAGTCAACATAATGTAAGGGTAAAGTCATCATAAAATCAAAGAATTCTCCTCCGCTTGCCTTAGAAACTATCTCTTCAGTGTCTAATTTCCATAGCCAAGGGTTAATGTCAGTCAACTTTGATTTATTTCTATTAAAGCTGTTGTCTTTCTGGTAGTGTTATAAATAAGCCTCCATATTTCAATTACTTCTGATTGGGAGTTGGTTGATGAGCTGAAGATAAATTGAGAGGGATATCCCTTGCATGGCGCGTAATAACTAATAAAAGATTGGATTATTGTTATCTAAGAGCATTTCATACTTCGAAAATGGTAGCCGTCATATTTGGAAGCCGTCATAGTTGGTGGGGAGTATTCAATGTATGTGTAAAAAATTTATTAGAAAGCGTTTTAGAACTCTTAAATATCAAATATCCACAGAAAAATATGTTTATTTAATGGAAAATGGCGAATAGTCTTATATCAGTCAAAAATATATATATAATGGAAAATGGCGAAAAAAATTTGAGTTTGACACTCAAGTTAATACTCTAAACGGTCTAAAGCTCTCATAAGAGCTCGATATTTCTACCAAAAATATCCTTAGCTGCAGGGTCCAAATATGCCCGACTTCAGTTGAGTATATGATTACATCTCACTACTAGTATATAGGTTCAAACCCTAGCCAAAATTCAGATGTAGAGAATATCCTCAAATTGCATCAAGCTTCAGGTTATCTCTGAGCATGAAACATTCAATCGCAAAGAGTGATAATGAATCTTTAAAATTTGAAAATATGTTATTTCTGGAAGACGGTTCAAAACTTGTTCCTGCTTGCAACATAACGACAAAACTTCATGCGCGTATTATGTTTGTTGATACACGTGTTGCAGCAATATGTTGCACATACTGAAATTCACCACACTGTTAAAAACCGCTGCTATATACAACTCTATTTGTATTAGTTAAACAGAATCACATATATGTTAACAGTTATGCTCGCCAACAACTGCATAACATAACATAAAAAACAACAAAAGTAACAACCTAACAGTGACAACAACGTATGTAGCATAAGCATGCAGCATGCAACCACAGCACAACAGTTGACGGTGCAACATAGCCAACGGCGTTTCGACACATATGCTGCTTAGCAGCTAACCTGAGTGAAGGATAGGCGAGCAAACTAAACACTACAGCACTTTAAATGCACACACACATACATACAGACATTATAGTATAGATGTATAGGTGTGCATGCCTGCATTGTGTTTCTATGCAACTCGACGGTGGCAGCACTTCATTGCTGGTTAACTGGCTGTTTTGGTTTGTTAGCTGGTCAGTCGGTTGGTTAGTTGAACGTTCACTTGGTTAGTTGGCTGATTGGTTGCGGCCAGCACAGCCAGCATAGTCAGTCAGCCACGCTAGCCATGGCACACAGCTGTTTGCGAGGCAATTGATGCCGCCGGTGTGTGTTGAACGCCAAAATAGTCTACAACTGATGTTATGAAGCGTACGTGTGTATGTATGTATATATGTGGTCCGTTTGTTGCGCTGTCCTCAGACGACTTCGAATTCAGTCGGTCGGCTGGCCGACACGGCACGCAATCCATCAGCTGGACCACAAATGTGCATTCACCGCGCCAGAGGAGCAAATAAAAATGAGGAGCAGAGCAAAAAACAACAAAAGCAACAACATCAAAACAGGTAGCAATCAATTTCATTGCACTCGGGCATTTGATGGCTCCTATGGTCGGCCACTGAGCAGCTTGTGTTGTTGTGCGGCTTGTTTTTTTGTTGTTGGAGTATTTTTTCAGTTCAGTTTTTTTTTGTTTTAGTGCTTTTGATTTGCTTATGTCTACAGGGAGTTCCACATGCAGGGTATGTGTCTACACATACACAACACTACCTGTGCAACACACACACACATGCATCAACTGCATCGGATATGAGCGTAAAAATTTGGTTGTTACGAGCAAAGAGCAAGCCAGCAAGCAAGCAGCGCAGAAGAAAGAACGCCTGCAGTCGTAGCAGTTATCTTATTAACATTGGACAGGTTTTTTGTTGCCTTTTGCGCTTGTCATATTCCCAGGCGGCATTTAGCAGTTAACATTCGGCGCTAGCCACTCGGCGCTTCAGCGCTCGTTATGACCTTAGAATCGCTGTGTGTGTGTGTGCCTGTGTCTGCCTTAAGGCCTTGGTCAATGTACTATTTTCTTTGTTTTGTTTTATGCGCATGATTCCTTCAGTCTCCGTTTGTTTCATTTCGTTTCGCTTCCAAATGTTAAATACCTTAACTTGTGATCAACCGAAACGAGCTCGCCGTATAACAGGTAAGCACAATTGGACAGACATACTCGTTTGTGGAGAAAAACAATAGCTTTAACAACAAATAATGACTACTTATGTGTATGAGCAACCACGGCATGCAGGAAGACGACGTTGAAGAAATCGACTTCAGTCGCAGCCGCAGCATCAGTCGCTGCCGTTGATGTCGGCTTTCACACCTTTGATGTTTGATGATCGCCACTCTGATGATCTTGCCGTGCTGCTGCTGCAATAAACACTCGGCGGGTTGAAATCACTTTTTTTGGTCTGACATAATAGAAGAAAGAATCGAAATTGTTTACTCTGATCTTTTCGAATTCTTGTAGGCTTGTTTGTAGATGTCTCTGTGTATGGAAAAAGTTTCATTGCACCTATATTCCAATTTGAAATGGGGCTTAAATTTGACGGCATTTCTTAATTATTCATCGTCGATTCCGTAAAAAGGATTTAAATGAGCTGTGTGTTTTGCCAGAACTTCAATCAGAAATAATTTGTGGTATTTCTTTGGACTGAGTAGGCAAATGAACAATAAAGTCCTCTCTCGACGAACCAAAATCAAACTCTACAAGTCGCTTATCATTCCTGTCCTGCTTTATGGTGCAGAAGCTTGGACGATGTCAACATCAGATGAGACGACACTAGGAGACGACGCAGACGATGGAACGATGAGCTGTACGAGTTATACGACGTCATTGACGATGCAGTACCCGCCGGAGGAAGCCGAGGAACGGGAAGGCCTCCACTCCGTTGGAGGGAGCAGGTGGAGAGCAACCTGGTTACACTTGGGATATCCAACTGGCGCCGAACTACGAAGGAGAAAGAGAAGTGGCGCACCCTCATCGATTCGGCTATAACCGGCTAAACAGTTGCAACGCCAATCACATACATACATTTCTCTTCCGTGTAGGGAGTGTGTATTACCTGTAGGAAGAATTTGCTAGGTACTTGGAAATACGAAAATTTTGGAAAACGCTGATTTATTTCTCTGCAAAGTATTTCTTTCGATTCACTTGACCCAGATACGCTCCAACTTCTTTAATTCGGAAAATAAGTTCTCGACAGGTACTACGGTCCATGCGACTCAAGTTTATCGCCAGCGACTGACTTTCTCTGACGATAATACGATGTATGGTACTGCAGTCTAATGTGAGAATTTTGAATTTGGCTGCTTCGAAATTGTATGTAAACCAGTGCGTTGCCATGATGGAAGAGCACTTTTTCTCCAAATGGGATCCTTATCCAAGTAGTCGATGTAGATGATACTTTGTGGATCCCAGAAAACGGTAGTCCTCATCTTTCCGGCTGAATGGACAGTCTTCGCGTTGTTGGAAGTAGAGTTGGACGGATGAGATCCACTGTATCGCCAGTACGTTGATCTCTGGTGCATCCTAGGAGATCCTCATTTCGACGACGATCATGAAACGACTACTTCGGATTGAGCTTGAACAGGATCGTATACTGCTGGGAGGTGGTCTCACTATTGCTTTTGCGGTCCAGACTAATATTGTACAGTATATTATCTACTATGTTTTTTGAAATCCCTGCCACCTCAACTATTTCACGCAGCTAATTTCTTTCTCAAAACGCCGGGTTTCAAGTCAAAGTACAGGATGGGTAAGATGGGTAAGCCATTAAGCAAACTCTAGTAACCTATATCTGGAATCATAACCTCAACTGAATCGAATCAAACATAACTAGCCACATTTCGCTCTCAAAATATAAAACTTTCTTTCATCAACCTTCAACGCTTATCAGCTGTGACTGAAAGATATGCGATATACACAAAAAAACTTTACCGTTACTCAGCGCGCATATAATAATATTTTTATTGCTTAACGCTCCGAAAAACAGCACAACGGCAGCACATAAAAGGAGAGCAGGCGTATATATGTATGTATGTATATATGTGGTAGTTGACTTTAGCGACGTCATCAGCGTCAACGCTCAAGCGCGCATGATGTTGCCACAACTGCAATATCATCATTGATATCATACAGTCGCAAACAACAACAACAACAGCAATGTGATATCATCAACACAACTAGACACAGGCATAACCTCTAGCATAACATCCATACATATAATACAGCCAAACAAGCAAACCAACACTATTATCACCAACAACATCGCTGGTATCGGCGATGCGTTGAGTGCAGTTGTTATCCTGTCTGCTGCTGTCTGTTGCTGTCACTGATTATCACCCCGCTACGGTTGGGGACATTGTGGCATGTTGCTTGTATGCGCGCAATCTCACTCAAAATAACACACACATAAATGTTTTTTAACCGCTATTTATGTGTGTGTGTGACGGCGTTTGTTGTCACTGAGTTTATGCAGCGTGACTTTCAATCGTCCTCGAGTATTTGTTTTGTTTACTGTTGGTATTAAAAAATTTGTTGCCATCCATGTTGCATGCTGTTGTTGTGTTGTGCAAATGTTGTTTCTTGTTGTTGTTGGCATTGCTGTTGTTGGAATGTCGTCAACGCTGTTTAAACGCTGTGTTTTCTTAAAATTTATCACAGGCTCAGGTGGCAAGTGTTTTTCGCGTTGCACGACCAGCGCATGAGTTGACATTTCAGCACATATGTATGTCTGTATGTCTATAAAGATAGCTGTAAGTACGTGTAAGACACTTGCATGTCATAATGCCGACATGTCTTGAAAAATTGTTGAGATTTTTTCCAAGATTTACATGCAAACTGTCTGTTAGTGTGTAGGCCGTATTTGGGTTAGGTCAGGTCCTAAGCGACGCTGACATTTATGCGGAAATTCTCACAGCCGCAGAAATGAGAAATTTTATATGAGTGGTGGTAAATGATTGTTCTATTTTCGCTGGAAATTCTTTCCGGTAAATTTCAGTAATATGACTTGCATTTTTGTTGGTATAAGTAAGTAAGTAAATACTTGCTGCCAGTAATCCTTGATTATCCTGCGTAAATGATAACTTAATTGCTTACGTGCGTAAATACTTGATATACGGTGAGGATGATAGCCCAGAAAATTCAATATTAAAGTGAACATTTTGTTGAATCAGCCTTTGAGTCCTTAAAAAGGACCAAGAGCGCCGTGTCTAAATATCGCAAGTTCATAAATTTAATTGATCGATTTTATTGTGGGTCGAATACTTTAGTGACTTAAATTGAATTGTGATTCGAACAGTTATTTGAGGGCAGGCAAAAGTACTTTTTGTAGTTTTTCAGAACTGATGGTTTTCATAATAATGTATTTTAAAACGATTAGTAGACAGTGGCTCACAGTTTTAACCTTCAATGTGTGGTGCTGCTCAATAATTTTTCCTTTTAAAACGTATAAGGGTTATTTATGGAAATAATTCAGATATATATGTATTTGCAAATACAATAATCGTTCGGAATCCAATTTTCCACTCAACCCACTAAGCGCTTCCTCGTAAATCATAACCTCAATTATTATATAATTAATATGATTTTAGTATTTAAAATCTTTGGATTCTGGAACCGTTTTGAAAGAATTGTTCACAGAATATCAGATGGAACGAGGATCCGCAGTTTCGTTTTCTTGTAGGGTAATATCAATATATAATTGCATGACAAACCTCACAGATTGACTATTTTTCGAGGGAACGTTTAAGGATCAGAAGATCAATTTATAAATACATACGGACGCTTTAGACTTAGTGGTTCATATTTCTCATAATAAAAGAAATATAAAGTAAACAATAACAACAACAACAAAACAACATCGACTAACCGAAATTCATTCAATGTGTCTCATAGAAGTCCTTAAGATGATAGGTCAGTCCAGAGTTTTCAAAAAAAAATCTCGATTAATTATTCCCTTATTGCTTCGAACAACTGCAGGTTGGACAAAACATATATTTCACACTATTCTACCAATTGAGGATTTTTAGGAACTTAAAGAGTATCTAAAAAAATCGATTGTTTACAAATCTTAGACTGGTCTCAGCTCCGCAACAATTCCCAATTATGGAAAAATGGTTTGAAACATGATATATGTGGTCTTACTTGACGAAGAACGATTTAAGGATCAAAGAAGTACGCGAACTTTTCTGACTTGTTTCACTCTTTGAACGAACACGAAGTAATCAAATGTTTCTCGAATAGTTCTTAGAGTTTTGACAGTTCTTGGTTATACACTGTTGTCATAATTACTAGTTATCTAAGCCCGTACTCATCTCATTTCCTTGAAAAGAACAGGGTCAACTACACGTTTTTTTAAAGATGCGAGATTTTTTTTTATTTACACAATAAATCGTATTTTTTAATATTTTATCGCATGAGATATTTATGGTATAATTTATATATATGTATATAGATCACGGTATAAATTATATAGACAAATAAAAGAAAATTACAATTAATCAACTCTGAATGAATACGCAAATATATTTGTTATCTAAAAATCTAAACAAAAGTGACAATTACTTTCTAGACCTTAGAGAAAAACGATTATTTTTACAAAGCTCATAGAAATCTTTCAAAGCTCTCAAGTGAAAGTGTTCAACTATTTGACAGTAATATTTCATTTAACTGGTAATTCTAACCGCTTTTTACAAAATTTTTCAAAGAAAAATATATACATTTCAACACTTTCCTTGCCAGAGTAGGTGTTAAAAACAACGCTTCGCCTAATCCACTTGATTTATTGAGCGCGACGGCGACTTAACTACAGTGGCAGCCAGATGAGAAATTGGCCATGTAAATGACCAAACCTAAGCGCGACGAAGAAACATGAAAAACGCATTTAAAAGCAATTAATCCCAGCCAAAGCCAACTAGCCACAAAAGCACGAAGTACACAGCGAATGGCAGACCACCAGTCGCAAGTGTCAGACCAGTCGTCAGTATTAAAGCAAAGCACTCTCACTTTTTTCACGCTGCCGCTGCGTATTTTCACACATAAATCACTTGGATCAATGCGCAATGCCAGCTGAGGACGCATTGGAAATCAAAACTTATTTATTTTTATAAATATAAAATTTATCGACTTTGGTTAATTTTTATTACAACAACAATAAAAATAAAGTTTATATGCAACTGCGCTTGAATGCAATCAGGTCGAGAGGCTCCTAGCGAGCATGAAGCGCATGAATCGCTTGAGTTTGAGTGTAGGAAAAGCTATTAATTTATAAGCGCACAAAAGTCTGTTGGACCATAAAAATATATAGCAGTATGTTGGCATAGGCATTTACACCGCAGTTGGCCATATAAAATTAATGTTAACACCTACTACCAGTTTTTGTTTTTGTAAATATGTTTTATTCAACTTTTGTTTTTATATTTGATTTTTTTATTCAATTCAATTTTTGTTGTGTTTTTTCTTTCATATGCAACGCTGTTTGGTCATACTTCATCACTGTAAAGTTGAATTATAGTTTCAGCCGATTTATGCAAATCACAATGTGTGTATTTGGCTTAAAGGCTAATCTCTGCGCGTTCGAATTAATGCCGAGCATTGAAAAGTCAGCAATGACGCCAAACGCGCTACGCATGTGTTGGGGTATGTGTTTGTATGTTTGTTTGTTGTTGCGCTTAAATCATTCGCCTCTATCGCATATGGTATTATAAATCAAGTTTATTATTGTTGTTTGTATTTAAATTGAATTCAAATGAACTGCCAGCAATGTTGGTGGCTTAGGCAATCAAATTAATTAATTGCGGCAAATTAAGTTGGCTGCCGAGTTTGGCTTGTTTTGTGGTTAGTGTTGTTGCAAACTTTAGTGGCATAATTTTATTAAATACTGCGTCGAAAATTTTTACTTTTTTTTTTAATTTATTTACATTGAAATACATGCAACGGCAAATGGTTGCGAAATTTTTAAATGGAAAATATTTGGCTGTAATCTATTAAATAGTATATATGTAGAATTAACCTAACCAATATGACGAAATTTTATATATTGGGTATATTAGATACCTTATATACCCAATATATAAGTGCGATAAGTTGGAGCAGATTTCGTCAGCGAAGCCTCAAAATCTATTAAAATTCGCGTCAAACGCTAGCATCTCAACCAATCACCACTACTTAGAGAATACTTAACAGGACTTCATCTGGTATCGCTAAGGACCATAACTGGTCTATCAGGCAAACCTAACCTAACGTACATATATAAGGTATTAACCAACGTGGAGAAAATCATAATATAAGGGGTATGAAACCAAGGTTTGGAGCTAGGGGAAGGACTATACTCCACGAAATTGTATTATGAGAGCACTTGAACCATATATTCGGCATAAAGTTCACTGGAATAACTAAATTTATTATATATTAGGTTGTCAAATATCTCCGCCTTTTTGTCTTTTGAATTTCGCGGCTAAAGCGCTACAGAGCTCGTATCTGGCAATACCACACACCTTTGAAAGGTCTTCACATAACCTACAAAACGACACTATGCATGATTAGATTGGATATTGCGTTCAACAGTTATAGACGTGTAAACATGGAGTTCACTAACGTTCCGTGAAATCAATGGTATTTTGGGGGATGGTACTCTATCGCTTCGAACTGCGGAGGAATGGTTTCGACGATTCAGAGCGGGTGAAAACGACACCATGGATAAGCCAGCCGGCGGAAGACCTGTGACGACGAGTATCGATAAAATTATGGAAAACATCGAGTTAGACCGGAATATGGAATCTCGTGACATCGCCCAGGAGATGGGAGTTAGTCACCAAATCATTTTAAACCATCTGCAGAAGGCTGGATACACAAAAAGGATTGATGTTTGGGTGCCGCATGATTTGACGCAAAAAAACATTCTGGACCGAATCAACATCTGCGATATGCTGCTGAAACGGAACGAACTCGACCCATTTTTGAAGCGGATTGTAACTGACGACGAAAAATGGATCACATACGACAATATCAAGCGAAAGCGTCGTGGTCGAAGGCCGGTGAATCGTCCCAAACAGTGCCCAAGCCAGGAAGGTTTTGCTGTGTGTTTGGTGGGATTGGAAGGGAATCAATCACTATGAGTTGCTCCCATTTGGCCAGACGCTTAATTCTACCATCTACTGCAAACAACTGGACCGCTTGAAGCAGGCGATCGACCAGAAGTGTCCAAAATTATCCAAAAGGAAGGGTGTAGGACAACGCCAGACCACACACTTCGTTGATGACTCGTCAGAAGCTACAGGAGCTCGGATGGGAGGTTTTATTGCATCCACCATATAGCCTGAACATAGCGCCAAGTGATTATCACCTGTTCCTGTCCATGGCGAACGCAAAAAAGTGGAAGGGAGATATTTGCCAATCTGTGCCAAGGGAGATATAGAGGCTGTGCTGAACCAATTTCGCCCATTTTCGCCACCATTCTACATTAACTTAAGTTTGCCAAGATCTCTCTCCCATTAATTTCTATTAACCGATATACCCGTTGAAAAGACCTTCGGAAGTTTGAACATTCTAATATTAGCTACAAGGAAGCTATAAGAAGATTTTACACATTTTTGGCACAGAGCACATTATTAAAAGAAAAGGATTCCTTCTGAATTTCTTTAAAATAAATGGAAGATTTATCAATATTCTCGGTAAAAAAATATCCATAAACAGAGGGTTCTTCATGTTTGTTATCTTATTAAGTTATAGTACCATACAGAACATTTTTACATGAAAAGTTCCTTACTATTAAAAGTACCTTTCCATGAAAGGACTTTTATCAAAGTGCAAGTTTTTTTATGGTATCTCCATTGACCATTTTTTATTCGGAATCAAATGTAGACCCTTATTACCCACTTTAATGCCAAAATAAATATATCGAAAAATTAGTTAAACAGATAAGCATGCTTTAAACACCAACAAGTACCAGAGAAGCAAATAAAGATCCCTCCTCAGAGCAGTCCAAATTGATATCTCAGTTAATCAGTTTAAATTGCCACTGCTGGCACGGCGCGCATTCAACTGCATCATAATGATTTAACGTACAAATATTTCTCAATACCTTGCATGTATGTATCTTATATCCTTAATCTATAAAGATATGTATATAACGGCAATCTCAAAAGCACACACACACTCCTAGAAATATACATCGATATGCTCATTTAAAGCACAGCTTCCGTCGTTTATCCTCTGAAATTCGCCAGCAATGCCGTTGCCATTAGCGTCGACAGCCGCATTAGCAGTTATTTATGTAAGTATCGCTATATCTACTCATATGAGCATATAAGTATGAATGAGTGTGTGTGTGGGCGTCTGTTGTATCTGTCTACCTGCAAGTGGTTGCGCTTAACTTAAGAATTAATTAACAACAAAACATCACGTGGCAAATTATGCAAATATACTCATACATCACATCAACTTGTGAATTTAACTGCAAAGACATCACTTGCAGCAGCAGCAACGCGCACTCCACAAACGTAAATTGTTGGTCGAGGCGGTGCGGTGTGTGCGGTTGCAATAGTGTAAACTACTGCTGGATTGTGAACATACTTACACTGAGTGGAATTCTGTTTGTGGGAAGTAGAAAATGAGTACAGATTTTTTATGGATATTTTTGGGAGATGACCTTGAACTAGATGTTCAAATATCAATTTGAACTCCTTGAGTATCTTAAATAAATTAATTTCAGAACAGTAAAAATTACTAAAATTTCAAATAGTGTTGGGATTTTTAATTATAATTATTCTGAGGACCATTCGATGGTTTTCGATGCTCTGGATTCAGACATTTATTAGTGTTGTTACAAAAGTCAAATATTGATATTTTTTAAATTGTAGATAGTCGGGATATTTCGAAATAAAATAACCACAAAAGCCTGCAAATGTATTCAAGAATTCTGTCTGTTCTGTAGCTCTTATAAGAAATTGAGTGTAGACGATAATTGAGAACTTTAAGAGCTCAGACTGCAATTCCAGGTGTTTTGGTATTCAGCGCCTAATTCAGCTATACTTTTCTTATGCTGAATAAGTAACGAACGCTGAAGGTTGCAGTCTTAGAGTTTCATATTATGATTTTAAGATATTTTTGTATTCAGCGCTTTATTCAGCTATCATGTTTTTAAGCTGAATAAGTGTGGAAAGCTGAAAGTTGCAGTCTTAGAGTTTCATACGATTATTTTTAGATATTTTGGCATTCAGCGCCTTATTCAGCTAGCATTTTTTAAGCTGAATAAGTGTGGAAAGTTGAAAAGAAGGTTGAATTGTATACACTTTGACATTCAGCGCTTATTCCGCTTAAAAGACAGGTAGCTGAATAAAGTGCTGAATTACAAAAACCTTGAAAAACTGGAATAAAATTTCACTTTCGAGTAATGTACTTCCCTTCTGGTACACAGTAACAAGAGATTACAAATGTATAGCTTTCAAAAACTTATAAAAAGGAGAAATGGCACCCAATATAGAAAATATACTAAAACTACAGCAATTTTTTTTTTAATTTTTTATATTTTCAAGCCAAATTGTTTTTCTCAGTGTATTATTGCAAATTGCGGAACTGATTGCAAGGCAAAGTAATTAATGTTACCATTTCCTTCACCTTTATAAGAGCAATCATAGTGAAAATACCGACACAACAAGCATGGCCACCACTAAGAACACATGAGATCTCACATAACTGCACAAAATATATACAAACATCTGTATATAGTCGTATAAATTATACAAGTATTTATAAAGGTGTTTGGAAGTGAGCATTTAGTGATGACTGTATTTTATTGCATCAATAATACGAGACGGAAATTATGCAATACACACACATACACATGCAAGTGCAATTTGTAAATATCACATGCGAGCACAGCGTAGACGACACAACTGAGACACACTTCAAGTGTTGCACCACACACACACACACTTGTCGACATGTACATATGTGCGAAAATAAGCGAAAGAACTGCAATTGCACAGAGCAAATAAGCAAGAAATACGCAAATAAGTTGAAAAAGAAAAATTTGTGAGAGCAGTAGAAAGGAAAATGCATGGCAAATGAAGTGCTATTACGGCTGCAACGTGCAACGAGCAACGAGCTGAGCGCGGCAACTATGTCGCAACATTTTCACAACTCATCCAATTACTGACAGGACTACTGAACTGCATACATACATATGTATATACGCATATGTGATCATTGTACACACACATCCACCCACGCAGTGTGAATGGCATGCATGCACGCCGATAATGGCAACGTAAATGAAAGTGGCAAACAAATGAGTAGAAGTGAGTAGTTGTGTCAGTATGCCGGCTGCAGCTATTGAATGAAGTAATGAATGAATGAATGAATAATTATGGGCTGTAGTTTAGCAGGACTATCTAATGCCTTGCACACACAAACACTAGAACAACAACAATATGCAAACATAAGAGCGCGTCTGTATTATTATTAAAATTACTAACTATTTGCGCCGGCAACTCATTATGTTTATATGTATGTATAAATATAAAATATTTGTATGTATGTATGTACATATATAAGCTTATATTTGCCACACAGCATTTACTGAGACAACCGTTGAGTGGCAAATGATTACGCTTAAATACTACTCTGCCTTTTGCTGCCACACCACATGTGAAAGACAAACACATACAGACAAACACATATAGATACAAGCAAACTTGAAGTTATTTCCGAGTTTGTTTGCACTTCCACCGCATTTAATTCCCTTAAGTGTGCCTGCAAATGATAACTTTTGCATATCATCAAAGCAACAGCAATTGCAATAGACGATGATGTGTGGCATAGTGGCATACAGACGAAGAGACACACAGCAGACATATGTATAAATAGACATATCTACATACATACATATATGCAGAACATCTACCGAGACCATCTAACTTTACTACGTTCCGTTAGTTTTAGAATATGCTGATGCAGAAAATGTGATTAAATGGATTGGAATGTATTTATTTACTTACACACTACTTAGTTTTTCACTGAAGTTTCGTAACGTACTTAATTAACTTCAATTAAAAAATGCAAAAACAACAAAAGCAAACACAAAAACAACAGCAAATAGTGTAATAAACTGTAACTACGAAGAAGAGTTCAGCTGGCACTTCCGCTGCCTTGTTAAAGTTTCGGAAGGTACTGCAGTCAAAAGTGGAAGCAGAAAGGTGTATGAGGGTACAAAAGTTGGCAGCATTAACGGCTTACGTATAATTAGATATGAGTATTTGTATAGAAACTCATTTGTTATTACTTTGATGCTGCAGCTAATGATAAACTAATAAATTATGAAGTTCCAGTATGAAGAAAGGGGAACATTTTAGCAAGAGAAGCGTAAGGAAATATAGGAAAATAAATATAGATTGATGCTAAGATGAAGAATGTAATCGAGTTTAAGATTTTGGATTTAATTTTTTATCTGAAAGTCCAACTAAACACACTTTTTGTTCTCAAAGTCTTTAAAATAAACTTATGGTATGTTTACATATGAAAATAATCTCGTTCTAAGCTCGTTCAATAATCTAACCGTTTACATATAGCCAAATGAGATTATCAATTGTCAAATTTGTTGCATTTGTTGTTGTATTACACATATTTTCCTCGATGTCGGCCATTTTTGTTTACATTTTCATTTGACATTACTCCTCTTCTTCGCAAATTTATCGATAAACCTAGGAATAACACCTAGTTGTATAAAACGAGATAATTTTATAATCTCGGATTGTCAAGAGAGGAATTTTGTATGGGAAATCTCGTTTCTTAATTACAGATTATCGAGTTAAGCTCGTAAATGGAGGTAATCTCGTTATATGTAAACATAGTATTAGTTTAAACTATTAGGAAATTCAAATAAAAATTACGCTTTATAAGTCTCCCGTGCTATTATACGGCGCAAAAACATTAACATAGACAAACCGAGTTGAGAAGGTACTTCGAGCATTCGAGAGAACTGCTCGCCACAAGATCTTTGGAGCCGTCCGCGTCAGCGAGGAGAACCGAAGAAGATGGAACCCTGAAGTGCATAAGTACAGTGACAAGGATATACAAATCCAACAAATGTGTTGGTTGGGCCTTGTCGACATGTGGTAGACGATAGTCCAGTGAAAAGTTCCTTCATTTCGAGACCAATGGGTGGAGAGCGGAAGCAAGGGCGCCCACATCTCATGGAACGATCAAGTGCATAGGGACCTTTCTGCACTTGGGATGTACAACTGGCGTGAATTTGCAAAGGATAGAGGCAACTGTGTTGTCAGCTCAGACCGAGCCATGGTTGTTGTGGAAATTACTGCAAAAGTTGAGAAAAATTACTGAGAAAAGAAATGGAATATGTAAGAAGGAGTTGGGAAGATTTTTCAGCCTCGTTTTATCCGTTTCAATTGATTATTTACTTCTTATATTGAAGATTTAATATACCCTGAACTTCAAACATTCAATTTATGTAAAATAGGAATTTTAAAATAAACATCTATGACCCATATACACTTCGGGAGATAGGCCCAGATCCCCCTTAAGAATTATTTCTATAACATAGAAATATCAAAAGCTCGAAATGACCAACTCACATAACAGATGTGTTTAAGAACACGATAATCGAACTTAGATTATATCTATTATAGCATGATGTCTTAGCACATAATCTAAGTACTAGTAGAAATCTAAACCACTAAGTATCGTAGAAGTCGATAGCTTAAAATTCGATCACATAAAGACTAAAAACAATTATCTGTCTAGCTAATTTTCAATTCCTATCCGATAGATAAAATATTTTGATCCACCGCAGCTTGAGCTTATGAGCTTGAGATTATATCATTGAACCGAAGTATGTATATGGAAGTCTCATAAAGTTGTCGGATATCAGATTATCGGAACACAGACCGAATATAAGACCGGTTCCTCGACCGTTGGGTCTTCAAAATTGGAATAGGAACGGATCCAGATGGATCCAAGGACGGCCAAGACAAAATTACTGCTAAAAATTTTTTTATAAATGTTTTCTGCCCCTACAACAGATGAATATAAAGATAATGTGCTTTCCATTTATCTTCAGCATAAAGTATAAAATAAATATTTTATGCAATAAACTACTTATAACGATCTAAAGAAATAAAAGCAAAATGCTAACCGAAACGCTATAGAATGCTGCATGCTGTTGAACTTTGCCGGTAAAAGGTGTGTCGGCTACTTGAAATTAAGATAATTGCGCTGATACAGTCCGCACTGACGGCAGTGACGTCGCAATTAGCAACATAAAAGCAACAACAATCATGCTGCGGCAACTATCATAAAGAATCAAAAGCGGTTGTTTGTAATAAATTCAATACTCGCTATGTTGCAAGAACGGTCGGTTGCGGCACACTACAGCTGTCAACGGCTATGTGATGGCCTTTCGGGCAATTAGCTACGCCAGCGGCAACGGCCACCGCGGCAGTAGCGGCAGCAGCTGTTGTTAAAGCGGATATGACGTACCAGAAGCATTACAACAACACTAACAAAACTCAAAATAATTGTAAAGCAAACATAAGCAAGTGCCACGAAAGCCATTGATTGCCGCCTATTTAAGGTCAGCAAGTTGTTTTTGCAACAACAACAATTACAAGCAGAGTACACAGAAACGTTTATAATAAAAATATGTAAGATGTTATAAAATATTTGTACCTATACAAATAGTTTAATAGCAGAGAATTTCAATTGGATTAACTAGCTGGCTGCAGCCCAGTTCTACCTTGCCTCAAATCACAAACACTCTCATAAATACACTTGTCAGTGTTGTGCATTTAGCAACCAAGTGCCTGCCATGTCAAGCATTCTGGAGCATGCAACAGCCAACAAGGCAAAGAATTGTTGCAGCAGCAATAGCCAACAGCTAGCAACATGCAACGAACGCTCACGAACACCAGTGAATGTGGTGTGACTGCAGCGAAGCTTGAAATGGCAGGAATGCTTCCACGAGGCAATGGCTGCATGCTGTTGCATGCCGAGATGTTGCAATGTCTCCTCCAGAGAGTACACATTGCCTGAGAATACAATGCACACCGGCATGATGGCGTACACGTTCCGTCAAATATACACGTTGACATACTAATTCATTTGAGTATTTCGTAGCACTCAGATAATTAATTTATAAAAAAATCTTGTAGCTGTTATGGACAGCAATCCGTTGCAGCGATTATTTTGTGTGTCAAACTATTTTGAAAGATTGAATGTGAATGAAACATGAAGTCGTAGTAGATAAGGATGGAGTTTGCTAAAGTGACGTCAGCATAGTCTTATCTCTCTCTCCCCTTCTATCTCTCTCTTTTCTCTCCTCTAATTCACTTTTCCGCTCTCTCCTTATTATCTCTTTTTTTCTCTCTATCTCTGTCTTACTATAATTTTGTCAATCAATAATAATTTAGTAATCTTAGAACCAAGAGATAATGGAACATATCTTTAAAGTCGCTTGGTTGACAGATACATCAGACCTCCCAATTGGAGTTCCCATAAAACTCCATCAATTATGTGGTTGCGGCAATGAGTAGAACTTCAGGTGGGAATCGCATATAGCCAGAGAGCTTTCTAGAAAGAATAAAAGACCAATAATCTTTCGCAAAATCTACAATATCCACTACTGCTGCGATAAAATTATTCCTACTGGCATACTTCCAATAACGTACTAATTGTTTATTAGACTTTGTTTGGATATGTGCTCCGGATGACATCATCATTTGGGACACTCAGACGCTGAATGAGCCAACATTTTTACAACATTTAAGATTCCGGAAAGCAAGCAAGCATAGAACTGTGAATTATGAAATGCCAGATGTACAAAAGATATATATTTCAGTATATTTGTATGTACTCTAGTAAATCAGCTCCTTTGAAAGCTTAGCGCTGCCTACAAATTGCCATTGCCGGCAATTAAAATAGAGACCAGTGCTTAAACACTAACTAACGCCCTCCTACTTCAAGCATGCTACCTCAATCGACGTCACTCTTGCCACTCTTCTTCGAGTGCTGCCAGTGAACAGCTTGCGTTAGTCGGCCTTTGGCGGCCATGGCCTATGCGCTCACCTCACCACGGTTATCTGCCTGCATCGGCATGCGCCGGCACTGCAATCTGCAACAGTTGCAAATGCTTAGAATGTGACGTTGTGGCGCGACGCCACGGCGACCTGATGGCATGCTGTCTACATAGTTCAGCAGGCGACGGCAGCCACCACTTCATATCTCCACTATCTGGGGCCGCATTGCAGTCAGCAGTTTGGGACTTTTTGACTTTCACACAATCGGCACAAATTTGCTAAACTATTGCACAGCCCTCTCACACGCTCGCGCGGCACTTCAGTTGAGCTGTGCGGCAATTGAATATCCACACTCGGCAACAAACTGCTCGCTGGCAACAATTCAGGCGTGATTGTATTCGAATATGTTGGGCTTATTGGCCAAGCGTCGGCAGAATCTAGTCTAGCACGGCAGTTAAATATTTTATCAGTAAAGCAACGCTTTTGTTCTTCTTAGTTGGTTACTAATATCGTTGATGCTTTTCCAATTAAAAATGAAAATATTTTGTGTATTCAGCGGTGACTGCAACAGGCAATTTTATCTGCTGCTGCCAACAAACATAAAGCTATACAACCAACAACAACAGCCAGCAAATTGATTGCTACATCCTGCGAACATATGTGAATTTATTGCATACAAAAGAATGGCAATTTTTGTAATTTCATCAGGAAATTACAAAAACGAAAAATCAGTTTATGCCTACAAACTACAAACTTTTTTTCAGTTGGACAAATTGGGGCATCACTACTGTTGGCTTGTAGGCCAAGTGGCCAGAAGTTATTGAAGTGTGTTCCAATTAATTTTGAGAGCCAACACACATAAATTGTTATAGGTGAAACTGACCCAAATTCTAGTTATTTATGAAAAGTTATTTTAACCTAGGGTGATATTGTTGAAATTTTAATAATACTTATCAACACTAAACAATTTTATAATATTTAAAATTTATAAATTTATGTGATTTAATGTGGTCAAGGCATTAATTAACATGTACAGAATTGTTTATTATAAATTTTATTTTCAATTTTCAAAGTAATTTTAAGTAAGGTGAATGTGATATGACCTACCAATCGCAAATACAAAAGAAATGGATGGTATGAGAGAATTGAGCAACTCATCTTAAGTTACATGAACTCTTCTCCGTCCTTGCTACTTCCGAACCACATTATGTTAGGGTGCCTACTGAGTGGACAAAAAATCGAAACGACGCCGAAAAACACATCAGAACTGAGCGTCCACTCTGCAAGTGCCCTTATACTATGTTTACATATAACGAGATTATCTCCATTTACGAGCTTAACTCGATAATCTCTAATTAAGAAACGAAATTTCACATACTAAATTCCTCTCTTGATAATCCGAGATTAAAAATTATCTCGTTTTATACAACTAGATTTTCGGTGTTATTCCTAGTTTTATCGATAATTTTGGGAAGAAGAGGCGAACTGTCAAATGAAAATGTAAACAAAAATGGCCGACAGCGAGAGAAATATGTGTAATACAATAACAAATACAACAGATTTGACAATTAATAATCTCATTTCGCTATATGTAAACGGTTAAATTATTGAACGAGCTTAGTACGAGATTATTTTCACATGTAAACATACTATTAGCACCAAAACATACGATTAGAAAATGGTGTATACATATGAGCGTACTATATAATGTAGATCTTATAAATTATAAATAGTCAATTACCGAAGTGTAATGACTAAATTTCCTCTGAGGCTGTATAAAGTAATTTATTTATTAAACTTATTTATCAGAACCCTAAATGTATTTTTGATATATCTGATCTGATTAACTTCCCGATTACATAAACTGTTTCCGGTGAGTGGTATGCAAATCTCCAATGAAAATGAGAGGAGGGCATTTGAAAGTGAAAGAGTCTGTTTGAGTCTCTCATAAAGGACATGCGAGCGAATTTGTGAAAATAGTCCAATCTTAAGTGATTGTCAACGAAATGAGTTATTTCACTTTTTATAAAATTTAAAAGAAATATCATATCATATTTTAAATTTCTGTAACGGCAAATAATGTTAGAATAGTGTTAGAAAAATTTACAAGTCCCTCTCTATTGAAATTTCTCTACTTCACTCATGCTCATTCTAACCCACTCATCGATAACTGTTTCAAACGGCAATCCCATCAAAACGTTTCTTAAATGTTGTATGTATAATTTACGAATCTTCAAAAAAATAATAATTAGAAAAGCGTGTTCAGCCGAATAACAAATATCATGCGCACGATATTAAACGACAGAAATGGCTTTATCGCTAAACACGCTCGTATGACAGCGTAGAAGGTGACAATAATTAGAAAAACAGAGAGCAGAGCTTCTGGGAGTCAGTTAGTTTTGTCACATTTTGATAATCGTTACATGGCGAGGTAAACCGTTAAAAAAGAATTATGCAAAAGCAGAAACATCTTAAGGAGCGATTACAAAAACTGTAACTAATTCACTACTATCCAATAGTAATAGCAAAGAGAATTACAATTGAGAGAGATAAGAGTGTTACCATTATTCAAAGAAAATACTATGACAAGGTGGAAATCTGATTTAGCGCATTATTGTTGTTCCTACAATTTACATCATGCAATGTTTGTGAAGTGTAAAAATCGTTGAAAAATAATGCATACGATTTTTTTTTTAATTTCTATTAAATTATTAAATAAATTGTTGTCTAAATTTAATATATTTGAGTAATACTTTTTTCAGTTTTATTCCCACAAATCCCAAAAGCTTCTCAGTATTCCTTTTGACATTGGCGAGAGTAGTTGTTTACAAAGTTTGTATTTTAAAATGTTCGCGTTTGTGAAAAATCTTAAAAAACAATTAAATTAAAAGTGTATGAATATAGAAATCAAAATAGAGTGAAAACATAATACAAGGTTGAAAAAAATAAATAAAGTATGGGAAAAAAGGTAAATTGAGTTGCCGAAATTAGATGAGAGAAAGTTATGTGAATATTAAGTGAAGTGTATTGAATTGTAATCAATGAAAATTATTACCAATTCTGTCAAAGAGTTTGTAGTTCGCGAAAGCTTCGTGTGCGAGACACTTAAGCTGAGAGCCATTGTTTTTCTAAATTTTTTATTCCTCAATATTTGATTAGCAACTACCTGCAAAGCTCCTCGGTTTTCCGATCATCAATGGTGAGTTTCGTATTTAAAAACAAATTAATTCACATTCAGCTTTTAAAATTTCAGCAGATTGAAAGATTTCATACTAAAATCCGAATGTTAAAAATGATAATTATTATTTATTATCATTATTTTTTTTTTCAATATACCCATAAGTATATTCAGACTGTGCAAGTATCATAAAAATCTGAATGACAGGATTTAGCCGTAGCCTTTGATTTCTGTTATTTGATATAGTATGTTTTGATAACAATAACTATGAAATCCCCCATTCGCTAACTGTATCGTAAAAACCAAGAGAATAACAGTTGAGAGAGAGCCTAGAGTTGTCATTATTCAACGAAATTTTTCATTTGGCAGGAAAGCTACTTTTGTATAGAAAAAAAAAAAGTGAAATTATTGTAAAAAAAGAAATTATTATTAATAAGTATTAATAAATTTTAATTTTTTATGTATATTTTCAGAAGAAGAAATAACAGTACAATGCAAAGACTTTGGCAACTCTATTGGCAAACAAAGCTCAGTAACAATTCTGACGATTGTGAGAGCGGCAACGAACAATTTATTACGGTTCGCGGCTGTGGAAAATCAGTGAAATTAGTGAAAATCATGTGAAATGTGTTTTGTGAATAAATAAAATCATCAAAGTGAAATTATAAAATAATTTATATTGGAAATGTGAAATTTAGGGAAGTGTTGTGAAAAAGAGAAAAAGTTTGGGCGCCAAATATGAGGTCCTCAATAGTGCTCAATGAGAGTAGTATAAGTGCAAATCAGTGAAGTAAAGGAAAAAATGAGTGAAAAGTGTAAATATAAATAAAAGTAATGAAAATTAGTGAAATTTATTGTAGTGAAAATGGTCGTCGTGCGCGTAAGCTTCGTGCGCCAACAACCTGATCTGAAGAACTTTCATCACTCAATCATTGCGTTTTGCAAAAGTTTGGTGCATAGTGGAAATCATGGTGAGTTTTGCTTGAAAATTCGACTATTTTATTTGCAGTTTAAATAACACTGGATATTGAAAGATTTTTTATTTCGCTAATTCGTTAACCAAATATTTATTGAAAAATAATTTTATTTTCACATTTTTAGAAATAATTAATATTATTAAAATATATGTTTACAGTCCTTAAATTTTTAATTTTCTGTAGCTAGCCTCTCTTTTTTTCTACAATTCTGAACCTTGTAGGCGCCGTCTGTAACAGTAGAAAAACTGACAGTGTTATGTTAGTTCCATCTTATTAAAATTATGTCATACCGTGTAAACTTACCTCGCTAAGAAATTGTTTGTAGCGCTAATTGGATTATGTGTTATGAAACGCATAGTAGTTATATAATCTAGCAGTTAGCACATATTAACAAATTAAGCCATTGCTGCCACACAAGTATTATGAGATGACGATTGCGGAATGCTACGTTACAGAATTGTATAACCCAGTGTAGAATAACAGGCATAATCGGTTCTTCATTAGTATTTAGATTAACATATTTCCAAAGATGAATTGATAAACACCTAATAGGATTCGAAGAACTCGTTTAATCAAAGAAAACTAGGATCAAACTACTAGTAGTCCAATCTTTCTTGTAAATATGCATAGAGGTGATTTTGATTTAGATTTTTTGACTTGGATGGTTTCATGTACAACCTCCAATGTCGAACGTTCTAGAAATAGCTTCTCTCAAAGTAATTTAGTTGGAAATATATTAGACTAATAAAAAAACTGTTGATCTCTCCATAGTAATATGAGATTGTTATTTCGTTAGTGAAACACTTGAACCTCAATTAATCAAATTCGTTTGCTATCGAGTGTTGAGTTCAAATATTTACTTCAAATTAATGACCAAGAAATTCTCTTCGCTTTTAATCTAGTTTACAATTCTCTATTGGGTTGCACATACTTGCATATGTATCATTGCCTCCATTCAAATTTGTTTGTAAACATCTTCTTTCCATAACTCACACTCTAGCTGTATGCCAAGTTCATTAGCAACAAAGTTTTATAAATTGATAATGTTTCCATACTACTACTCACCATTCGACCTTCCTGCAGCGACTCGCTGCAATCGCAACGACTACTACTTGTACAAAATAAGAGCAATGCGAGCGGCGCAATTGGCCGACAGGGAGTCAGTTAGACGGATGAGCACTCAACTGCGGTGGTCCGTTGGTCAGTGGGGCCGATGCGGGGTATGGCTAGCCAACGAGCTCTAGCTAGCTAGCCGTCAGCCAACAAGTCAGGCGCACAGTGTCAATGTCAATTTCGCTAAGCATTTGTGGCAACAACAGCATGCAACAGCGCGTCAAGCAACGCTGACTGTTTGTATGCTGCTGCCGCTGCTGTTCTACCTTGTTTGTTGCACAACATGCCACATGGAAATAAGAAATAAAATGTAGAAAATAGTATATATAGAGAAATCTGTGTGGAAAATGAAGCGCATAAGGAAAATAAAAGCGAGTATTATGCGCGCAGTGCTCCATGGGAGTATAGGAAACTAGTCAAATAAAGCGAAGAGACGTGTGTGCAGGGGGACGGGACAAGGATTGCTGCAACGTTAAGTTGCAATAAAGGAAATTGAAATTCGATTTGAAGATGCTGTTAAGTTGAACACAAGATTGCACTCAACACCGAATACTACAACTAAACCAACAACCACACGGTTGACTCACGGTATCCCATACAAATAAGTTGGCGTTTACTCACACATGCCCATACATACATACAAACAAATAAACAGCTATCTAGATATGCATGTCTGTTTGAAGAGCTGCGCTTAGCATGACATTTGAAGGTTGCATGCCACTCCCAGGCTTTCAGCCAAACTACTGCTTTCAACCTTCACATTTACTTGTGAATTCTGAATTGGGGGAGAGCTCAGCAAATACTTACACACACACACACGTGCATACATATGTATTAGTGAGCTAAGCGTAATTGTTGTACTTCTTATTGATGACTTTCATTGATGGCTTGTTCTTTTTTGTTGTTGCTCTGGCGTGTTTGGTGTTGCCAGCTGGCGACGCATATTATGGTGACACTCGCTGGAAGTTTACTCATTCATTTATCGGTCTAATGACTTTCAGTGATGCATGCAAAAAGTAGTGTGTGTATATTTAGTTAAAGTGGGGAAGGGTTGTCTTACACATGTGTATGTAAGTGCCACAAAGTGTAGGAAAACGATATGAGCATTACCAATTCACAAGACATGCAAGTAAAAGCGATTTCAGGTAAACACAAAGGATATATGGAACACACATATTCGGCTTTGGCATGCTATAAAAACCGATTTCCCTTTGCTCCACAACCAAATAGCGTAGCTAAATGATTGCTCCGATTGCTTTGAGCTAGTCTTTTGGGTGCATTTATTGTGTCTGCGTTTTTGTGGCCGATTTCCAAGGCATATACATTAGGGGTATAACTTTTAACAATTTTTTCAAAAATAAAAATTTACATGGCCATACATGATGAGCAATGGTGAAAAAATATTAACTGCGTTTTTACTTTTTTGTTTTCTTTCAAAAAGTTCCCGCACCAACGCAATTGAATTTTTTTTACTTTGATAAAAAAAAAAATTTACAAAAAACGCGTTTAAAGTTTTCAAATCCCATAAGCCTCAATGTAAAAATTTGCACTATTTTGTGGATATCTCAGAAACCATGCATGATATTGATATAAAATTTTGATACGATATAAAACACCATAAAATCTACGTTTCGGCATCATTAACTCAAAAAAAGTATTTTTTGATTATTTTGCAACAAATATTATTTATTATTATTTATATATAAGAAAAATATAGTTTTTGTTAATTCATTTTATTTTTTTTTTAATTACACATATATTTTATTTAGAGTTAGAAGCAATAAACTTAAATTCGGTAAAAGAGAAATACAGGCCGTGGTGCTAAAAAATGAGTTCAGAGAAGTAATGATAAAGGAAGAAGTTCAACCATATTTGAAGGCATCAAGGAAGTTCTCGATAATTTTCAACTGTGGGGCTCCATCAAAATGATTGTGTGTGATAAAACAACCGTCAATACAGGACATAAAAATGGAGTTGTTATCTCACTCCAAAAATACTTTTCAACAAAAGGTTTACATTCACCGCAATATGTGGGCTGTCAACATCATATTTTAGATCTGATTTTAAGACATGTAATGGATGAGTCACTGGATGGAAAATCAATATCACCAAATATTCCGTACGATATATTTTCAGAAATGATCAATAATTTCGATGCTCTAAAACAAAGTTTCGCTCAAGGCAAAGAAAAATTGAAAGTAAGATGCATCAAATGGCGCGATGACATGCAGTATCTGTATGAGCTGGGACAAGCGTTCAAATATTATGAAAAAAAATAAAATCTTTCCTTATATAAAATTTAAGACTCTACCATCGCTAAACAACGCCCGTTGGAACTCAAGGGCTATACGCTGCGTTTTGACATTCATACTCATTGCCAAACACCGAACAAAACTGTTGCCTATTTGTCAATTGATATGCGGCGCTTGGTATGACGTATGGTTTTCCGACAACCGTATTCACAAAATTAGAAACATCGATGAAGCCTTTTAAAGCAGCGCACAAATGTTTTTTAAAACACTGGGTGAAGGAAGACTCATTTATTGCAAACCGACAGGGCTCGAATATATGCGCAGAACGAGCCATCAAATTGATACAAGATATTTATCCGAAATGTAAATCTAAGCGCAGTTTAAATCTTAAGTTTATTGCTTCTAACTCTAAATAAAATATATGTGTAATTAAAAAAAAGAAAATGAATTAACAAAAACTATATTTTTCTTATATATAAATAATAATAAATAATATTTGTTGCAAAATAATCAAAAAATACTTTTTTTGAGTTAATGATGCCGAAATGTAGATTTTATGGTGTTTTATATCGTATCAAAATTTTATACCAATATCATGCATGGTTTCTGAGATATCCACAAAATAGTGCAAATTTTTACATTGAGGCTTATGGGATTTGAAAACTTTAAATGCGTTTTTTGCAAATTTTTTTTTTTTGATCAAAATAAAAAAAATTCAATTGCGTTGGTGCGGGAACTTTTTGAAAGAAAACAAAAAAGTAAAAACGCAGTTAATATTTTTTCACCATTGCTCATCATGTACGGCCATGTAAATATTATGTTGCAAAAAAGTTATACCCCTAATATACATATACCTATGGACACATACTTCAATGTTCAATATTTTTTGTTGTTTGTATTCTTTGGTAGTATCTCTGTATCGTCATGCTGTATTGGCAACTCAACTAAGCGTAGTATGGCGCTGAAGCATTTTCAACTCAACTGCTGCGTGGAACGTGTTACTATTTACTTGTGTATAAGTTTGTGTAGATAATTGCCAAGAATCATTGACAAACACTTAAAAAACTTGATTAAATTGATTGCCGAGACTTATCTGTGAGAAACACGAATGGCGAAAATCAACGATAGTCTTACAGATCTTAAATCGAAAAAATGCAAAAAACTAAAATTCCCGTTATTTTTTGAACACACCTCGTATCTTTTGAGATCGTTACTAATCGTTGCTACGAAAGAAACAACTACGTGTAAAGACTTAAAACCTGTAAGATTCAATATTTTAATCCAGATAAACTTAGCTAAAATTGAGTATCTTAGAAATTCGAACTTCCTGCAATTTCGGGTGTACTTATAAAAGAAATCTATTGGCTGACGTCCAGGAAGAACATAAGTTATAGAAATAATACTACTCCAATTTGCTAAATGAAGTTGTCAGTTGTTATAATGAAATTAAAATAGACTAATAGAGTTAAGAAAGAATTAACGAATTGAGCTTTATCTGACCTTAGACCTAGTAGAAGACAACCAACATTGGAAAAATCCGTTAGAAAGTTTTTTTAACATTAAATACGAAAAAAAAAAAATAAATTGAATTTATACCGTTATGTCTGAATTTAGTATCTTTACAAAACATTGTATCTTTCCCAGTCATAATATGAAAAGATCTATCCGAGCCCTTGCTTTTATCGAGCTTAAGAAAATAGTTCCAGTAGCACAACAAATTTTGAAAGCCATAACTCTAGGGTAATTTCATCCTTCCTGATACCAACAACTTCTGCCAACAAATCCTTATTCATAGCAAATTGAGAAGAAAAGTCCTCGACAAACTATAAGCGTTATAAATCACTTCTGATTAGAAATGATGAAAATTGAAATCGAGACACCCATTGGCAAGACTCTTTTAATTTTCAAGAGAAATATCCTGCAAAAGATTTACGTATCTATAAACGTTTATATTAGGCTAAGGGATTCTAGGGTGCTATATGAGCTTTACAATAACATCAACAAAGTTCAGCGAATCAAGAAATAAAAAATCAGCAGTCACTCACATAAGGATACGTTATTCGAATATATGCAGCACAGTATATATACAGTATAGTGTATGCATAGCTAGAAAGACTTTTGTTGATCCACGTATTCACTTACTAGCCAATGAAGCTTGGCAAGATTTTACGAAATACATATTTCATTGCCACACTTCACCTAAGGTATGTGAACAAAACTACGTCTGCTATGTAGCCATTCTTTCAATATTGCAGAGGAACAGCAAAGAGCAAGGATTTCATTCCATTCCAAGTATATAAGCAATACAACAATAATTTAAGAATGACCACACATTGTTGCTTATCTTTTTATAACTATTTCTACTTTGCAATTCTTCGATGCACTCATATGCAACAATAAGAACATCCTTGCTTTCAACAGCGCACATAATGCTTGCAACAATGGCAAAAAGAGCAACATGGTCGCTTGCAACACAACATTCCAAAGTGATTAATCGTGTTGGTTGTGGTCGATTGGGTTTTGGTTTTGGGTTGCTCCTATTACTTATCCATTTTCAATGTTGAATGGGCAAGGAAATCGTTACGATTATTGTGCGAATATCAAGCGCTCCAGTTGAAGTCTAGAAGTCGATCATTTCGAATGAATACAAAAATGCGTTAATAATAAGCAGCATTGCTGTTACATGCTTACTTGTTAGTTTTCTGCTCTGGCATTTGTATTGTCCATAAGAATTTTGATTTCGAAATTTTAAGCTTTCTGCTCACATTTTGTAATTAAAAGATTTTCCAATATTAATCACAAAGTGTTGATGCTTGCATTTATTATCAATTTCTATGTGGTTATTGTGCAATGAAATTTTAGTGGAACTGTGTTATTGTTAAATGCTTTGATAATGAATTTCAAATTAATGTTGCTTCTAAATGAATAAACATTTGTAGAGAATACTTGTCTTAAGAGGTTAGTTGTAGTCAGAGACACGAAAAAATTAGAATTTTCAGAATTTTATTTTACTATAAAATCATGATAGTTTACAAAGTAATAATATGGCATTATCACACAATGGTTTGACTTGAAGTCACGAAAATTTGAAAAATAAATTTATAATTTCCAAAGATATAACTGTTTCTGTTGACCCAGTTCCAAACAAAGGTCCTTGCGGTGACAATCATAAGTCCTTGTAGATTCATCTAAAGTCAATCGGATAAGAAAAATTAGTTTTATAAATAGGTAATCCTGGGCCGTATCGAAGCTTTTTTCTTTTTATCAAAAATTAACAAAATGGCGGCCTCAGGAATTATTTTCTAGATTTCGGGAAAATCGGCGGTTAATTGGTCTTAAAATATTGAAATTTAGGAAAAAACAAGAAAGCTTCGTACCGCACAAGGATTATTATGTATCCTAAAAATTTTATAAATTTCATTAAAATAATTTTAAGTTTCACCCGAGAGTTTTGGAGTGCCCGAGCACTCTTTGTTACTTGTCGAATAACTCGAAAAGCAAATATTGGATCAACTTCAAATTTTCAGAGAATATTTTTCAGATATTACACATAATGAAAATGCAAAAAAAACAAAAATTGATTTTTTGACAATCCTGACTACCCCTTATTCATTACTTAACACTGGAAGTAATTTGTTTTTTTTTTTTATTGAAGGTTGATTGCGTTCGCCTTAAAATTTTAGACTACTTTTCTAATGTGTGCACATATGTATGTGTCCAGCTGTTGACTCACCCTTCTTCTTCATTTTAAAGGATTATCGTCCTTTCGTTTTATATGTACCCCTCTCATGCTTAGGACGTCCTAACACAAGCATGCCCTAGACAACATATGTTCTGGTTTTTAGTTCGACGAATTAATTGATGCTCTTATCACCCATCATCTGATTCGTTTTTCTCGTCTCTTTGCAGATATCTTAAGAACAAATTTCTTAAGCCAAGTTCACAATCGATAATTGTTCTTTGAAACATATGGACTCGTTTGTATATTGCATTTGTACTCATGTATCCTATTTCCTGTTCTACCTATTTCGAAAATCTCAAAAATAACCTAAAAATTTCTCATAACCTGAAAAAAGTCTCAGAAATTTTTAATCGAAGTAGGAAGATATTATTATTGAATCATATTATATCTTATTTTATTGTAGTTCATGACTATATAGGCGGCAACACAAACCACATATTTTATTGGAAATTAATACATAATTTCCTTCAGGGATGATAGACAATGGCACCAAGGCCACTTCAATCATTGTTTTTTTTTTGTTTTTGGAGAATACCGTGAAACGTTGAGGTCATGCGATAAAGTCATCCATCTTCAAGAACACTGAAGAACAAAAGGCTTCGAAAATATGGTTCAACCAGGTTCACGAGTACCAATCAGGACTCCAAACGGAATTCACATACTAAATAATAGCTACACTTGGCAATAACATTGGCAAGTGTAACTGATCTAAAATTAAATCCTTATTCCTATAAATTTCTTCCACAAAAAATATACAAGAAAATTGGCCACACCACTCGCTTTTTGTACTCACCGCCACCAACATGTGGTGATGCATACTTAATATGAGTATTATTTTCAAATTGCTGCAGGTTCATCAAAAGCGCCTCCATAACACCCTATCGGAGCACAAACTGGTACATGCACTCATTTGATGAAGCTTATGCAGTTTTAATTTCCAAACAAAACCATTAAGCACCATTATTGAATGATGGGCGAAAGCAACCTTAGTCATAAATCTGCTTTGATTGAGTTTGACCACCGCCGTGCAACAAGCACAACAACAACAAGCAAACACAAAAATGAATAGAAATTTACCGCAAAATCAGCATAAAACCGCAAAACATTTTCACATACCGGTTTGAAGAGCTGCATTGAAATGCATAAAAGTCAGTCAGTCAATCAAACCCACTTCAGCGGAGGCGCAGTCTTCCCAACTACAACAAAACCACCAAACAGTTAACTACTGTTGGCTGTTGTGCGTAAAAATATTCATTAAATTCAGCAATGCAGCTATGAAAGACAACGACGCATGCCACACAGCGGTAATGCGGTAACTTGCAACAGGTTGTGGCGCTCATGGGTCGGCTTACAAGGGAGTCAGGCAGTTTTACATAGAAGCTCCTATAGCACTTTGATGGCTCATTGACAGCATGTCGAGCTGATTGTGTTGTAAAAGTGCGTTGGTTGTTGCTATTTTAAATTTTTTATTTTGTATATTTTATACATCTCCTTTTCTACTCAGATTTTTTCATTCATAAAATGCTAATTCATGCAATTTATTTGCAATCGGACGTCGCCTCACTTCTGCCATGCACGCTTCCACCACAATCGGTAGCGGTTTTAAGCGCGTTGTGCATAAAAGCAAAGATAACCATGATTATTGCTGTGTGGCTTGTACGCATGCGCGTCGAACACTTGTTGTACAACTAAATTTAAAATGCTTAAAATTCACCACACACATACACACGCTCGCGTAGCGTATAATTGTTGGCAGCAAAAGCTATTTGCTGCTTTAATAACATAATTGAATTGTTAAAAGTGGTAATTTACAAGAGCCGCCACTACATGCAACGTGCTTTAGCTGGCGGCCGTGTAGGCGGGCGCCTCTATTAAGAAACTAATCTAACTATGCCATTTAATTTATGACGCATAATAGCTTTTAATGTTCGAGTGTTGGGTGATAGTATCGATCAAAACTAATCAAGATTTAATGGTGCTGTCAAATGGCTCCTGAAGGCAGATATGCACTTTGTATGCCTTGCAGCGTTTGTTGATACTTCATGTGTTGATTACTTGTTCTCGAAATGTTAGTACGTCGACCACCCAGATGATTTGAAATTTGCATAAATATTTGTACGCTTCATAAATTGGTACATAAACTCGATGTTTGTCCTGTTGCTACTGGTTTAATGACGTATCTCTGTTACTGTTGGTACTATCAATGGAGTACGTGAACATCGGTCGTGTTTTGGAGGAATATTTATTTACTCATATATAAAAGGTGCTGTACAATTTATTTACCTGGGACCTTTCAACCTGATACCTAAATTCTCAAAAAACTTTTTCCGTAAAATAAGTCCAATCATGTTTAAAGAAAATAATTTTGTATTGAAATTAATTTTTGGATATCATAGTCACTTCAAGTGAGTCTTTGTCAAACATAAAACCTTATATTAGACTTCAGTTGAAAGAATTTGTCATTAACAATGACATTGTCACATCGTGGAAACAAGAACATGTCTTCGTAGATCATGAAATGGTCAAGCCAATTTGTAATAGGTTTAACCAAAAATCCGGAAAAATCACTTCTGAAATCTTACTCGAATGTTACAAAAGTAGCCTAATAATGACAAGTCTTACTAAATTCCGAACATTTCTTGTTGCCAAAACATTTGCTTTAATCAAGAGCTCTCTCTGTTGAGGTCTTATGGGTGGTTTTAACCACATTTCTGATGATAAAGATAAAAAAGGTTTTACGACTTTCAGGATCCTGGTGTTATTTTGTAATAAGAAACAACTGAGGAAGGGCTAAGTTCGGGTGCAACCGAACATTTCATATTCTCGCAATTTATTTCTTTAATTTTATTAAAATGACACACAATTTTACCCATATATTCGGCATAAAGTCCACTAGAATAACGAAAATCATTATATATAGTATATAGGGGTCTGGGATAATTCCTGGACTTAACTATTTTTGCCACCAAGCTACTTTACATCCATGAATATATGTTCACTTAAATTTGTTGAGATATCTCTCATATTAACCGATACAGACGGTATAAAGTACACCCGATGTTTGCATATCCGAATATGAGGATATGGGGCCTACGGAAATATTGACCTGATTTTGCCCATTTTTGACACAAACGCACACTGTTGGAAGGAACACATCTTCTTTGAATTTCATAGGACCATCTGAGAGATTTACCCATATATTCAATAAAAAAATAAACGCAAACTTCGAGGTCCTCATGTTCGGCATCTGGGGCCTTGAAAAGTTCTAGTCAGATTTCGGTCACTTTTATACGCTACATTAGAAATACGGTATTTGTGCAAACATTTTTTTCCGAAATCTTCACTGGTGCTTATCTTATATCCTGTAAAGTGAACGAATCAGGTGGACTTAAATATTGTGTTACATGGGAAGGTTGTGATCCGATTTCACTCATATTCAAACTATACATTGGGATGCCAAAGAAATGTTACGAACTGAAATTTGTCTAGTAGTTTCGAAGATCTAGTTTTTGGCCCATAAGTGGGCGATGCCCTGCCCATTCAAAATTTTGTATAGAAATGTGACTTCAGCCCTTCTGTACTATCTTTACCAAGAAATTTAAGATTTCTGGTGTATTTCGCTACTGATCCATTCTCTTCTATATCTTGTCTAGCCTCCTGTTCTTCTGTTTAACTATCGAATATATTGGTCATAGCTCCTTTCTTTGGTCCTCCTATAGCAAATATAATAATGTTTGTGCACTTTCTTTCGACTGTCTGCACACATATCATGGGTGACAAATATAATGGAAACTACTATATTACCTGAGCTTTTAAATATACATATATATCAACATTTCTATATTTCTGCTTCTGTGTTTTTTTTTTAATCCCCAAAGTCATAATCCTTCAAAAGCAAATATGCATACGAATGTACATTTGACTAAGCATACAGTAAAACCACAAAGATTTGTATTCTCATTGAATAAAAGAGTAATTATTCCACTTGCCTGAGGAAATAAGAGGGCAGCATGAGAATATAGAGTAAGCTTTTAGCGAAAGGAGCATATACTTGACATAAGAAAACAACAAATAAAAAACTAATGAAATTGCTGCAAACTAAAACGCAGACTTACCTATAAACATACATACTTGTGTGCCACAACGCAGCCAATGCGCTGAATAATGAAAATTGCTAGCATCTGCAACTAACAAATAACACATTGCTGGCAATCAAATCAAATATTTGCTGCGCATGCGCACAAACCCGAGGTAAACTTAATCAACGCAAGACACATTCATATGCATACATACATATATACAGAAGGTATGTGGCAGCCTGCGGCACTAAAACAGACGCAATGTGGATGCCAATGCGAGTCTGTAAATGCAAAAACAAAAAAAAGAAATTACGAAAAAAACAAAAAAGCTACTACAAGACGACCAATTAGCCACACTATCATGTCATAAATTAGAGTTTTATTTGTTGCCGATTGCAGTCGTGATATCAAAACCCCGGGCACACATCGCTTCGTCTGCAACTTCTTTTCGTTTTTAATTATATTTGCACATGTGTGTGTTAGTGTGTGCGCGTGTGCTCTGCTGCCTGTGGGGCACGCAATGCTGTCACGCCAGCCACTCGGGAAATTGAGTCATAACCAGTTTATTATTTAAATATGCGCGCTGTTTGCGGAATCCTGGTGGCTGAGTTGTCATTGCATTGACATTTCAGTAAGCAAATAATCAATTAAACGGCAAACATGCAGCCATCATGCTGACAAACACACACACACATACAAACTTGTTGCCACTGCGATGAAGGGAGAGAGAGAAAAAGAGTGAAAGAGCGTTGTAAACATGAAAACCAAAGCAAATCTGCCAACCTACAAAGTCAGCGAAAACTTTCTTGCTGCCAACGGCGAAATTGTTGCTGGCAACACAAGTAAACGCGAGTAACAACAAGTATACCATTAACAACAACAAGAATGTGAATGCCAAAACCGCGTAAAAAGCCATGAAAACGCTTTTATTGTCCACAACTTAAATATATATGTATGCATGCCTCTTGTTGTCATTGTTTTTTGTTTGTTACGTTTTGGCCCACCATTCGCCGGCGGCCGACAGCCGGCCGGTGGGTGTTCGCGTATATGTATGGTGGCTATTTGCACCACACGCCAGCTGCTCGCAGTCAACCAGCAATTGCTAATAAATAGTGGAAATGGCCCGTACAATACAACTTCAACTTTTGTTACGAGCCTCGTCCCTGCGTTGCGGCGCGTTCGTAGTATCCGCTCGCCACATCCAGTTTCGTTCGCCATTGCCATTGTCGCATCGTCGTCAACCGTTGCGCGCAAATATTTACCTCCAGTAGCTGCAACGGTGGAGCCCACAATGCGAGTAATCAGTGTTGGCCAGCCACTGCAGCAATGGACCGTTTGTTGTTTTTGTAATATTAGTAGTGTCTCTAATTTTGTTTAATGCGAAACTATTCGATTTCGGTTGGAACTTAATTTCAAAATGTTTGGCAGAGAAATTTTAACGATAGATTTGGCTTCATTTGAGGATTGTGTGGTATTGTCTTAGACCTAAATTTTTTTAAATGCTTTATCTGATGAAAACCTGCTAAAGTCAAATGACATCTAATAGCGTTTTTAGACAGCCAAATTAATTGATCAACCAAAATTTTTTATTGAGGAACCCTTTTTGCCTTTTAGACTGCCTGCTACTCTATAACCGATCAGATTTTATACATTTTTGTTTTTGCTTTTCATAAGAAGTTGGTAAGTTTCATCAGCTGATTAATATTTTTAACAGTGACATCTACCTTAGCTTTTTTATGAAAAAATTCAGACAACCGCAGACAAAGAACGTACATCGTACGTCTTCGTCGCAGAGTTGCATTTGATTTTCAAGTTGATTAAAATTCAATTAAATAGAAATGTACATTTTACTTTGTATGATAAATCGATCTTAATAAGCGTCTTAATCTAGCAGAGGCCAGTTAATTGATCAATTAGTTTCTGTCTAAAAACGCTATAAATCCATTTTGACAGAAAACATTGGTCTATTGGCGAGGATAGCCTGAAAAATATCGTATTTATATACGAATCAACGACGTTACATAGCCAAGGTCTACATAAAATCATCAATGTTAAGTTTGGTGACAGTTCCCTCTTTGTTCGAATCAACGACGTCGCATAGTTAAGTCATCAAATCCAGTGATATCAGTTTTCGTCGATTCGATTTTCGGCCTCTTGTTTCTTCTAAACAATTCCTTAGGCATCCATCTATCAAACCATGAAAAGTCAACTAGTAAAAGGCAATCACAACTACGATGGAGCCTAAGATTTGCCTCAGGGCCGTTAGTAATTAAAGTTGTGATCCTATTTATATTCTGACTGCCAAGGTCTGTAAATTTTCCTGACAATCGAACCGAAGTTAAACGGAAATTTGTTGAAAAATTGTATTACCACTATCTTTAATGCATGGCCTAACCCTAATTGAGCCTTAAATACCACGGCGTTTACTTAATTAGCTCACCGGATGGTAATTAAGTCATTACTTATAGTTTGACCTAACCTAACCTAACATAACCTCCATTCAATTACTCAAACACTCAAGATTGTCCAGTATGCATATGTTCGCATCCATAGACATACCGATTGCTGTCTCATAACTCACATATACCCACAAACAAACAACGAACTATTCGACAACTATTCGTTGCAACACTAAATGCCTTACCACCAACACAAATTATCGGGAATCATGCTGTTACTGCGCCTGTTGTTTTAATTGTTGTTGCAGCATTTATGGCTTTTCACTACCGCTGTGCTGCTGCTGCTGCTGTTGTTGCTATTGTTGTTGTTGTTACTGACGCTACCGCTATGCATTTTTGTTGCTGTTACAATGTGTAGGTGCATTAACTGTTCACAACGCTGTGGCGTGCCGCACCGCATATTGCCCGAAAAGGCAATTGCTTTCGAATTGTTACAGCTGAATATTTTTTTATGTATGTATGAGCGTGTGTTTGTAAGTAATTTATTTCCATTGATTTTTTGTTCATTTGTTTTCCGTGTGTGTGTGTGGCGCTGTTAACTTCCCGCCATTGGCGCTGCAAAAATTAAGTAGCCACTTTTTTTGTGTGTGCAACGTTCGGTGCTCGTTCATTGGTTCGTTAATTGGCTGACGACGTACGATTTCCAATTATTATGCAAACTCACCGCTGTGCAGTGCGATTTTCTCATTTATCAGCAGACTGAAGACGCAGTCGAGGCTATCGATGCGACGCCGCGCTTGTTAGTTGCTGCAATGAATGTGCTAAAATACAGACATTCATACACAAATACACATGAATGGTAATGTACCTACACACGCACATATATATATTACATTCATCTGTACATACCTATACCATTTCTATGTTCATACATATTAATATGCATAGCCTCAGCGCACTTTATCCGTTGCACTAATCTGTGTGTTGTTGTTTTTCTTTTAGTGCGTTTTAATGAGAATCATTCCTGCGGTGCCTACATTTACTACTCAATATATTCATGCTGCAATTTTTATGGCTTTGCTAAGTGGGGCGGAGCGGCATGTTGCAGATTGGCAGTAAATGTTTTCATAGCTGATAACACAGAAATTTTCGTAAATACTAATGAAGTGGTTTAAGCGATCGTACAAATAGTTACTTGACGGACTTTTCGACTATCAACCGTGTAGTAGTTGTTATAATGTTTCAATGAAAAATAAAATGCTAATTACTTTTAGTAAGGGTTTCACTTTTTTGGATTTTACGAGCTTTTTAGCTCTTTCTATATTTAATTTTTAATTTTCCTGAAGAAATTAGTAAACTACTCTATTATATCTATCAGCAGATCTTCCGACATAACCAAGTAATAATTTTTTTATAGAGAAATTCATTTTATCAAGTTTTCATTTTCATTTTAGGGTAAAAGACTCCTTACAGATTCTTGCACACCATCTCAAACATTCTGTAAAACCTCTGAAACAGTTTGTGGTTCAATAGGTGTTTTCTGTTATTTAATTTTATAGTTGTCCTACATATAGTCCTTTTGTTTTTCAAATTTGTATACAAATCTTTTTGGCGATGGCTTCAGTTTATTAAAAAAGATATCAGTCAGAGCCTTGTAACCCATAAGCAGTCCGCTTACAACTTTTACACTTTATCCCGTTTCAAATATATACTACATACATATTACTTCTTTCGGGGATTGACCGCTACTTGTCTATATCGAACGAATCCGGCTTTCTGCGTTAAACAATTGTATACATCTCTGATATTATAGACTAGTTTTTTTCAAGAATTTGTTTTTCACAGTTGATTTCTTACCTAGTAAAGAAAAACAATTCCAAAATTTAGATCCAATCTTTTGCCATTTGATAAATTTAATTTAGATCCCATTACCTATGACCTGAATCCCATATAATGTAACCTTTGTTTTCTGGTGCAGAGTCAGCGGATTGTTTTTTAACTCGTTTTAGAACAAATATATTTTTTACTCGTTTAGTTTTGGTTTTTACAGTTGATCTTGGAAGATCTTGTTTATAAGTGCTTCAATTTATTAAAAAAGATATCAGTCATAGGTGACTAAGCACAATATTAGCCTCCTTATTTGCGAAGAACTGGTGATGCCATAAAACACCAATCCGAGCTCCCGTAGATTCTGACGAGTAATCAACGATGTATGTGGTTTGGCGTTGTTCTGGTGGAACACTACACCCTTCCTGTTGGCCAATTCTGGACGCTTCTGGTCGATCGCCTCCTTCATGATGGTAGAATTAAGCGTCTGCCCACATGAGAGCAGCTCATAGTGGATGATTCCCTTCCAATCCCACCAAACACACAGCAAAACCTTTCTGTCCGTCAATCCCGGCTTGGCTGTTTGGGACGATTCACCGGCCATCGACCACGATGCTTTCGCTTGATATTTTCGTATGTGATCCATTTTTCGTCACCAGTCACCATCCGCTTCAAAAATGGGTCAAATTCGTTCCATTTCAGCAGCAGGAACGCAGGCGTTGATTCGATCCAGAAGTTCTTTTTTGTATCAAATCATGCGTCACCCAAACATCAAGCTTTTTTGTGTATCCAGCTTTCTGCAGATGGTTTAAAATGGTTTGGTGACTAACTCCCATCTCCTGGGCGAAGTCACGATATGACACATGCCGGTCTAACTTGATGTTTTCCATGACTTGATCGGTATTTGTCGTTACAGGTCTTCCGCCGGCTGGCTTTTCCATGGTGTCGTTTTCACCCGCTCTAAATCATCGAAACCATTCCTCCGCAGTTCGTAGTGATAGAGTACCATCCCCCAAAACATCTTTAATCTCAAGGAACGTTTTTCTAGCGAATTTCGGAGTTAGTGAACTCTAATATCCAAACTAAATATGCATATCATCGTTTTGTAAGTTATGTCAAGACCTTTCAAAGATGTGTAGTACTGCCAGATACGAGCTTTGTAGAGCTTTATACATAGCCACGAAATTAAAAAAAAGGCGGAAGGGAGATATTTGCCAAGTAATATTATGATGAAATAAATCAATAATGGTTTTCTCTAGAGGGAAGTCCTCATAAGATTTCTTTTTACATGGACAACTTGATATTGGTAACATTTTTCTGATTTCTAAATCTTCAGATTAGACTGTCTAGCTAACAAGATAGTCTTCAAAGAAGATAGCCTTCAAAATATTTTTTTTTGTTAAAATATCTAAATTGTCGCTTGGATATCCTTTTACCATGAATATATTCAATGGAATTTACAACATAATTATTTTGCCATTCAAATCTGACTTAGGGGCCGGAAAATTGCTTTATATTCAGCAGAATGAAAGAAAATATTATATTTGTATGGGTCTGTGTGCAATGACGCTTGCTGCAATGAACTTGCCACAACCCCGCTTAACTTAACTCCACTAAACTTAACTGCTGATGGCATAAGTGGCATGCACCTGCAGAAATGAAGGCGGAATTTAGCTAGCGTAGCAAATTCTTAAAAATTTACGGGGTCACTTTCATGCATATATTATAATTTTATGATACGCGTATTAACTTACTACTTTTTAACGCTGGAAGATAGCTAGAGTAACCTTCTTTTATGTGGTAGCTTAGTGAATTGCACGCTGAAACTGTAAAAGATTTATGCGTCAACTAAGTTATTTATCAGTTAAAGCAAGGAGTGCTGAGTCAGAGGAGGAGAAATAAGTATGGGTGGAGCTTTGTAACAAATATTTATGCTCCAGTTTTCGATATATATTTATCTATTCTTATAGAAGATTGTGGATGGACAGTTTTGGGTTTGAAATATAGCAAAAGACAACAGACCAAGGAACTTGACGTTCCAAAAATATACTATGAGAAATTTTTTTTTGATTTGAGATTACTATTTTCAAGCAATTTATTTAAGTAAGTGACTATAGACTATAGTCTAATATTATGGAATAGGCCTAAAGCTTAGGATTCTCTATTTATAATAGGTCTTCAATATGAAGAGAGGTGCCTTACTTTTAATACTAACCCCTAGTGTTTAAGCTTCTTTACGCATTTTAAGCACACTCACTTATGAAAAATCAGCCCTGCATATGCGTGTACAAATGCGCAAATAGAAAGCTGAAAAGCTAAGCATAATTCTCTTTAAGCAATCGTAATGATAAACCCCTTTTTAGACACGCATTTCGCCGCTTCCCTGTTCTTTAGTCTTCAGTATGAGCTAATAATGAAAAGCCGTCAATGGCGGCAAGCGGCGGCTAACAGTCAAAGAGCCGACCATATTAAGGCGAAAAATGTGTTGTCGGGCAATGCCGCGGCTGCAAGGAGGCATGCAACATTCACTGAACTAAAAACAAAAACAAAGAAAATACTCTAAACGGATGTTTGTATGTGTGCGTGTGGTTGTTGTTGTAAGTATGTCGAAGCAATCAAAACTGGCATCTGACCGCGCGACTTTAATGCCCCGTTTGAGCCATATTTTCGAAGCAATGCGCTACAAGCTACACACGCAATTAAAGTTGCCGGCTGCCGAGCAATGCAGCGCACACAAAGGAATTTACACAAACAAAAACGAGTACATACATTTATGTATATACAACAACATGCTTGCAACTGCGCCATACTTGTCGATACATAAAAGTCTGAGCATGCACCAGTCAATTGTTGGACGCCACACAGATAGTACAAATCCCAATCGCCGTGTGGCGTGCACTTTAGAACAACAACAATAGCAACAATAGCAGCAGCAATGCGCTCAAAGTCAATGCCATTGTCAATTTGTGTTTTCTGTTGTTGTTGTTATTCATTTGTTTGTTTTTGTTGCATTGACTTTTGTTGGCCGACATTCATTTGAAATGGAGCAACGCAATGCTCCTGCACTACACTGCTCTGCTCTGCCGCCTTTGCGCCTGCGCGTCACAGCGCGGCCTTTCAGCTTTTCATCTTAGATCGTCCGATAGCTTATTATGCGGATATAGAATATAGTGCACGGCTATTGTTATTATTATCATTATTGCTTTTTCTTTGCTTTCGGAACATTCTCTTTATGACTTTTGTTACACATCGGTGTTTTTATCTGTTTGTTTGTATGTATGTATGTAGGTGTGTGGGTAGGTGTTTTTGTATATTCGTAAATGCATTGCGCCATCAAGCGCTCCAGCGCTCGTTGGATTTTGTTGTTGCAGCGCATGCCAGCGCCGCTTAACTGCTTCTGATTCTTCTTCTTTCGCTTATTCATTCTTACTGACTTTGATTCAAAGCAGAAATTTTATTGTTTGTTGTTTTTGTTGGTGTTAGTGTGTGTGTTCATGTTTATTTCTGTGCGCTGCTTGACTTGAAATTGAAAATTGAAAGCTTCCGCGCGACACAATGCAGCTTCTTAATTTCATTTTATTGCCTTCTTTTTGATGGCTTTACATACATATAAATAAACATACACACATACAAGCATACATATACATACCCAAGCAAGAGCGATCCACCGCAGCGATCAGCTCCGGTCAACTTCGCTAATGCTTTGATTCATTTTTAATGGCTCTTCAGCGCTGTCTTCTTCTTCTTCTTCCATGTCTTTCTGCATAAATAAAGCATACGCCAACGTCGTTGCTGTAATAAAAATGCCATTTCTGTTTAAATAATGCTTTAAGCTGAAGAAAATAAACATTCTTTTGTTGTGTTTTTCGCTTAAATTTATTCTTTACTTTGGCTTGCGATCGTAAAATTGCTTAATTTTCCATTGTCATCTGACAGGTGACTTTGTTTAAAATGCTCTTTGGGTTGCGCGAATATTACTCGTAAGTGCTAAGTTATGTTAGTTTTTGGCAGCGCATAAAATATTTACATTTTCATTTAATAAGCAAATTTACGTTCACGATCTCCTGTGGCGATCGGTAGCGAATTGCGCATGAAACTGATTTATGCGAGTGTTAAAAATTATTATTTTTTCTTAAAAAAGATTGAAACATTGAAACGGTAAAGTATCCATCTGTTGGAGTGTAAGTTACAAAATTGAATCATCATCTATACGATCTAGAAATCTATTATTTTTGCATTTTTAGCATAATCAGAATGATCCGATTGATATCCGATTAACACAATGATTTTGTTATACAACCTCTTGAAGGCCACTCTCATAGAAACTCTCGTCCTTTTTATAGAAACTCTCGTCCTCTCATAGAACTCTCGTCCTCTCATAGAACTCTCGTCCTGGGACAGTCGATTTACCTCTTGAAGGCCACTCTCATAGAAACTCTCGTCCTTTTTATAGAAACTCTCGTCCTCTCATAGAACTCTCGTCCTGGGACAGTCGATTCACCTCTTTAAGGCCACTATCATAGAAACTCTCCTCCTTTTTATAGAAACTCGTCCGTCCTGGGACAGTCGATTTACCTCTTGAAGGCCACACTCATAGAAACTCTCGTCCTCTCATAGAAACTCCCGTCCTGGGACAGTCGATTTACCTCTTGAAGGCCACTCCCATAGAAACTCTCGTCCTCTCATATAAACTCTCGTCCTGGGACAGTCGATTTACCCAAGGTTCTCTTCAAGCGAATATTTCGCCTGCAAAATGATTCGTCATAAATAGTAAGAGATTGTAATCACTTGGTACCAGGTCCAGACTATAAGATGAATGCGTACGAGCTTCCCAACCAAGCTCTCGGAACTTCTTACGAGTCACAATCGAAGTGTGTGACCTGGCGTTGTGCTGCTTTCATAACTTCAGAAGATAAAGAAACCTGATATAGAACAATGATATGGGATGATGTGGTAGAATTTCGCTTATATATTATACTTAGTGGAATTGTCTCATATTAAAACACTTAAATTACAATATTCTATTGTACTATATGTAAATATTCTTTGCACTCTTTTATTTTCCGATGATGAATTCATTAATCAAAGAACCTTATAATTTTATAATATTTAAGGTTTGGCCACATCCCAGACTTTATTACAGAGATTAAAGGCTTTGATTCTTTAGTCCGAAGTCCGGGGTCGAAGCATTATATTTTTTTTGTAATTGTTGTAGAAGAAAGCACATATAGTTTTGGGATATACTCGTCGTTAATCGAATATAAATCTGCGTCCTTTCCGGTTAAACATTATATAGCCGATTGTCATAGAAATTTGTCTTTTCTTAAAATGTTAGAACTCTTCCAGACGCTCTGCATTTATGAATATTTATCAAGCCCCTAAATAAATAATTTTTTGTAATAAAGACATATATTCTTGCGTGGGACCCTAGAAAAGCATTATAAATCAAGTATTGACTATAAAGCAAATTCTTGTTAATATACTTCATTACATTCTCTCGGGGCGGAAGTCACTAAAATTTTTAAAATTTTCCAACTTCTTTCCAAAAGATAACTCATTATTAATGGCACTCATTATATTTAATTTCAATTAACATAGATAATTCTCATAAGTACATAAATTAAAATCCACAAAACAAAGCCAGGAACCAACAAAGCGCCAATGACAAATTTCACATATCACCAGAGAGAAAATAAATATTTCCACAATCACCGCATGCCGCATGCCACATGCAAACAACTCATCGATCAATGTGTCCGACGACAGCCGAAAGCGAGTAATGCATTTCCATTATAGAGATTTATTGACAAAGATCTTCAATATAAGCGACGGTTTTATTTGCATTTTTCACATATTACAAGAAATCGAAAAAACCATGTGAATATAATGCGTTTGTGTGTGCGCCCTCTCCAACTGAGTGAGTGACAAATGGAAGCAGTTCGAAAGCATCACCGCAGAAGATCACGCAGCTACACTAGTGCGAGAATGTGTGTGGGAGGGGAAGTGAGGCGAAATTACTTTGTAAGAAATGAGGAAAATGCTGAAACGATCTTGCTATGCGCTCTAGTTACTTCCTCATCAGTACAGCGCAGCGAGTGGCGGCCGCGTGGGTGGATCGGCCATTGCGATGGATGGATGTGCAGACGAACGCATTAGCATGCCTCAAGTCGTTATGAGTTGGTGGCTTCTCCGACTTCTTAGTCGTTGGATGATTGGTGGCATCGGTGCGGTGAATGAAATAAGCATTGAGCTCCCTCTAGGCGCTATTATTGTGACAGTCAAGCAGGCAGAAGGGACAAGCAGGTCGTTAAAAAGACACACACATGTATTACAACGCGACGCTGCGTGCAATGAGGCGATGATAGCGCTTCGTGCTGCTCATAAAATTTAGCCATAACCCCCTCACTGCTCTCAGCTGTCATCTAACTGCGCGTGTCTGTGGTCTAGGTTCACTATGTGGCCCATGGCCCATTGTTGTCTGCTGCGCCAGCTCGTCTGTGCGGCAGGAAAATGAAATTCGTATGCGGGGGTGTCTGCCTATTCATTCATTCACTTACTTCGTTGTTAGTGCGCACAGACGATCGCGTAGCCGCAACGGAGTTAATTCGTTGACATTCATATTTAATAAATTACTAGAATTCTTTGCATTAGCAGGCAGTGGAGCGTAGTGGCATGTGGCATATGGCAATATGTGTGTGCGTTGTGGGGGCGCGCAGTTCTAATGGCATACAAGCATATGTATCTTTATAACTGTATGTCACATATGGTTTTGCTTAGAATATTGTGTTAGACGCAAGAATATGGAGTTCTAAGCGCCGATACAGCCATTTATTTATATACATATATTCATTGTACTACCCATACATATGTATGCATGTAAATTTTACAGCAATTGTATTTATAAATCGCTTAATTTGTAGCTGTAAATTATCTTTTAAGTGGCTTATTTGTATACTCAATGACATCTCACAGTTTTCGAACTTTTGACTTTTGTTGTTTGGGTTCTGTAACTGACCCTAGACCAATGTATGTGTGTGTATATTCACTTTATAGCGAAAAAAAGCTAAAATTTGTCATTTTCGTAATTGCTCAATTCATTTCACTTGTTTTGGAAATAATACTAAACAGAATAATAATTTATTTTACAAAATAGCATAAGTAAGTAGCCTTAGAAAAATGATTCTGAAGAGTTCCTTAAAAAGAAAAGAACATTTATTAGATACTTAAAAAAAGGTCCAAAAAAAGTCCAAAATCTTACAGTATTCGGTACATTGTAGAAATAGTTTACATCTTTAACTGTATTGAGAATTGATTGCCTGTACCTAAATTTCACTGAAAAACGGATATTTGTAACAAAAATTTAGCCATTTTAAAAACTCCACTTAAGGGGGTCATCCCATGTGACGTCCTGTTTTTTAGTGATTTTTAAAAGTTTTATTTCTACGATCAGTAAATAGATAGAGCTTTAAGTTTAATACCATTTATTAACATATATTTCGACAGTATAAATACAAATTTTAAGCTAAAAATACTGTGTAGAACATGAGTTACAGGGTTCTGAACATCCCCGCCCCGAAAAAATGGGCTACCACTTCCTCCATGATTCCTGCTGACTGGCTTACCGGAAACATAAAAGAATTAGCGTCATTTTAATGCGTAAGCTTAAATGCATTGAATGCACCTGATCAAATGAATATTCCGAAAATTGGGCTTTGGTTGACATTTCAAAAATAAAAAATTTCGGCTGCTAAGTCAGCGCTTCGAGGAACTCCTTCTTCTGTAACTGCTGTATCTTTAAAACGACTTCGAATTTCTTAAAAGCACTTTACCATTTTAAGCCATTTTTAGTAGTTTTCAACGTAACCTTTGAATAGGAGGTGGGTGTGCTTATAATCCGAGTTCCTCCATTTTTGTTCCGAGTTCCTCCATTTGACTTTATAAGGAAATGCCTGAAGAAAACGACTTCTGAGAGTTTGGTTGATATAGCTTTAGTAGTTAACGAGATATATACAAAAAACTTAGAAAGGGGCGGGGTCACGCTCACTTATCCAAAAAAAATTGGCTTAATTATAGCTCTTTATAGGTTTTCGGTTACCGCCATTTTGTGGGCGTGGCATTTGTCCGATTTTGCCCATCTTAAACCTTCTTATGGTGCCAAGAAATACGTGTACCAAGTTTCATCAAGATATCTCAATTTTTACTCAAGCTATCCGTTGTAAGGACGGACGGACGGACAGACAGACATCCGGATTTCAACTCGTCTCGTCACCCTGATCATTTTGATATACATAACCCTATATCTCACCCGTTTAGTTTTAGGACTTACAAACAACCGTTATGTGAACGAAACTATCATACTCTCTTAGCAACTTTTGTTTTCGAGAGTATAAGAAAAGTAAAATGTTTGAGTCCATCACTTGGGCCAACTCCTGCTACTTTGATCTTATGCAGTGAATAATTTTATGAAGGTGGCCGCAATTTTTTGGTCGGAAATAGAAAATAGAATTTAAAGATTTTAAATTACCGCATAGTATCCAATATTATATTTCAAGTCATGAATGATTTTAAATATAGTAAAATAAAATATGAAGCAAAACATACAAAGCATCTCAAACTCTTAAATAAAGAAGAAGATAAAAGCACAGAAAATGGTTTGCAACTTAACTCTGTACTTTCAAGTTATTGTAGTAGAGACACGCAACACACACTGTACTGCAGGGTGCCTTGAAGAAAAATTTTTAGCATAAAATAAAAAATATATATAAATATTTATCTATTTGCAAAGGATATCTCCTTTTAGAGCTCTAACAAAGTGATATTATATCAAAGATCCAAAACAGATGTATATGATAATCATAATGTTTAGGATAGTTTTGCTGCGAAGATGATCAAAAATAAACGATTATAAATTTTGCTATGATTTTATAGTGACAATTCAATTAGACAGACCACACTCAGCTCTAGAAACGTTCAGCAAAGACACATACCCTATTACAATGACATATATATATATATATTTGGCGGAACCGCTTTAAGCGATTATAGCCGAATCCACCAGAGCGCGCCACTCATTCCTCCTTTTTGCTTTTTGGCGCCAACTGGAAACACCAAGTGAAGCCAGGTCACTTTGCACTTGGTCTTTCCACCGGAGTGGAGGTCGTCCTCTTCCGCGGCTTCCTCCAGCGGGTACTGCATCGAATACTTTCAGAGCTGGAGTGTTTTCTTCCATCCGTACAACATGACCTAGCCAGCGTAGCCGCTGTCTTTTTATTCGCTGAACTATGTCAATGTCGTCGTATAAATCGTACAGCCCATCGTTCCATCGTCTGCGGTATTCGCCGTTGCCAATGTTCAGAGGACCATAAATCTTGCGCAAAACCTTTCTCTCGAAAACCCCAAGAGTCGTCTCATCGGATGTTGTCATCGTCCACGCTTTAGCGCCATACATCAGGACGGGAATAATGAGCAACTTATAGAGTTTGATTTTGGTTCGTCGAGAGAGGACTTTACTTTTCAATTGCCTACTCAGTCCAAAGTAGCACCTGTTGGCAAGAGTGATTCTGCGTTGGATTTCAAGGCTGACATTGTTGGTGTTGTTAATGCTGGTTCCCAGATAAACGAAATTATCTACAACTTCAAAGTTATGACTGTCAACAGTGACGTGGGAGCCAAGACGCGAGTGCGCTGACTGTTTGTTTGATGACAGGAGATATTTCGTCTTGTCCTCATTCACCACCAAACCCATACGCTTCGCTTCTTTATCCAGTCTGGAACACGCAGAACAAACGGCACGGGTGTTGCTTCCGATGATATCAATATCATCGGCATACGCCAGGAGCTGTACACTCTTGTAAAAGATTGTACCCTCTCTATTTAGCTCTGCTGCTCGTATTATTTTTTCCAGCAATAGATTGAAGAAGTCGCACGATAGTGAGTCACCCTGTCTGAAGCCTCGTTTGGTATCGAACGGCTCGGAGAGGTCCTTCCCGATCCTGACGGAGCTTTTGGTGTTGCTCAACGTCAGGTCTAAAGCCACACTGATAAGGTCCAATCAGTTCGTTGACGGTGGGCTTTAGTCTTTCACACAATACGCTCGACAAAACCTTATATGCGATATTGAGGAGACTTATACCACGGTAGTTGGCGCAGATTGTGGGGTCTCCACAATCATGTGGGGACCAATTGTTTCGGCTGCAGCGGTATGCAATGAGTTTGAGATGCCGTTCCACAGCTCCCTTATATCGAGATGCTGATGAGTGCTCTCAGAGAGCAGGAGTGCAAGTCGAGTAGAAAATCGTTCGGCTGTCGGTTGTGATTGCAGCTTTTCGACGTCGAACCTTCCTTGTGTTTGTTGACGGGCGTTCTTTGCTGCACAGACAATATGACATATTCAGCGAAAATAATCTACTGCGCCTAGAACTATGCTATAAAATTTGATTTTGGGGCTCCATTATTTGCAATTGCTGACAATTGTTTAAAAAATTCTAAACAAATTTTGGTGTTTAAAAAAAATACTAAATAAAATACTGCAAAAAAATAAATAATTAAAAAACCTTATATAATATATATTTTTTTTTATTTTTACAAATTTGTTTATTGAAAGTAATTTCATTTCAACTAATTTTTCTTTGTTCGACTTAATTAGTACATTATCATAATTATAATATTTTATTTTGTTAGTTTGTTGTTATTAATTAAATGATCGAATATCGATATACATATAAACGCAGTTTAATGTTGTTGTTGTTGCAAAAATACTCATTTGTATATAGACACTTATGTACAAGTATATAAATTGTAATTTTTGTTTTGTAACTTTTACACACACATATATACAAGTAAAATACACAAAAAAAACTGAAACAGTTTGAGTGTAGCGACATAAATTAAAATTACAACAAAAATATATATGTATGAGTGTAGAAATTGTTAAAAGTAGAAAACCGCAATTTACATAAATTGAATTACATGAATGTTGTTGTTTGAGTACAATTGCAAGTGAGGAGTAAGGAAGTAGACAATACAAAGTGTAATCGATAGTTACAAATACATATACATATACTATATAGTTTGTAGATATGTAAATACGACATTATGTTTATATTTAATATTTGCTGTGTTGTTGTATTGGCGGTGTTCCTGATGAAGTTGGAGTGCCACTTTGTTGACGACGGTTTTTGCTGTTGTTGTTGTTTGATGTTGTCTAACTAACATTTTTTAACGATGTCTTCGTTGATTTGTTGTTCTAATTATTGCACGCTTTCAAGGTTGTGGTTGTTTTCTTTCTAAAAAAATATGTGGCATGCAACAATGTGTGGCACACACATTTATACTTGTATAAATATCGGAACGCAGCTCATTACTTTCTTTTCTTTTGACACACTTATTAATTTCATTTATTTGTGATGTTTGATTGTATTGGTATTTGTATTTGTATTTAAGCGTAATCACGTGCACTATCCAGTTTTCTCATCTGTATTTTATAAGAAAGGTGAGACACGTTTTAATAGACAAAAATCTATGATATAAATAAATAAGATAAGCGAATTAAGCAAATGAGATCAGCAGTTAAAGGAGTAGGCACAAAAGTATATATGTATGTATGTATGTATTATGGTGAAAATTATGATTTTAAGTATATAAGTATGTATGTGTTATGTTGCAAGATGCTGTGGAGAAGTTTGCAGGTGGGTGTGTTGTGGTAGCAGCATATAATCTTATAATAATAAATTTATGTAAATACTCAGAATTCCAGCATTCGATTGCACGGCTCGCAGTATATATAACACACATAACGGCATATTATATAATTCCAACATGCATTATATAACATTACAACTGCCATTCAATTTTTGTTTCAATTCATTTTTCTACTCAACTCTCGCTTATCCGCTCAATCAAACACTCGGAATTCAACTTTTGTTTTTGTATTTATATTTTGTTGTTTTTGTTTTCTAGTTTTTTGTTTAGTAGAAATCAGAGTCTTTCCAGCTTTTTACAAGGCTCACCTCACGCTCATCAGCGTGTGTCCGATACTTCTCGGACACCTCAATCACTTTAACGCTGGTCTGCATCAACGGCTTCTCCAGCACCTGGGTGTAGATGAGCGCTGCTGCAATGCCACCGAGTATGGGTCCAGCCCAGTACACCCAGTGTGCATCCCAATTCTCGGCAGCGAAGGCAGTGCCTAGAGTACGTGCCGGATTCATGCTGGCGCCGGTATAACGGATTGTGCCCAAGTGACCGAGTGTTACGGAGAGACCAATAGCGAGGGGGGCGGTGAAACGGGAGTCTGGAAGGCATTAAATAACGGTTATATATTTTATGTTCATTATGGTGTTAGATAAAAATAGGAGTTGTGATAAAATTGTATACGAAATTATATTGGCAACCCTAAATTAAAAGATTTAAAGCGACTATTGTTACGTAGAATATTTTATATGGCAATCCTGAAAAAAGTAGCTCTTATCTCTGATTAATTTAATCTGTATAAGTCGAGAGAGTTAAAATTGTCCACGGAAATATTTCTAACTAAGAGTTATAAACCCTAATAATATAAACTAAAGAGACCTTTCTGTAGAGGTATATCTCAGAATTCGAAAGGTATTCTCAGAACCAAAAAAATAAATTTGTCGAACAAGGTAATCGAAATTTGCTGATAATTAAATATATAATATCGCCTTAATGGTTTTTCAATTGAAGTATTATCTCTAACGTCAAAAATTTTAAATAAAACCATAACCCCTCTCACCTGGTTTATGAGCATCACAAGCACCAAATACGGTGAGCACCAACACTAGACCCAAAAAGAATTCAATACCGAGACCCTGTAGCTCGGTAATATTTGGGGCTAGATGTGTATGACCCAAGCCATTATAGTAAACCTCATCGATGAGTGTCTGAAAAACAACAAAAATATCATTTTTAATTCAAAAACAAAAGCAATAGATAGTATTTTCTTGGAAAAAACGATGCGAAGTATACTCACACGAATGGCTGCCGTGCCGGCGATTGAGCCCAAACATTGGAATATTATATAGAGTACGGCACGTAAAACGCTGACACGTCCCGCCACTAACAGACCAACTGTGACGGCAGGATTTACGTGACCACCGCTAATATTGCCAATAACCTAGGAATTTTCAAAAAAAAATTCAAATTAAAAATATTTGCAGTTATAGTAAGAAATATATATTGATTTATGAGCAATTTTGTTGTAGGAGTATGCGCACTTGCTTATTATTTACATTAAATTTTACTAAATACAAATAATATTAAATAAATATTGCGCTTATGAATAGACACGTTTTCACTTTCGGGTAGTAAATAAATAAAAACACACACATTTTCGCTTGTGCATTTGCATTTTGTACGGCTACACTTTGTAGACTCGCTCGCCGCCCATTTTCACTTAATTACACTTTCATTTCTAAATACGCGCTACTGCATTTTGTGGCGTTCTTTGTTTTGATTTATGTTGAAATGCAACACAATTTATTTGAGCAACTAATTTTCCGCCATCTATATTATTCTATATTATTTAACTACAGATCGTTGTATGTAAATATATACATACATATACATTTACTTGTACGTGCAGTAATTTTTGTTGGGCTTGAAATGGACCGAGTCGATTTTTGGCAAACCGCAGGGAGATAAATGACATACGACATTGAAAATTTTTTATGAGAAACGACGCAAAATTATTGAGCTTTTCATTTACATATTTCTCGAGGAAAATCCTTGCAATAAGATTCCCATTTGTACAAATGAACTACTTAGTCTTACAAAGTCTAAGTAACTAATCTTTCTATAGTCAAGAGTTCAAGATGCATAAGAATAATTCGAGTATGATTAAAGTAGTATCGCGTAGCAATAGAATTATAGTTTATCAGACTATTCAACGAAATTGGAGTCATTTGATATAAAATTTTACTTCATTGATTGTGTAATAGCGTTTTTAGACAGCCAAATTCATTGACCAATCAAAATTTTTATTGAGACACCCCTTTTTACCTTGAGACACTGCCAGCTACTCGATAACCGATCAGCTGTTATACATATTAGTTTTTGCTTTTCATAAAATGTTGGTAAGTTTCATCAGCTGATTGATATTTTTAGCAGCGGCATCTACCGTACGTAAGAACGTACGTCTTTGTCGTAGAGTTGCATTTCATTTTCAAGTCGATTAAAATTCAATTAAAAATTAATGTAGATCTTTATTTTGTATTGTAAATCGATATTAATAAGCGTTTTAATCGAGCAGAGGCCGGTTAATTGATCAATTAGCTCCTGTGTAAAAAGGCTATACAAGAACCGGCATGGAACTCATTCTCTGAAAAGTTTTACAAATTAAGTTGATATACCTAAAAAGCCTATGATGTCTAAAAATGAAGAGGAAATCTTACTACTAACGAAACTGGTCTATTTATGGAACAGACCAGCCAATATTTGTATTCAACTGAGAACCGTTCATAAAGTGAAATACTCTAAAACTATTTGCAGATTATTTCAAGGTTCTAAACAACAAGATGGTGGTAGAAACAATTATTTTGCGAGAATAAATGTTAATCCGAAAAGCTCTCTGTTTTAGATTCAATAAAATTTGTCGTTGTTTTTAGATCCATTGTTTAACGGAACAATTAATATATTTTTATGCCGAAAAGCTTTTGAGGGTCACTGGGGAGCGAATCAAAATATATAAAAAGTGTGTTATTGAATTTGACAACTCTTACTGCCGGACTTTACTTATATTTTTGTAGCATTGTTGCACATCATAAATTAACTACGAGGCTTACACGGTATGATCTACACAAAACAGCTTTTAAAATCTTAGATAACATAAATTTTTAGGTCAAGTTCATTGGAATAGTTTAGTATAACGTTTACGTGCAACTAAATGGCAGTTTTATTTAAAAGCACGATATGTTCACAACAAACTATAAATTACGCAATCTTAACTTAAAAATCTTAGACATGTCCCAAAAAAACAAAAAAGTGCTACTCAAAAATAAAACACTGTTTTTAGGCATATTTAACCACATTTTATATATATAGCATGTCAACCCAAAGGGGCATCGGTGTCCAAAATAAGTAAACATTAACATTTCAATTATTTATGTTGCCATACGTACAAAGTATTTGGAACAAGGAAAACAAGTAGACAACATGACGTACTTACTTCAGCGATGTACCATATATTTATATACATATGTGTTTATTTTCAAGCATAGCTTAACAGCAAACCATTTAAGGATATGCTAGCGAGCGACAGACAAAAAAATTCTAACAAACCAAATTTGTATAAATCTAGAATATTTTTTTTTAGAAAAATATATATGTTTAGCAATAAAATCAATATCTACTTATGTCTTTCTATGCGCACACACTCCTTAATATTTGCATTAATTGCCGTCTGATTATCATAATTAATTATTTTTGATTTTGATTACTTACCGTGATCGCTATAAAAACAGCCAAACCGAAAGCGAACGCCTTAAATGTACCATCCTCGGGTTGGGTACACGCGCCGCATGCAAAGAAATTCAATAGGAAATTGCCTGAAAATTATTTAATTAATTTTTTTAGTATATTATTACATCATTAGTGTGGAAAAAGATAAATTTTATTATATTATGTAATTCTATGAGTTTAAGGTAAAATATGTATATTTACCCAGAAATTCGGCTACGAGCGCTTGCCAAAGGCGATGCTCCTTTGACTTTAGCTCGTGCACGCCCAGTGAGTATTCAAATTTAGCTGGCATGGCTGCTTAATTGCTTCAATGAAGTACTAATTTGTAAGTAGTTAACTTCTGGCAGTGATTTTCTGATACTGTAATTAAAAAAATTAAAATAAAAATTATAAACAATAACAAAAATATACATATAAAAAATTTAATAATATTGAATTAAAAAAAATAATAATAATAAAAATTTTAAATCAGAACTTTTAAAAATTAAAAATTATTATTTAAAAAAATATATAAAAAATTATATTACAATTAAAAAAAAATATATATATGTATAATTAAAAAAAAAAATTTAATTTCAAAAAAACTTTAAATTTAAAACAAATAAAAAATATTATTAAAAATATTTAAAAAATAAACAATACAAATTAAAAAAAATAAACAAAAGTTACAAAAAAAAAATAATTTAAAAAATTCAAAATGAATAAAAAAATTAAATTAAAATTATAAAGAAACTTAAAAAAAAAAATAAAAATTAAAAAAGTTAAAATTATAATAAAATCAGTTTTTTTTAATTTTTATTGTTTAATTTTTTAAGTATTTTTTTTTAAACTTTTTTATATTGTATTTAAGATACATAAATTAAAAAAGAAAACTTACAATATTTATATTTGTAAACAAATTGTAAAAAATAATAATAATTATATGCATAAGTGCTTCCTAATGAATCATTAATATGTATAACTCAAAAAGCGCTACTTAAAATGGCAAACAAATAGCCCGCTGTGCTTTTATATACACTATATTTATATACAAACAACAACAAAAGCACCCGACACACGTTGACTTGTTTATAATTTTCTATGCAGTGTCTATCACCAAATTTATATGCACAAAATTTTATTGGCGTGTTAATTACTAAGACGAGACTATTCGACGCCTTCCATAAATAAACGACAAACAAATATTTAGAAATAACGCTTATACCCAAGCTTGGCTTATTAATTAACGGTTCAGCTACCGATATCTAAATTGGCAACTGTCGAACGACAGAATATTTTATGCAAAAGCGTTGTCAACACAATTCGCAAGCGCGTCAATTTTGTCACTTGGCGTGGCCGCTATAGTTTTGCATATGGTAAGTAAGTCTGCACATGTCAGACATAAACACTTGTTCGCCCACTCGCCCATTCATATTTATTGCACTCAACTACTTTTGCGGATGCGCCGTCGTCCAACGCTCGTGCCAATTGTCCGAGTTTAGCTGCAGCAATGCATAATTTTCGTCTTCTATTTTTTCTGCAATTGTTTCTAAATTTTACAGTTCACTTTAATTTACATGCACAATTTTCACTCGACAAGGCTGTCGTTCATTTCGTTTGCATGTTGCACATCAAAAGCACAGTAAATAATAAGTAGCAAAAGTAAATTTCACTACACTTGAAAATTTGTATTTATTGCTAGTAACGGTTTTTACGATTCGCTCGTAAAAATATTTATTTCGAATTGTAAACAAATTTTTTCACACCAGGAATTATAAGAAAATTTCATTACTTTGTTTGGTAGGGTTGGGTAGAGTTGCAATGAGATTTTCAATTCAATCAGATATGGCAACACTGTTTTATCAACAGAAGAAACGAAAGAAATTAAATTACTTGTTTTTAATACTTTTTAAATCAAAATAGCGACTTTCTAGAACTTTCCTTTATTAGAAAATATATCTAATACACCCATAGGAGCTACTTTTACTTATATTTAAAAGACATCAGAGAAATATTTACAGATGTGTTACTATTCTACGCGAATATTTCAACCAAGTCTTCATTCTTCCGGCGAGAAATCAAAACGATCTTATCTCTGTCTATAAAAGCTCCAGCCGGCAAGCCCTACATCATTTTAGAAGAGAAAGTCAACAATGAATAATATAAGTTTAGTAAATATTCTGAATCCTCGACATATCAATTTCTTAAACCTAGTCGATGACTAAAATACGATTTAGATTTCTCCTCGATATCCTACTTTCAATCGAGACCCCAAAAGTGAAGTGATAGATAGGGGATGTTTCAACGATTTCCGGTCATTGAATGCTCCGAAAGATTACAAATAATCCATTCAAGCATTTTCGTTTACAAATCAAGTCCCAAAACCATTTATTTTCAAATTTTCATTGCAGAGTGTAATCATGGGAATATTTAGTTAATCCAGACTTTGTGTAATCGCTTGGGTGCGCAAAGAAAAGTATCCGAGATTTTTGAGATGTTTTTTCACCGAGATTTGAAAGATGATGGTTCCTAGAAGATTTGTTTTTTTTTTTGCGACTTAAAAGAAAACTGCTAGAAGGACGTCAGTAAAACGGATGATTTTTTTATTGTATTATTAGTAAGACTGTGTACAAGTTAGATACACCTCTCCTGTTTCACTAGTCCAATCTTGTGTATTTAGTTAAGGTAGAAATCAGTAGCAATGACAGACGGAATATAGGATCAGTGGAAAAATATATTCGAAATATTTCACTTATAAAATGCGTTAACGAAGATCACATATGTATAGGTGTATTTAAGATTTTATTACATCACTCTATTACATACTCATAAAAGCTCAAGCTTAAATCAAAAGCTAGGTGGGAAAGTTTGATATTTGCTAATTTTTAAAAATATTCTAAACTGTTGTCAATGACCCATATAATCTTATATACTTATATTTGCACTGTGTAACATATGATTGTCACAACAAACAAGATTCGAGTTAATGATCTCAACTAGATTTGAATGCCGCAACACCGTGAATTATGTCATATATTTTAATTTAAATCGCACACATCACCGGCAATTTTTCCATTTCCACACCACACTATTTATAAGGCATACAACATTTTAGACATTACAACAACGCAGTGCCAAAAACAAAAACAAACGAATTAGAAACAGAAAAAATGAAATCATCTCAAGAACACTACATGAGCAACGCAATAAAAAGTGAACAGCAAGAAAACTAGTTTTCCTCGTCGCAAATGATTGGCTATTTTTAGGACTTACAGTTTTTACAAGCTTAAATACTTACATTTGTAAGTACTGATAAGTAAAATTAATTGTTTTTTGTTTGTTTTTGACTTTATTTATACGCATTTCTTAACTTTATTTTTTTTATTTTTTTTTGTTTTTCATTTATTTTTTATTGACAAAATTTTATTGCCGCATATGTCGGCTTTTTCGCATTTTTTCTTTATTTATTTACTTCTCTGTTTATGGCACTTTAGCGGCTTTGTCTGTATGTAATTAAACTATTTACCCGCAAATTTAGGCAACAACAAAAAATAAAAACACTGAAAAAAAGTTAATTTTATAACATCATCAGCTAGTGCTTACCTCACTCACTCGCTCATAAGCTTAATTCATTAAATCAATTTAAACCCATTTTTTGCTGTTGTTTATTATCTTTTATTGTTCTTTTATTCTTGTTAATAATGAATGAAACCGAAACTTAACGCCATAAAAGTGTTTTGCTGCTGATACGTTTAAATTTATGTGAGAAGTGGCAGCGATGGCAGTAGTTTTGCTGTTTTGTTTGCACAAATGTTGCTGACACACATACTATAGTTGGCATTTGTTGTTTGTTTTGGCGGGCGTACGCATGCGCCGAATAGGTCATTTGCTTATTTGGGTGTTAAATAGGAATGTTGTCGAACAAAAAAAATTTGTTAATACGTGAATAAAAATAAAATGACTATTTTATTGTTTATTTATAGTTTAAATAAATTATGAGCAATCATTTAAATAAAATTAACTATTGACACATAAAATATCGTAATTGTTGTGTCATGGAAATGATTTTAAGCCAATTTTTATAGCAATAATAAATAATAAATGTGATAATTAGGTGTCTAAAACTTAGATAGGCCTTTATTATGAAAAGAAGAATTGTTTGTGGTTCGTTAAATAACTGATAATTTTTCAAAAGAATATGACCATCCTTTTAGTGTTCACTAAATAGTGGTTATACCCCAAGTAAAGACATGTCATCGCTCATTTAAAAATAGTCGAAAGTGGACTATAACTTTTCAATGTCCCGGATATCGAACATAAAGAACTCAGTGCCTAAGGGTAATTTTTCACCGAAAATATCGATAAATCTCTCAGATATCTTAATTTAATTCAGAGCAAATATTTTTCTTCTAATAGTGTGCCTCTGTATCAGAAATGGTTAAAATGGGGTCATAACTTCCACTAGCTCCCATATACCTAATTATAGGGTTTTCAAAAATACGGTGGACTTTAAGTGAGCGCGAACTTAGGCCCTTCCTCACTTGTTATTACTATTTTCTTAGGTTTGGATTATTACTTTTTTAAATTGAAATAAAATTGAGAGTTCGTTATCATTATCCAGTGTCTTTGTGGTATTTAATTAGCTCACTTTCGTAAGATATTTAATTTGTTATTTAAAATGAAATTTTTTAGCTGCTGATGAAAGGAAATTTTTGACCTTGACTTAATTGAATAATTAGAACGAGCAATTACCGTTATAAAAATATTTTTATTAGTAGTATTTTTAGAATGGTGTAAGCTTACTTAAAACGTGATGTCATGGAGAAAAAATAAAGTCGTTTGAATTATACTAAAATTAAAAATAAATAAAGGAACAAGACCGTGCTATTTATTATACTATATATATATGTATTTTCAGACCCCACCTTTATTACTTGCTTTGGCTTTATAGAGAGCCGTTGGTCATATTTCTCTATCAGCTTTTGTTGTTATTTTTGAAATCGGTGAAATTTTCCATGCTCGCTTTTGAAGAACCGGCAAATATATATTTACAAAGATGGATATACTATATATCAACTATTTCTAATTAAATAAAATACCGCTGAGGTATTCCCACCGACATTTTTATATGATTCATTTTATTGCATTACTGAAATTGCATTATATACAATTAAATTACAATTTCTCACCATCAAAAGGTATCGAGGCATAGTGGAAATGCCAATCAAATAGCACGTAGACAACTAAGAAACAAAAAAATGGCATAGATCCGAGGGTGCTTGAATTTGTCAGATCAAATTATTATTGTTCTACAACTTCAGTGAGTAATGCTGTCAATGTACGCGTAATTGTTGTAATGATCGCAATTACAACTCGTGATTAATTAGCTTCAAAGGAAGCAATATCACTTACTATAATATTATGAATGAATGCACTCAAGAAAAATACTTTGTTCTTGAGGCTCTAAGTGTTGTAATTGAGAAGTACAAGCTTATTAAATAAAGTTGTTATAACAAACAATAACACAATGTATAAGGAATTTGCAATATTGAATGTATGTGCTAAAAGCGAGTCCATTAGTGGTGTGAGTTTCATGAAGTATTACGGAATGTAAATAATGCGGTTTTTTAGCATTTTTAATTGGCGCGAAAATGTACAGCAAAGGCAAATAAATAAAAAAATTAAATTAAATTAAATTAAAATAAAACAAAATAAAATAAAATAAAATAAAATAAAATAAAATAAAATAAAATAAAATAAAATAAAATAAAATAAAATAAAATAAAATAAAATAAAATAAAATAAAATAAAATAAAATAAAATAAAATAAAATAAAATAAAATAAAATAAAATAAAATAAAATAAAATAAAATAAAATAAGATAAAATAAAATAAAATAAAATAAAAAATTATAGTGTATTACAACTTAGATTTTTTTTTTCAAAGGGATAAAAGAATATTCTTCTACAAACATGTTCGATTTAAGATTTCAAACCTCTATTTCCCTAAAATATTGCTATTTCTTTCTCTGGTGCGAAAAAAAAATGAAATTAGCTACTGTTAACCTGCTGCGTAGCAGAAACGGCCACTGAACTTGCTCCAGCCTTTTCAAAATGTTGCAATTTGTTTCACTTTCAGCCAATTACCACACATTTACGGCCAGTCGTATAATCAGTTCAGGCAATTATTTTCAGGCATTCACTTGCATCAACAATTCTTAGCACTGATCTCATGGCAATTATGACTGTGACTACAGCAATTTTTAGAGCATTGTTCGGCTAAATTAATATGTAAATCATTCCATTTTTTGTCATTCAAATTGCATTTCAATATGCACGTATATACATACTTACAAGTGCATATATAAGTACATATGACCAAGCGCAACGACTTTTCAAGCAATATTCGCACAAAACAAAGTGAAATTAAAAATCATTGAATGTATGCAAACATCTACTAAATATTTGTTAGTGTGTGTCGTTGTTGTTGTTCATATGCCTAACAATTTGTTTAAAAATTGTATACACGCGATCGTAACGCACGAGTAAGGTTGCTAATGAATTTTTGTATTGTGTCGAAAAAACAAATGTATCGCCGAATGATAAAAATGCTGCCCCCACAAGTTAATTTGTAACGAGCAGTGAAATGCACATAAAAGCTTGTAAATATGTATGTAAAAGTATATAAAACGTATGACATATCGCATGCCAGACTGGTTTGGTACACTTGCTTCCCGCGCATTTTTTATTGACAACAATTTTTTTAACTGTTTTATGATTCGCAATTCAATTTGCTATTCAATATCAATGTTTATTACATGTTTGCATATATATATATGTATATAAGTACATATTTACTCATACATACTAGATACTTGATATCACAAGTTTATCTGCGAACAAAAGTAAGAGCTAAGACAAAAATAGCATATTTATAGATACATTTCCATTTATCGCTTTTGAAAACAAGTAAATGTATTTACAACAATACGAAGTAATTAAGAAAAATATGAAGAAATACAAAAGACGTAATCGCAATTGACATTTGTGTCGCGCTTTATGCGCTTAGCTCATTGAGCAGCAGTCGCTCATTTCATATCAATTCAAGTGATTGATATTGAAACGAGGTAAATAATAGCAAAAAAACAGTTACAAATAAATATTTGCTACTTGAAGCGTAACACAGTAGTTGCAATGAGCAAATATACATACGTAATGGAGGCAATGATGAGCTGAGTTGCGCAAGCGCACAACTTTTATAATGGACAAAATAAATAGTTATATATTTTTATGGAAGAAATTATAGGAAAGAAAGCGATTAGCTGTAATTTGAGTAGGAGGCGCAAGAGTAAAAGTGAAGTGAGTTATAGCCTAAATTGGATATCAAGTACTCTTTTGCCTATATAAATCCATATTTGCTTCGAAATATGCAGAGAGTACCTAAGAGGCCGTTATTCCAACACTTGATTGACCTAATGACATACATTTCTTTCTACGAGGATAAACTCGAAATTTTGTAGAAACGATCCATATAATTTTTGGATAAAACGAGTCGATATACCAGAGTATAGTATGGCATTACTCCATATCAATAGAGTGTGTGTCTTAAATACTTTAACATTCCATTTGTAAAACAATTACTATTTGAGAGAAAACCTTATCTGACAATGTTTTTAATGGATTTCATCGTTTCTCTCTAATATTGTTGTAAAATATTGAATCTATAGGGACCCAAATTATGACTGAAAAATCTTCTTGATCCATAACCATCTCGTTTAACAGCTAACAACTACCATTAAAAGAAAAGAAAGCAGAATTGAAAATGAGTCATGATACCCAGCTTTTCACTTTTTTATTTTTTGGACATTTGAATCTCCACACAAAGTATTAATAGTTTTAAATTCAATATTACTTTTTTGTGACAATCATCGCAATATTCATAGGCAATTACAAATCACGTTCAATTTTATATTTATTTATTGAGTAATCGATCATTCAATCACATATTTTTGACAAGCCATTAAATGTCATGGAAACTAGTACCCTTGCAATACCGTAGATAGGCACGTACGAGTATTTTGTAACATATATATATATATATATATATAATTGAAATAAAACTATATTGAACTATTAAACTAGTCCTGAATGGTACTAGTTCACATCTAAATTTCCACTGAATGAAATCGTACCGGTCAAGGAACTAGTTAGGGAAAATATTAAACTAATATTAATAATATTGTTGTTTTTATTTTTTTTTCACATTTATTTACGACGAACAATTAATTAAAAAAAAATTAAATCTGTTAAAAAAATTTTGCAAAATTTCAAATTTAATTTTTTTCGGTTATATTGCATGTAGTAGTTTTATTACAAAATCAATGGTTTCGACTTATAATGAACTAAATGTTTATTTGTCTAGCCTAAACTAGATGACATTGTTATATTTCTGATCTAAATCTTGCAATTGAGATGAAACTACCAATCTGAAAAAATATCAGCTACTTGTATGGTTAGTAGTCTGCTGACAAGTTGAATTTATACCAGTTGCAGAGTAGTTCACAACTAGTTGATTCCACTGCGGGATATTAATATACATATACATATATATATTCCGAAATATAAATAAATGTATGTAATTTATATGGACACATAAATGGACAAATATGCGTTTAATTGCTCACATAAAAGGTTTTATACGCATTTCTAGTGTATTTATCGAAATGGCGACATATTTCTAGAATTCCATAGTAACCCGTATTTTTTACATACTTGTATATGCAAATTTTCTGCATTTATAAAAGTCATCAGAACGTGACAAAACTTTCTAAAAGGTGCTACTATAAATAAAAGCAAATCACACACTTTAATATTTTTTTAAACAAAACTTAAAGGGAAAACTCAAACAAATAATTAAAATTATTTTTAAAAATTTTCATGTTTTTATTTTGGTTTCAGTGAAATAATTTTTAGAAAATGAAAGCGGTTTTAATGTCGATTGTTCGATTTGATAAATGGATAGGTTTTTGTTTTGAACGAGAATGCTTGAAATCTAGAAATTTAAGGTATTCCAAAAAATTTATTTATTTATTATTTATCATTTTATTTTCATAACCAGTTGTTTTTCGGTAAAAACTTTCATATTAATTCATTCAATATAACATCTATTTTCTTTGTAGGGATCAGTGATTTTTGTGGGCTTATAATCATGAAAATCAAAAATTTTCTAAAATACGCTTGATCTTTCTTCACCCTTTACCAATTACTTCCAAATGAGCATAGTTTCGAGGTACTCATACACACATATAAACATGAAATGAGAGATCCATTAAAACATTTTGACAAATTGATAGCAATATTGTCAAAGTTTATCGCTTTTGAAAAATTTGTACAAAATCAAATTGTTTATTTTTAAGTGATCGCTCAAAAATAATCGAAGTAGGAAATAAATGGGAATGTATTGAAGAAGTAATGCAAAGAAAAAATATATTAAATCACGCTCGTTCATATTTTTCTTTAATATTATCATTGTAATATTAATATTTTTTAAGCATAATTATGAATTCATGACCAAGTCGATTGAATACATATATACATAAGCTACTTTTGTATATATTGACATCATCAATCAAAATTATTCATCATTGCCTCAGATGCTATACATATATCCTCGACCATTCTTGGTGACATTTTTTTTTTCTTAAAAATTAACAATTTCTTAAAGTTCATTGCATTTCCAACCAAAAATAAATGTCTCGTGTGGTTTGTGGTCATACCATGTTAATAAAATTAGCGTTAAACTATCATAGCATACGCATAAATATATTATTATTCATACATGCTATTATCTACAATTATGCGTAAGTTGAACTTTGCAAACAATTTCACTTTAAAATGCTGCGACATTAATCCATACTTCAGCGCTTTGAACTTGCTTGCTTAGTTATAAACAAATTAGTAGAGAATTGTGAAACTCATTTGTTCTCATTGAGTTCTCATTAACACTTCGACGCCTTGTAGCAACCGACAACAGTATTAGGCAATGGCTATTGAAACGCGAGACACGCTGCTGCACAGATGTGATGTCTTCATAAGAATTCTAAATTTAAATTTATTTATAATTACAACATATATTGAAATGATCAAGAAAATTTACGTGAAATTGAAATTTAAATTCTGTTTTTGTGGCATTTCGGAGAGGTTAAATGTCATTTCTATTAATTTGAAAAGAAATTATCAGTGCTAAGAATTGTGACCTCAATAAAAACATCTACGGGTCTTTCATCGTTCACAAGAAAAATTCATCGAATTTTATTAAAATGAATTACGAATGAGTCCAATAACTTTAAATATAGAGTTTTATGAGTTCCCCTTTTTTGCATTTCTTCTTACCATCTTTGTGCCAATTACTTAAGCAGCCATTAATATTGCACAATATTTACAATTGTCTCAAAGAAGTGTCTTCTGACCGCTTCCCGGCAACGGTGGTGGAAGTCACACGAATTTAAAAGATAAGCTTTTATAGATTTTCTATGTAAATACAAGCGTGCATACGTGCCTGCATATACATATGTATACAGGTAAGTTTACGGTACCGGCATACAAGCTCTTTAACTGCACCCATTTGATAATAAAAATCCAATTTGTTCAAGCAAAGACATACCTGTATGTTTGCATGTATGTTTATGGGTATGTACACAGATTAGACGTCATGCGAGGCAAAATAAACAATACAAGAATGATAAGTAATGCTTTAACAATTGTACAAATACAGCATATTGCTGGCAAATATGAATGGTTAAATATTGTCGTAGCTTTAATAATAATAAAAAATGCTCCAAAAATAAATTTGCACTGTTTTTGCGAAAAATACTTAATTAATTAAGTTATTTTATTGTTTTATTTGCAGTTGCGATATGACAACAAATATGAGCTAGTGAGCGCTAGCATTGGAACGCTGTAAGGTATGTACATATGTAATGTTTTTATTTAAAGTGTTTTTTTAGAAAACTCTTTTCACATTTAGTTTATTTAATTATTTTAGGTAATATTTAATTACTTAATTTTATTTTTATTTGTTAACGTAGGTGTTTGCAGATAGTGCAATTAAAGTCATAAACATAAAAATTGTCAAACGTTTCGTTTAACGCTTTAACTGCACTTTGTTCATATGTATATTAACCGAGCTTTGCAATTGTAAACAGCGTTTGATAAAAAAAAAACTATATATTAGTCTATGTAGTCAATGAAATTAATAAAAACTAACTACAGTTGTACTTCCATAACTCGAACTCTTTAATTTGGCAATATAAGTCAAATTTCATACAAACTACCTTCCGTAACTCGGAATTCTCACTAACTCGTGGTTTTTTCTGGATTATGCTGATTTGAATTAGAGAAGTTTAACTGTATTTCATTCGATAATTCAAAAATTTTTTGGAAGAAATTAATTTATACATGTATCACTGCCACCAGTTTTCACTAAAAAATTGAATTTTTTTATACAAAAATTTTAAGTATTAATTTTCAACTAAAAATTTTGAATTATTTATTGAAATTATTAATGTTTCAAAAGCATTTTTTTTTAATTTTCAACTGTAAAATAATTATTATGAAGAAGATCTTAAAAATAAGGTTCCTTTACCCAATTATTAGGTTCAACATTCATAAGAATTTCGATCACAAAGTATAAAGAATCGATTCTTTATTCTCTTTATAATTTTATCTTAAAAATTTAAGTCTTAATCTTTTCAAAATGTTATTGTTTTAATAACATAAAAAAATAACTAAAGTTTTGGGGGTATAAGAGATTTTGAAAAATGTTGCTATCGTGAACTTGACTGAATATATAACTCGAGTCCGTTTCTAAATCAGTTGGTAAAGTAATATTTATATTGTCTATACTCCTTCCTTTATATAAATATCAAAGTGTTCTAGTTTTCAATGAGATAATAAATTTAACGACAATGTCGATTATAGGCTAAATTTAATTTCATTTTCACACTGTATCTCGATAATATTCATAGATCAATATCAAACAGTAAAATTCAGAAATATGCTAAGAGAATCAAGATTGGACTGAAAGCAAATTTGAAGCTATTGAACTTGAACTAATTTCAAATTGAAGCACTGACTCAGAGGTTCAACTAATTTATAGTTAGTCTGATGTTTGAACCAAACATCACAATTTTCACAAGTTTGGAAAATATGTGAGAACTCAAAAAGCTAATTGGATGTCATTCGGTGAACGGTGTAATGCGACTTCACCGAACATATTTTTTAAACTTTAGTTGCTTATAAAAATCTCCGTTTTTAACAAAAAAATTTGCTGAGGTTTCAGGTGAAGGCATCAATAGGTTAAAATGTGTAACTTTGTAATTTTTAGTAAATCATAAATAAAACAATTCCTATTTGTTCAGTTATTTTCATAATAATACAAAAAAAAAACTGAAAATACGTGATTTTTCTCTAAATTAAGGCAAACTCAAATTTAGCGAAATTATCGGCGTTTATTTTTTTTTTTTGTGAAATCGCAGCACATTCCTTTGAATTGTTTCGAGGCACTTGAAATATTTGACCGAAAATAGCACAGTAGTGCTTTTTTATCAGCTTTAAGTGAGATTATCTAGCCGTGAAAGTACTCAAGTAACCACTTCCAGCCGAAATTGAATTGGAATGACTGCGTAAACAAGAATTGATTTGTATCAGTGTTACGCGCAAAAAAAATCGTACAATTTCTACTAATAAGAAACATGAATTTGGCACTTGAAAAGCTAAAATAACACGATAGATTTTGATTAGAAATGGAACTTAAGAATTTAATAATTAAAATTTGTATGTCAATAAGGAACTGTTGTTTGATTAGCGGTTTATAAGCACATTCGTTACATATGTTTGTTTGTATGTTTAACATAAAATATAACTGCAACCAAAATATATTTACTTATGTGCAAATAATAGAAAAAGGTGACCAAGATACAATAAAAATATTTAAATAATCAAAGAGAAATGAAAATATAAAAAAATAAAACATTAAAAATAAAATTCAAAATGTTCAAAATTGTTAAAAAATATTTTTAAATTTATTAAAAAAAAAAATAGTTTCAAAATAATTAAAAAAACATATTTTAAAAATTATAAAAATAAATATTTTAAAATTATGAAAAAAAATATTTTTAAAATTATTAAAAAAAATATTTTTAAAATTATTAAAAAAATATATAAACACATTTTAAAAGTTATTTTAATAAATATTTTTAAAATTATTAATTCTCACTCAATATGTCTGTAGTACTTTGTCAAGCACAACAATTACACTTGCACCACAAATATTTTTTTATTTACTGAAATTTAAACTACTTCAAACACTTGTCACAAATTAATTAAAAATTCAACTTAACGGTATTTTCTTTGTACCTTTTGCGACGATTATTAGCTTATTGTAGGCCTCGAAGAAAAAACACACGCACGTCTTCACATAAAGTATTATTGTTATAGAATAAAATCGAAATGTAATTTGGCGCTGCTGGAGGATTTATGCCACTAACTACAAACACCACCTGTTGATCCGCAGTGAGCTGCTTTGGCGTTGTGTGCGCTTTAACGTTTAAACAAATACTACACAGCGATGAAAATTCGCAAAAGCCAAGACAACACGACAGCAATGGCAAAAGCAAAAACACAACAACAATAACAATTGAAAGCAAAAACGTCAGCGTCGACAGCAGCAGCAGCGACCGCGCCAGCTAAAGTCGATAGCAGCAAAATATGGTAACAACAACAACAATAGCGCTGACCGACTGGCGACAAAAGCAATAAGTAGTAATAATATGAAAAACAATAGCAACAACAACATTTATCAAAAATATCGGTGGAAATGACACAATGTCACTGGCATTGTTGTTTTTGTTGTTAAGGTCTTTCGACGCCTCGCACATCTCATACATGTACCACCCTCCTCCCCCTTGTACAGAAGCAGAGTACTTGTATGTAATTAAAAAAGGCATGAAAACTACAATTACATGTTGTTGTAAAGCACGGTTTGTTGCTGTTCTTAATTTGTTTTTGCAACTACTGGTGTTGATTGCTGCTATCTTTAACACTTTTACTGCTTACATTTATGTGTGTGTGTGTGTGTTTTTGATTTGCTTCTGAGGCTATCACATAGAGCAGTTGTTGTTTCGCCGCTGTTGTTATTGTTGATACGATCTTCGTTGTTGGCTAATCGCGCCAGCGCAAGAACTCGAAAGCTACTGTTTCTTAATCTGGGCTAGACGCACTCTTTATTGTTGTTGTAAATAGTTTTGATTTTGAATTTGTAAGCTATGAGTAATTCGAAATAATGTGAAGAGTAATTCGGAATTAACTGGTAGGCAATTTTGAAGGTCAACAGTACTTTAGATTGACTGATTTGGACTAGCTGAGGCTAGTTGAGGACTAGACCTCTACTTTTCGCTTGCATATCTTGCTTGTTGTTGTAAATAGTAAAAGCTGTAAGTAAATCGAAGTAATGTGAAGAGTAATTTCCAAATACCTTGTAGACTGCTTTGAAGGTCAGCAGAACTCTGATCGGTTAATTTGAATCAGCTGTGGCTCTATCGAGAATTAGTCTTTGATACATTCTCTACCAAATAATAATAAATATTTTTTTTATTGTGACTACTTCGAAAACATACCTCATTATTATCACCTTCAAAGATACTTTAGTTCTATTAGTTACCATGGGCAACGTTATGTGGAATTTATTTAGGCCCTCTAATCATAATTTCAGTATTTTCACGAGTTCGAAAGGTATCAAGTAGCCTACTTCAAAATCGATCAGCCTTAATATCACTTAAGTTAATTTAAATATTCACAAATTTCACCACTAAGTACAGTTAGTCCATAAATTTAGAGGTGACTGAACATATTTAAAATTTCATCATTAATTCCTGCTCATAAATCAAATATTTAAGTTGCGTATTTTGCGTTGAAAAGGAAAAAAGTTAATATCATTATTATTATAGTTTGTATTGATGTCAATCACCTTTAGGGTGGCACCGTTGCCAGAACATCCAAACCGGTGTACGTACTATGGTAAACACAGCGCTGATATCTTATCTCACACGGTAAGCGTAAAATATGCATGTTAAAGCACTCGAATAATGATTTAATCAACGCAAAATCAAAAAAATACATATTTACATACAGATATCAGCGATATGAAAAGTTGTTTGGCTGCGTCAAACCCATATTGATACTCTGCTCCCAAAATAATTCGTGTCTTATGATTGTCAATTAAAGTGTTTCAAGATTTTATCAGTTTTATACCCAGCAACAAAATATCATTTGTGGTATGTAGTGATTTGAGAGATAAACTTACTAAGGCTTCTATAAAAGCTTCAAATCCATTCTAGTTGAAATTTTTTCAAAAGTTATCTTTTGTATTAGAGCAATCTATCGGAAAAACATTTAGAATTCGTATCTGAAAACCCAGAGACGATAGAGAGATATGGTATATAATATACCGCATGAGAGAAAAAAAATCTCTTTTTAGTGTGATGTTAATAATTAAAAAATGGGTCTCATTAAAATAATAAATTTTTAGAATAAACTTATACCTTTCCATCGTCGAAAAACACTGGGTACAGAGAGAGTTTATCATCAAATCATTTACCTTTACTGTTCTGCTGGATAAAATCATATTTGCTATCAATAAAGTCAGTTGCGTCTGCTGAACTCTCCTATAATTTGTTTATACGTTATTTATGCCTATCTGCAATGGAAGGAACTATAAAGTAGACTGCGCCTTTCTTGTATTTGTTCTTGCCTACATATAATTGTAGGTATTTCTTTTGGCTGTTATCTCCATTTGTCACTTCTTCTGCGCAACTTTTTATAACTGTGGAAAAGTTTTCGGTTTATTTAATTATTTAATTACAATGCAATACTTTTTTATATTCGTGCGAAATTTTATTGAAGACAGAGGCGGTGCCTTTTGTAGTATTTTTGTTGAATGCTTGCAAGTAGAAACTTTTTTATTGAAAATCAGGTTTCGTTCCGGGTAGGTAGGACCGTGACTGTGAGAATGGACGAACGAACGGATTTAATTATCTGCGTTTATTGCGGTTTAATAGTCTATATTCATTATAAATTATAATGAAGAAACTAAAGGCCTCTAACAGTTTCATGATTCTCAATACCAATTTCCGAAATTCCTGGACCTTCATTATAGAAGAAGTTTATCGGAATTCTGACAAACACAGTAAAGGGTGAACCTATTTAAAGCTTGTTTAAACGATTTTATATAAAGCTCTTTGGAACTGTTCAAGTTAAAGAAGACTTTTTTTTTAACTATAGACCACAACCAATATTCACTTAGGTTTAAACGATGTCATTCTTTCAGTTAAATTATTCTTACATTAAATTTTAAATATGTATTGATGTTTTATAAAAATTACTCGTTAAAAGTTCCTAACTAACACACCGTACTCTGGTTAAAATATATGTAGGTACATAACATCATACTTGCATACTTTTAGGCGCATGTAGTGAAGTCACTGTTGCTAACAGGAAAGCAAATATGCTTAGCAAAGACTTAAACCGGTTGCACTGAACAGTATGGATGGAACAACACTACTACACTGAACTTCAAGCAGCATTCTGTTGATGAAATACAGTAGTTATTCGATATACTCACTATTTCAGAAAAGGTTAAAAATGAATCTACTACGTATATATGTAGTATGCATAAATATAATATTTTAAAATAATTTAGAACGGATTAAGTGCGATAATTAATATTTATATCTTCTCTTTTTGGAAATTAAAAGCCTGGGCTTTGGATAGAAGGGATTGTCTGGACTAATTTTCTCCATTTTTATTAAACATAAAATGCTCTATCAATTTTATTAAGATATATGTATCGGGGAAACTATGTTCCAGACTTAAACCACAAGACTTCAGTCAAATCGACGAAGAATAAACCTACCTATAATAATATATTTCTGATAAAAGTTGTTGGTGAATTAGATTCTGTGATATGTGAGCATTTTAAATCCACCTGGAAGTGGGGAGTGCCACGCCCATGGTGCAAACTATTGAATAAACTATATGACACTTTAACCATACCCTTTATTGGCGATATTCTTGGTTTTACTTAAATGGTATATGTTATACAAATCTCTGAGGAACTTCCGCGAATGAAATCACTAAAATTTATTTTTTTTATTTATATTTGAATTTAATGATCGATTTATTTGGTTTTGAACTGTAAAAAATTTTACATATAGTTATAAAAATGAAGAACAACAATTATAAAAAATCAATAATCACTTTTTAGTCCTTCCTCTCTAAAAGCATAACATCCTTCTCCTCTTTGGTACCATCTTCAGTATTCGGTTTCTCTTCATCAAAGATTTTCAGATTTTTAACCAAATACCACACACCGCCATCGAAAACAGTGCCAATAAAAATGAATGATGCCGTGGTGAAATGCAGTGTGTATCTGTGATGTTATAGTATTGATATACATATATATAACTGGATTATAGAAATTAATGCCCGTTATATACCTCATAGCGAAGGCATCGTATAGCCAGCAGTTGCCTTTATTGCTACACGTTTTGCCCCACACCAGACACATGCTGTCGAACAGCCAACCGAAGAATATCGGCGATGGTATAAAGGTCAACATGCAGGCCAACATCATGCCGAAACCCATAGCGGCGGTTTTATCCTCTGCCGGCACACAACGAACCGTCACCAAGAAGTTCGAGGCGCGTCCAGTTGCGCCAACGAACTTTAAAAAGCACATGACTGACAGAAAGAGTACGAATTGCTTGAAGCAATTAACGGGACAAGCGCCAGGTTTAGCGTAACCACCAAATTGAGACTGTCAAAAAGAGTTGATCATAAGATTATTAGAGTCCAAGTAGGATAGAAAGAAATACTAACCTGCAGTTCTTCTTGTTTTTTGGTTGTTGTAAAAATGCTAGAACTATATTGGTTTGATTCAGTTCCATATATTATCTTCTCTGTAGTTGTTGCTGCTTTTGTTGTATTATAGGAGGTCAAGAAAAAGTCTCTCTCTGTTGTATTAAGAGTTTCTGTAAGTGAGCGCTTAATATGATTTGTTGTTGTAGCAACGGTAGAAATGCAACTGCATTCAGTGAAAGTCTGAAAAGTTAATAAGAAGAAAGAAGAAGTCAAGTTAAGTCAGAAATATTTTGAATTTGGAGTAATCTTTAAGTTGGTCAGCTCTTTGGAAATCGCCTGATTATTAGACTTGTTATTCAAATACTCACTTTGGTACCGTTATCTGATACTATTTCACGCCTGCAACCCGCATGACAGGGTGATATATAAGTCATATTATTCTCACCACAAACTGGTGAAAAGGGCACATAATCACAATAACAAGCAGAATTACAGGTGGCAACACTGTTTGGACCGCTGAAATTGAATACAACAGAGTTACTTAAGTACAATTCAAATCTGGAGTATTTTCCTCCACACTCACCTCTCCGGTATATTGACAATCATCGACTGTTCATTACCTGGGCAACCAATAAAGGCATATGCAATACAACCACCGACGCTAAGCAGTCCAACAAGCACATTCCAGGCGGCCATATAACGGGCGCTCGGTTTGAATTTCGATATGACAAAGCCGGATATGAGTACGCCCAGAGCAGAGAAACCCAACGCCACGGTGCCGGTGACCATGCTGGTATAAAGAATCATATACAATAATCTGTATTGTGAAGCACACTTGAGCTTTTCGCTTACCTCGACGTCGAAGCTGATTGCCGATATTGTATCTCAATATATTTCGGCGTGAAGATCCAATAAGGCGTGTAACCGAAATAATAGAAGATTGAAGATATATTATTACACATTAGAGTCTTATTCTTGGCGAGCCGCTTGAATGTGGTCAGCATATCACGAAAAGAAGCTTTCGGCACAACGGGTTCTTCACTTTCAACAGCTTTCAATGCATTTGCCTCTCTTCGTTTTTGCTCTTCCACCAGACGGCGTGCTTTGGCGCGTGGCAACTCTTTTGGCAGCATGGTGAACAATATGCCGGATATGAAGAGTATGGAGCCCAGGAGCAGCCAACCCATCCACCAGGCGCCTAACCAACGCGGATCTTTATTGGTAATAAATGGTTTCAATTGTGGTGCAATATAGAAACGCAGACAAAAGGATGCCAAAGAGTAGCCGATGGCGGGGCCGAGCATGTGGAAGAAATATGACAGGCCTAGATGTTGGAGGGAGATAAAAGGTAAAGCTTTATAACATAATAATTCCCAGTTCAGTGATATCAAGACAGATTTCTGTTGACAAAGAAAATATCGCTTATAGCTTTGCCACACCTTAGAATCAGATTCTACTCTGATTTAAGGCAATAAACGCAATAAAACTTTGGCTACCTGATAACTTAATGCCCTTACTCCCGATTTTTCCCCTGCCTTATTACTTCATTTCACAATAAATAGGCTATTGTTGTTGTTACCTCTCATGAGAATATAATCATAATATCAATATCATAGATATTCCCCTTATCTGACTTTATGACAGCTCTAAACCCCCAACAAATACTACATTTCGTGTGAATTTGCATTACAATAATTAAAACTTGTCACACTTACTTAGTAGCGCTGGTGTTTTAGACTTCTTTGTATTGTCATCCATATAGGATACACCAAGCGTATAGTAGAGACCACCACCAATGCCTGACACGACCTGTGCCAGGAAAAGCACCGCCTGCGGTGCGAAGTTGCCCTCTTCGAGTGCACAAGCGGTCTCATTACTACGATCGCGACACAACTCCTTTGCGCGTTGCTTCTCCAACTCATCCAACGTCGCATTTTCATCGGCAACGCCACCAAATTCGGTTGTAAGCGCGAGCGCGTCTTCGCCTGGACCATAAAGAAAGTGCGGCGCAGCAGTTAGCACACAGAAACCGACAATTGTCATAATGCCTGTGGGGATAGTTGAAGAAGTGATTAATTTATTATTATATTTCCGTCTTTTGTGCTTCGCTCACCAAATCCGATCCAACGCGGTCGATGTCCTTTACCCGCGTAGTAACTCAGCACAGCCGATACGGACATTTGTGTTATATTATTTCCGATCGCAATTATGCCTGTATTCTTCGAAGGTATCTTGAAGCGTTTTTCGAGTGTGGTCAGCGTGCCATTGAAGTACGCATAAGTCATGGAAAACACGCAACCCACTAATCCATAGAGTATCACATAAGTAGTTTGATTGGCGAATCTTGCGGAGTACGACACAAAAAAAAAAAATATGATTCAAAATTCCGAAAACCGTTTTCACTCACTCACCTCTGAAAGCATGAGCCTTTGAAAAACCAAAAGCCACATCTTACATCCTCAGTTAGCGGCATATCCCGTTCAACGGCATCAATCTCTTTTTTATTGCTCTCATTTGCTTCGTCGACATTTTTTATCGGCTCCTTTGCGCACTTCTCCAACGGAACTTCCAATTTCGAGTCAGTTAGCAGATTTAATTCAACGGCACTATCTACTCGCGGATCCGTGTTCAATTTATTTTGTATAAGTTGCACCATTTTGTCATTGTACGTGGGAGAGCTAGGACCAACTGACGATGTGTTTTGGCAGACTACTGTTTTCATTTGAAATCTAATTGCCATTTATCAGATTTTGTGGTATCTCTATTTGTATTAACTTAAATATTGCATTATCTTATTTTTTTATTATTAATTGCGTTGTGCAGTTTCCTGGAGTATGCTTAAAAGTGCACATTTTTTTTAATTTTACTAGATAATTACATTTGTGTATTTAATCTTATGTATGGGTTGCCTTCATTGTGTAATTAATATTAAGTACTTTCTACAATGGTTTCTCCAGCTGTTACGGTTTTGATTTATTTGATCTGATAATAGATGAGTAGTCGCTGATTATAAAAGCTCTATTTCACGAGACCCCAATTATAGGGTATATTTCACGTCTTAGTGAAGACCTTGTTCGAAATAATAATAGTTTCTTCGCATAATTTCCCGATTGTTAATATAAAGATTCCTATATAGTGCTCTGTAAGGTTGATATAGCAAGTGCGATCAAAAAGACTTTATTTTAGTGCAGTTCTAGAAACTGGTCTAAGTTCTAAGTTCTAGAAACTGTATAGCATATTATTTGTGGTCTAGGTTCTTAAAAGGTATTAGACTGTGACAATACTATGTGTGTGTGTAATCAAAACACAATAACGAGTTCGAACATTCAAAATCCGGTCTATATCTGACAAAGTGACTGTTATCTTAAAATCGTATGTTTTTGAACTAGAGTTTGGACTTAGAACAAAAAAAAAAATATTATTGGTAACTAAGTCCTTGTAAATTCTCGTATATAGATCTGTCTAAAAATTCATTAAGATCGGCTGAGGAATTCCCGAAATTTCTTAGCAACCGAGTCTGAAAACACAGGAAATTAGTGTAAAGTTTCGAGTGACTAACTAGTTTCCCTGGAATCCTCAAGTTCTTCAGACTTTGGAGATACTGTTACTCGGATCAACTTGAAATTTTAGGACAATATTTTATAGATATTTTTGAACTCAATGGGACAAACTCGAAATTTTGAAGCCGAGAGACCCATGTAATCATAAATAAAACGACGATTTCAAAATTCTTATTTATTCAGAATGTATTAAATTGATTTTTGTTTTGTTTTTGGAATGTATGTATGTACAATACTTAAACTTACAGTAAACTGATGTTTTGATACATAAAACTTAGCTATTAATACTTCGTTCTTAGGCATCTAGGCAACTTGTACATAGTTTAATGTTGATACAGATTTATAATAAATGTTTAAAATTTAATTTATTTATGATAAAGTACAACAACGAATTTATGTAAATATTTATGTACAACTACAAAAACTTTTGGTAAATTAGCATACTTTTTTGTTATTTTCCTTCAATTTATTTACAAAATGAGCTAGATTTTACATGTCTACTTAGTATATATGTACGTAAATCATACTCACAATAAAACCAGACACATTCAAACAGTCACAGCCACACACATACAACGAAAGGCTTCCACTATATTGAAGCGCTACAAAAATTATACTTCCAAATCCTTAACCGAATTCACCTCTTCTTCATGCTGTACGATTTCCATTTCCATATCTTTTACCTCTTCGTCGAAGATTTTTAGATCTTTTACATAATACCAAACACCCCAATCGAACAGAGCTCCAATAGCGACGAAAATCGAAGCGGTTATATTGAGAGTGTATCTGAAAGTAGTTAAGAATGAAAAAAACAATACAGGAAGAGAATTCGATGGAGTTTTTACCTCAGCGATTCGGGGTCATAAAGCCAGCAATTGCCCTTATTCGTACACGTTTTACCCCACACCAGACACAGACGATCCAGCACCCAACCGAAGAAGATGGGACTGGGTATAAACGCTAACATCGACATCATCATCATGCCGAAACCCATTGCAGCCGTTTTGTCCTTTTCCGAAACACAGCGTACAGAAACCAAGAAATTTGAAGCACGTCCCGTTGCGCCGACAAATTTCAAGCAACACATTACCGACAGGAAAGTGACGAATTGAGCAAAACAATTCACTGGACATGCGCCCGTTATAGCTTGACCACCGAGCATAACCTTAAAGCAGATAAATAAGATCAAAGAGATTAATAAGGAGCTAAATTAGAAACCACGAGTCTACTCACATCAGGATATGAGGTGCTCAGCGAAGTGGGTAACGTGGATGCTAGTGTTGTGGTTGACAACTCTTCGGGCATTATTGTTGTAGTATTATTGTCATCATCGTCACCTATGAACGCCTCTGATTTTAAATCCATAACAGTAAGACGTTGGAATATCGGTCTCGAACTCTTATTGCGGCTGTCATTAGGTATACAAGAACAGTCATAGTAAATCTGAAAATGAAGACGGAGTGAGAGTATAGATACAAGAGTAGAGAACATTTAATTTGATTTCTCAATTACCTTCTTTCCCCTAGCAGTTTTGTATTGCTTCTTACAACCCGCATGACATGGAGAGATATATGTCATATTGTTCTCTCCACAGACTGGAGAGTAGCGCACATAATCACAATGACATTCCGAATTGCAGGTGGGTGTGCTACTTAAAGCGCTGTTTTTTAGAAAAAAAAAAAATAGATTTATTAGTTCTCGGATTCATGCTCGTATTTTGTATAGCAATTACCTGTCGTGTATATTGACAATAACCGATTGCTCGTTACCAGGGCAACCGATAAACGCATATGCCAACATACCAGCTACGGTCAGGAAACCCACAATCACATTCCAGGCAGCCATATAGCGTGCTCGGGGCTTATAATGTGATATCACAAAGCCTGATAGTAAAATACCAGCTGCGGAGAAAGCCAGAGCAACTGTACCGGTCACCAAACTGTGGAGAAGATAGAGGAATGCAATATAAATAAATTTTTATGAGTAAAATCTGAATGAGATCGGTCTACTAGATTCGTTAGAGGATTTCCTTTAATATGGTTATCTAGTGGAACCAGTTCGTATATCGACAAAGACAGATTTTTTTAAGGAATGTCATTAGATCTCTTAAAATATTTAGTTTTTTTCTTGGGGTTCGGAACCGAATCAGCCCGCACTCACCTCGATGTCGATGCCGATTGCCGATATTGTATTTCAATATATTTCGGTAAAAATATCCAATACGGTGTATAACCGAATAGGTAGAAAACTGATGAGAAATTATTACACATCAACGTTTTATTTCTTAGAAGACGCTTGAAAGTCGTCAACATATCCCAAAATGAAGCTTTGGCTTCCTCATTCGGTGGCTCCTCCATTTCGCCGGTCAGTTTATCTTTTTCTGTCGGCTCTTTGACGCCATTTTCCGCATTTTCCTTCACTGACATACGCTTACGACGCTCCTCTTCTACCAAACGTCTGGCCAATGCACGTGGCAGCTGTTTTGGAAACATTGTAAGAAAGATACCCGATACAAAAATCATACCACCAATCACTAGCCAACCCAACCACCAAGCGCCCAGCCAACGTGGATCTTGATTGTTGATAACCGGACGCAAATTTGGCGCGATATAAAGCCGTAAACAGAAAGAGGCGAGCGCATAACCGAATGCCGGTCCCAACATGCGCAGGAAGTAGGATAAACCTGAAAGTAGGAGTATTCAAATGAAGGTTAACTGATATAGTAGTTAGTGTAAGAAGAATTCTGGAAATGTGTTGAATATTAAGAGCAATTTCTATTGACACAAAAATAAGTATAACAAACTAACTTTATTAGTCTGCTCTACATTGTTTTTGTAGTGCAATTTCAATATTTACATATTTCGATTAACACTGGGATCAACTTTTATACATTTTAATATATTGTCTCTGGTTTTTATGGCGTTAATGTAAATGTTACATTTAACACCTTCGCTCTAAATTTAGTTAAATTAACGCGCGAGCAATAAAGATTAGGTAGCAAGCTTCTAACTCTATAAATTTACGCTGGCAAAAAGATTCTTGTTTTATCAAAAAACGTTTATGCGATAATTCGTTATCAGTTAGTACATTTTAAATGTTATTTAATGCTAAAAATGACTTGGGCGTTCTGCTTGCAGCCTCCAATTTAACTGAGCATAATGCCAAGAGCGATAAGGTCTTGCTTGTAGATAACAATTTGTTTAAGGAATGCTCCCTAAACAACTTAGTTTTCAATCCATATATCTTATACTTACTTAGCAAAACTGGTGTACGCGATTTCTTTGTATTATCATCCATATATGAAACACCCAAAGTATAGTAGAGCGAACCACCAATGCCCGAGATGAATTGTGCTACGAATAACACCAATTGTGGCGCTAAATTGCCCTCACCCATCTCACACATCGCACCACCGCCATTTAGGCGACACAACGTTTTCGAGCCTTGATTTTCAATCGCTTCCATGGTGGCATTCTCATCGGGCTGTGCACCGAATTCGGCGGTTAACGCCAACGCATCATCACCGGGTCCATAAAGTAAATGTGGCAATGCCGTCATTAAACAGAACACCACAATTGTTAGAAGGCCTGAAAGTGAAGAAAATTATTTATCTATACATTTTGGTATTCGCTTAATTTCACTCACCCAAACCTATCCAACGCGGTCGATGTCCCTTTCCCGCATAATAGCTGAGCACCGCTGAGACCATCATTTGACTAATATCATTGCCCACCGATATGATACCGGTATTCTTCGATGGTATTTTGAAACGCTTCTCAATTGTTGTGATCGTGCCATTGAAGTAGGCATAGGTCATTGAGAAAACACAACCCACAATGCCATAGAGTAACACATAGGCCGTTTGATTCGCAAATCTATGAAAGAGTTTTTTTTTTAACTTTTTTTAACCAATATTTAATATATTTTTTGGCTTGTAATTTTTTATGTAATGAAAAATTGATCATTAATAGTTTCTATATGGTCTACAGTATAGTCTTTGAAAGCATGAATTCAGACCTTTAACCTAACCTCAAAGGCTTTATATTTTCAAATTTAGTTTTAAAAGATCTAAAATATTTTTAGAATACGACTTAGATATGTTATAATAAAAATATATTAAACTCATTTGTTATGCATTGAACAGATATATTTTTAAAGTTAAATTACAAAGTTCGGTGCGGTCATATATATCAGCTTTATATTTTTATACCCTGAACAGGGTATATTAAGTTTATCACGAAGTTTGTAACACCCAGAAGGAAGCGTCGGATCGATCATTTATATATATACTTTATAGGGCCATATATAAATGATCAGTATGTTGAACTGAGTCGATTTAGCCATGTCTGTCTGTCCGTCCGTCTGTATATATACGAACTAGTCCTTCAGTTTTTAAGATATCGTTTTGAAATTTTGCAGATGTTAGTTTCTATTCAAGAAGCTGCTCATTTGTCGGAACTGCCATACAAACTGAACGATCGGAATCAAAGGCTTGTATGGAAAACTTCCGCATTTTACTACATATCTTCACGAAATTTGGTGTGAGTTATTGCTCAATGTTTCTAGCAAACAACCCAGCTAAAAAGAATTAGTAGACATTTTTTTAATTTCTAATCACTTGTTTTACGGCATTTAGATTTGCTTGACATAGTTACTAAGTAAAAAAGCCCCTGTTTAAGAGTATATTTTGGAAACAGGCGAACTCCAAATTTTTCTTGTTCTAATTTTTAAACATTTTTTCTAAGCTTGGAATTTTGAGCTTTTAAACTATATTTTCTACTAAATATCGCTTCATAGTTCTACTTATGAATCTTATCGATTTACTTAACCTTTAAGTCTCGGGCTAACGCTTTATTTTTTGTGATTTTTTTTCTTACGACCGATAAATTTTGTTTTGTTATTAAAAAAAAAAATAAAAATATTTTTTCTTCTATCTGCTTACCTTTGCAGGAAACGTCCCTTAAATATCCAAAAACCGCAGGTCAAATCATCCGTTAATGGCATATCACTTAATAATTTATTAATTTCATCGGTCATTGTTGGATCCGCATTGGGATCGGATTTTTCTTTTTCTTTATTTTGTACACCATTTGTGTTTTCAATTGCTTTGACATTGCCATTATCGAGTAAACGGGACGCGACATCATTTTCACCATAAGTATCACCACCATTCTCCTGCGCATCCTTCGTAAGCTCAACCATAGTTACACTTTTTTATGAAAATGTTGAAAAGAATTTCTGGACTCGCTAACACAAACACACGATGTTTCACATTTAACACTGCAATTTCTTGAAACTTAGTTTTGATGAATCAAATAATTTATCCTTATAATGTTGAGCTTCGTCGTGACACTTTTTTTGACTTTGTGAGTTTTGTTTTAGATTTTTTCACTCTTCACTACGATTGTGTAAGCGCCACGAGCGACAAACTATGAATTGGCAACAAAGTCTGCAAGCTATTGCTATTTTATAAACTCAGCGTTGGTCGGTTGGTGTGAGATCCCAGAACACCTTTGATATGCTGCGAGATAAAGCGTCACTAACAGCCGAGCAGTAGCAGGCGATTATATATTATATTAAGTTTGTGTTTGTGTGTTTGTATGTATTTGCATTAGAGGTGACGCCTTAGCGTTGATGTTCAACACAAAATGTTCAGAGGACCATTAAATTGTCAGTCGCCTATCTGTAGATTACATATTTGTTTCAAATATTATCTTTATCGCATACATATGTATGTATGTATGTGTAAGCACATCTGTTTATATACATATAATACTAAGTATGCGCGCGAATAATAGTAAACACATGTATGCACAGTTAATCTTGGCGTTTAGTAGTCTATCAAATATTGTTGTTGTTGTTTGTCACACTTATGTCCCTATGTAAAATACACAATTAATTGCCGCAAACACTACTTAGTTCCACACTCACAATCACAGCGATGCACTGATGATAATGTTGTTGCTATAAGCGTGCTATATACACACATATATATGTGATTTTTTCAGAATTTTAATCCGCGCAGAATTTATATAATTGCATATTCACATCTTTTATAAATTATGGCGATAGGAATGATTGAGCATTTTCAAAGTAGATAGTGGAGTCTGTAGGAATATTATAATATTTCGAATAGTTACAGTTTTTTACTGGTTTAGTTAATATATTAACACGATTTTCATGATTTTTTATACTCTTTTGAGAATTTTTAAATTTTTTTCGTTTAAGTTTTAAATCTAGCTATAAGTAGCATCAGAGATTAGTATCTGAACTAAGCTTTCCTCTATATTAATTCTTTCCTTGTATATGCTCGAAATCTCCCCTATTTTTGGTCAATTTACATACCAAACTACTCTCAATTTTTTTAAGGGGTTACATGGGCTTCGAGGTTTTAAAAAATCGAGTTTTTGTTTTCTGCCTTATTAATTTCCACAGCATCTCAAGAATATTGTCCTAAATTGCCAAGTCGATCCGAATAATAATTTCAGATATACAGCCTTTGGAAGGTGTGCGCTCCAAGTCAGGTATTGTTGTTACTCAAAACTTCAAACTCGTTTTTCTGGGAACCGTGTTTTCAAAGTCGGTTGTCAACGCACCTTTTTTCTGAGAGGTCACTGCAAATGACATCACATTGGAGCAGTTTATATTTTTTCTTTTGATAATTTCAGAAGTTATTATTTAAATACATATGTTACTAGAAGACAGAAAAAAATTTGAAATAAATAAATAATTTTTTACATAACAAAAAAAAAATATTGAAAAAGGGCCTCTTTTAAGCGACAAACCGATGTAACGCCTTAAACCTGTTCTTTCGTTCTAGAACTGGAGATTTATAAAATATATTTTATCTTTCTTTAAAATGTTTTCCTACAGGCTCTTTGTCTTATAATTCTATTACAGTCGCTACTTGAAGCTATTCAATAGCTACTATCAACAGTAGTCAAACAAATGTGAACTGATGTTTGCGAAATGGATTATTTCTGTAAAAATCATAGATGCGATACACTTTATGATGCGTAGTCGGACATTTTGTAAACAGTGAGCATCTTATCGAGCGTTCACATATTTAAATTAATTTATTGGATTTACGATTTATGTGCACACGGTGGCACTGTGAACTTTGTATTACAATTTAACCTCTGGAACCTTCGCGGCATTAAATATATTTGAGATGGAAACCCTAACAGTACTGCCAGTCGACACACGCAAAAGGGGGATTAGTTTAAGTCATCAAGAATGAAATGTTTAATGCTTTTTTCTTTTGAGCTTAACAGTTTAAAACAAGTTCTTCACAAAATGTCCAATACACTTAGAAAATGTTTGATAACAGACTCAGAACGAGTTTCTCTTCATATTGAGCTAAAAAAAATTAAATGAATATAATAAACAAGTATTATCAGTTCTAAGAACGTCATATGTATTTCACAATGAGCTAATAATAACAACTTCTAACTTCATATGCAGTTACTCATTTGAAAGGTAATCTACGAGTAAATAAGCAGAAGTTCACTCGGTAAATAATATTTCATGTAGACACAAATAAATAATAACTTTATCAAAACGTTTTTCGATTTTTGTTGATTTGCTTTTCCGTCTCGCGATTGTGTAAATAAAGGTAATTTTATGAACTCAGCTTAAATGCAATTACTTTTACGGACTTATGTCTTGTTGCAAGCGATAGTCAGTAGCGTTCTACTCACAACCATTACAATTGTAGTTGATTTACTGCGTTTTTGACTTGTAAAGGAGTACGCTGAAGATCTTTTCAAAGATGAATATGAAATATTTATGAATAATAATGAGGAATATTCCAAAATGTTATGAATGTATACATGTGGATAAAACTGAACTGATCGCTTTAAGTAGTGTTTGTTTATGAAATTCGTTGAGGGAATTATGGGATTAATGGAAAATTGATATGGATTGCCTTTGTTTTGACTTCGAATTAGTTTATGAAGGGCTATAGATTAATGTAATATGTAATAAGCCAGGGTTGTAAAGAAATTATTTTAAACTAAGGTACTTGACCTATTAAATCTTTCAAAAATTAAAATTATGGTAAGATAAAATCTAAAATAATTCCATTTTTCAGAGCATCAGAGCGAGAATTAAGAAACTGTATATTCTATTTTTTAACTCTTTAAAGGTCTACAAATATATTTTGCTTTCCAAATGAACGATTTTCAGCCTTCATGTTGTAACTGTACAGCGGTAATTCATTAAAAAACATCAAGCCATAAAAGGGTTGGACAGGTCGTATAAGTAATTTAAATTACTGTATATAATGCTCATATATCGCCATACATTTTCATGCAGTTTCACATATACATATATAATTTCTCCACACAATTGTGCACATATGTGGCTGTGAGCAAAGTTATAAAAATAGTGTTTATATAATGCAGATATTAATTTTAAAATGCCAACAAGCAATTGTAAACTAAGAATTATCAAAGTAATTGCTCCTCCTTTCACATAAATAAAAAATGAGCAAAAATAAAAATATATTTAGGTTTTAGTTGATTATAATATCCGGAGAAAGATATGGCCTTGCTCATTTGCTGTTTGAGCTTTCTTAAGTACAATTTAATTACTTAAGTCCGCAAATGTACATATATGTGTTAGTGTTAAGCAAATATTTTTGACATGAAACAAATGGTTGTAGATGTGATGGAGGTACGTCTGCCTATGCATACATATCTAGGTATGTATTTTTGTTTATTTAAAATTAACTTCGTTTTGCTGTCTGAATTGCCAATTATATGTGTCATTTACTTATATTAACATATGAGTGGAAAGAAAGCAGGGAAATATTTGTATATTTATTATATACAAGTATATGAACGAATGTAAGATGATATTCTTACATATGAATCTGGTTTAATGCGTAGAGCGTAGTTTCAATCAAGCAGAAAAGATGCCAGCAAGCAAGTTTAGTAATATTAAAGCTTTCTGCGACTGGTGAAAATATAGAAAAAATATGCTTGTTCTCTTTTATGATTAGATATTTGTTTTTTTCCTAATGCCTAAGACAGACGTATGGTTTCTGTACTACGATGTGTACTACAATAGCTCAAGAAACCATATACCAGCATAGTGACACACATGTAGTATTGTACTATGTTTACATCCATCAACTGATACAAATAAATTCAAGCAAAATATAATTATGAATAATAGGCAGGAAAATTGATCCTGACTTAGTTATAACTTCAAGCAATCTTAAAATATTATTGTCCAATATAATTATTACATATTACATATTATTACATATATATTCCATATTTTTCACATCATTTTTTTTTTTTAATTTTGTTTTTTGATTTCAATTAATTTTGAATTTAATTTATTTTCTGTATGTCAAAATGTCAGAAAACATATGATTGTGGCAGAAGAGCTTAAAGTTTTCGGTGTGTTCAATGCAATCCATTGTAGTACATTTCACAACACCACAAAATTTCAATGGTTACTAGAACTCTATTGTAGTACGGAACACCACTTGCTTTCAAACAAAGTTCGGGAAACCGGTGATACACATATGGTTTCTGAAGCATACTACAATATGTACTACATGTCTGTCTCAGGTATAAAAAGACTAGAATTTATTGAATAAATTTATAGGAAAAAAATTTAGAAAAAAAACAGATCTATTTTATTTATGCTGCTACTTTTTATTATATATGTTATGTTATTGCTTTTCGATCATGTTGATAATATAAAAAAGATTTTTCTAGGCAGCACAGTGCAGACAAAGTAAGTAAAGTAAAGGTTTTCAAATATAGCTTTCGATTGCAAAATTATTTTTGATTTCGTTATTTTTTTTGAAGAACAAGTTTGAGGTTTTTTTTTATTTAAATGATAACATTTGTGAAATTAGCTTTCCTACATATCCAATGACCTTCAAAATTCTTATTATCGTTATTTATTCCTGTTGTTGTTGTATATTTTTGTAATCCACATATTTTAATATTATTAAACCGCACACAACTTTTTTCTTAGCTTTATATCTCGTTTACGAAAGACTGAAAAAATTTTGCACATTCAGACAATTTTTGTTTTTTAAAATGCAACAAAAAAAACATAATTTTTTATTGAATTTTTTTTATATTTACTGTGTACCACTAACACAAATAACAATCAATATTTTTCACAGCACAATATATATATATGCGTATAAAAAACTTTTATATCAGTAATACATATTTTCTAATAATTTTCACAATTTTATTACATTTTATATAATTCAAAATAGTTGGTAATCTTTCTGAATTTTCTTCAAAACACCAGGTAGCTTTTACTTTTTTATAATATTCACTTTTTATTAAATTTCAACACCGTTCTCGAATTATTTGTTTCAAAATCCATTTCATTTCCTAAACGCATTGGTTGCAATTTATTTGAGTGTAGTTATAAATTTATGCACTAGATACAGAATCGCCACAAGTTCACCAACAATAATTCACCGCCACAACTAAGCCGCGCTCAACGACTAACTTAACTGCTGCTGATTCTTTTCAATTCAGACTAAAAATGTCGCAAACGACACTAAACTACTGTAGATATGTATTTTTTAGTAGTTATATATGCGTTTGTATCTATGTATGTGTGCACATGAGTATTATCAATCACTAAATAAGTAAGGCATCCAGAGATATATAGAGATATGTACGTGTATGTATATGAAATGCCTGCACAAAGGTAATATACACATATTTTTTGTCTGTATTTCATAAAAATTGTATTTTTAATTCAATTGCTTAAGTGCCCGGCGGGCAGCTACAATCACCACCCCGTCTCTCTCGCCCGCTTAGACAATCAAGCGCGCAACCCCCTCAAAGGTATTCGCATTGTCGCCGCAAAACCAAGTCACACTTTGTAAGTTGAGCCTTCAAAATTAATTCGTTCAACTTGCCGTAAACGATCTGTCTTAGATGATCAACTCAATGCACATATATGATTGTGTGTGTGTGTATTTTCAAGTGTGCAAGTTTGAACAAAAGTATTCTTGTGAACATATGTGGGTGTGTGCACGTTCGTGTGTTTATGTAGTCGCAGCTTCAAGAAAGTAGCGAATGATATGATAAAAAGAAATTGCGATCACTTGTGGAATTTACATATGATGCCGTGCGATAACTATATTTATGGGTGTATGCTGATGTTTATATACATACATACATAAATATACTATATAGCTTATAGCTATTGCTGTTACTCTTGTGTGTGCAGTCATACATTTATATATACATACACATATACATATATGTATATATACAACAAATAAATAATCTTAAAGATACATATGTATATGCAGCTATGCAGTTTGACATATTATATGTATGTAGTTAGGTTTAACTGCGCGCATCAGTTGCAATTCACAGCAAGCAATCAGCTGTGCATACATTTAAAGTTACTTAATTTTATGTTTAAAAAAATTATTTTATATAAATAAACTGTTTACACTCTTTAATAACCGAAATCTCTTGTGTGGCTTATGGATATTGAGCTTAGAACTTTTTTTTGTATATATGCTAGGAATATCACGAGTCAGTATTGTCAGTGCTTCAGTTGCCTATATCTTATCTTCTATTTTATCTCCTTTTCCTTTTTAACTTGTATCGTATATTTTATATTTTATATTTTATATTTTAGATTTTATATTTTATAATTTGTATCTTATTTTTGATACCATATTTAATTATAGGCTTTAAATCTACCTTACAAAGTGTCTGCTATCATTTTACTCATTCAAGCATAAAGATAGTTGAAAGAAGTGTGCACAAGTTGATAAAGATTACTGTTTTAAATGATAAGCAAATGAAAAAGCGCCAAACTAATGCGAAGATGTGCAAAAAGAGAAATTAATATAAGAAACTCACATATATAGATAAGAACAAGTATGTAGTATAAATAAAAATATACTTGTTTACAAAGATTTTCTTTGTCATAAACACATATTTTATATGAAAATTCATTTAAGTATGTACTATGTATAACTACAATTGTTCTTATGCTTGATTGAGTTGATTACGCTATACATATGATTTAATATGCTCACATGTAAAACCGCAAGCCGCTAAATGCATATTGTCGCCTTAAGATAGCTCCCAGCTGGCGGATCGCACATTACACACACCTAGAAAGCTAAATATTTTGTAGCTACTGTGTGTATTGTATGTATGAAAGTGTGTGGTGTTGTTGGCGTAGTATCGAGTATTTTCATAAGCTTTAGGAATACATGAAATTTTAGAGAAGACTAATACGCAGGTGAATACAAACATACATACATATATGTACATACTAAAAGTTCGCTTGAACAGATAAATATATATACATACATACATATATGCGACACATAATTTGTGGTCGTTTAGTGTGAGTCAGAGTAACTAAGAAACACGAAAAGATTAGTTGTAGTTAGTATAATATATATCGATTTATAAGTTATAAGAGCATTTAAAACCACTGAATCTCTAAGAAAACAATTTTCATGACTAACTTGTCAGTTTTGCTATTTATTCAGCATTAGAACTAAAAATAGTGGAACAGCAGCTGATATACGAAATTGTATATCCATAGGTCCCGCTACCTTCGGCATTTTGGATAGAGTCTGCAGATCGACAGATATATTCATACGTACGAAGTTAAAAATATTTGATTCATTCTTGAAATCTGTTATGCTATATGGTTGCGAGACGTGGAATATTGCAGCGAATGTTTTACAATCACTGCAATCCTTTCTTAATCGATGTCTTCGAAAAATTATGCGGATATTCTGGCCTAATGTTATTAGTAATGAACCTCTGGACCGTAACCAAACAACTACCGCTCCATATCGAAATTCGACGTCGTAAATGGAAGTGGATCGGCCACACTTTGTGAAAATCTCACGATGATATTAGTAGAACAGCGCTAGATTGAAATCCTCAAGGAAGCCGAAGACGCGGGAGGCCTGCTAACACCTAGAGACGGGTAGTCGAAGCAGAAGCACAGATAAGTGGCTATTCTTGGAGAGAAATTTAATTCTTAGCCATAAATAAAATTAAATATAATTTATTTATTGAGGCCCTATGTTCCACGTAGGAGCTACGGGAAAATATATATACATATATATAACATATCAAGGTTTAGCATAGGTCTTTGAAGAGCGGATTCTGCTATAAAAACTCATTTGGTATATATATTTATGTATAACAAATAAAATCAAAAGGTATCTCTATGCATAATAAATCTTTCCAAATTGCCATAATTATATAATATATAAACTCTAATTTCTTATAATTTACGACGCATGTATGTATTTCTATGTGTAATATAATCCCGTACCAATCAAAGTAAACAAAACAAAAGCCACAGCAACTACACTCACTCCACTAAATACACAAATGCAATCTGAAGGCAAATCTCACATATGCCTGTTAGGCACAAAAGCAACAACAACGCTGATTTTCAAGAAATAGCAGTAATAATAATGGCAAAGCGGACATATGTGGTACGACAATAAAAATCAAAGCATAATTTTATGATCTACTTTCGAATATACTCCCAGCGAGATACACGCAGCCAAACTCTGTTTAAGAAGGGGGAGAAAATGGCGTATAAATACAAGCAAATAAATAAATAAATATGCGAACTTAAGTATATAATACCGAAAGGCAATTGTACAAGTATTTTGAATAGCTCATTGATTTTAAGTACTACACATGATACGCCTTTAAATGCGCACTCGGAGTGGTGGTGGTGAATGAAGGGTGGAGGAAAAGTAAAACGACAAGCATACAAATAGGCGGACAAGCAAGGCAGGCAAACAACTTCATTTGGTGACAACAAAATGCTTGCTGGTGCACAAACACATACTCATATATACAGATGTATAAGCGTGAAACACACATAACCGTGGATGTAGCATACTTTGCGGCGTGGACGAACAGTTGTACACACACACATGCTTGCTTGTGTGCCTTAAAAATTGGTGAGCATAAATGAAATGTTATAAAGACGCGCTCCGTTGAATGAAGAAGTAAAAACAGCAAAAGCAAAAATGTAGCAAAAGACATTCTTATCGCGTACGCTGCGCTTTGGCAGTGGAGTGTGTGCAATAACAACAAAAAAACACAAAAAAAATTGTAGGAAAACAAAGCCAACCAGTTCGTGGAAACATATGCAAATTCGTTGCTTTGTATGTGTGTGTGTTTGTGCGGCTAAGGCCAACGCGTACAGCCGCAATAAAATTATGTTTGTTGGACCGCATTTGTTTGCGAAAATTTGATTTTCATTTCACTTCCACCCTCTTGGCGTTATGCTGGCATTTTCACATTAGTGGTTGTAGATGAGTAGTGCTTAAGACATGTGTATGCAAATTCGCAATATTTTTTTCTGCTTCATTGGCATTACAATTTTTTTTTTTTATATTTTTATCGCTCTTGCCGACGCTGGTGCTGCTCTTTTTGCTAACTCCTCCCTCGCGTTTATTTGCACTGATTTATTTTGGTGGTTTTGGTTTGTGTTTTCCACTTGCTTTGTAATCAAATAGCGAGCATCCATGCGAGAAAAAGTAATGATTATGGAGAATTTAGAATTTCGAACTAGTATTAGATTTTCGAAGATTTAAAAATTGTTTAATATGACGAGTATGTTCTTAGGTTGCCTTTAAAGATCAAATAAGGTGGAGCACACTATAATTCTGTGAAAATCTTGGCGGTACTTCTTCATGAGAAATATAATATAATAATAAGCCCGAGAGATAAGTCCTTGAGTTATTTCGCCTCAATGGTAATTTTTTTCATATGGAGGACGCTTTCATGCAGATTAGGTCAATTTGGAATACTCTAAATTTGAGAAAAAAAACTCCTTTAATGGATGAGGATGAGGCTAAATGACGGTGGGGTTAGAAAAATATAGGAAAAGTCCATTTAATAAGCCAAATTACCACATAAATTTTGTTAATGTGAAGAAATCTCAATAATATTATAGTAACTGAAATTCGAGACTATTCCAAAATACATTTTCTTTACGTTAGAAAAGCACTTATATAGAGATTTCTTCTTAAAATTTTCCTACAGGGTTTCCCTTTATCTGCCACATGTACACTGTCTTACATAAATTTGTACTTAAATGCCGATTTTCATTGTTTGTATTCAGTCGGTTTGCTGATTGCTAGGATTTCGCATTGCCAATTGGCATAAATTTGTTCCCCTCCCCTTCTCTCGCAATAATTCTTATGCGGCTTACCCGCTCTATATGAACGCGTATTGCTGCTTCGCAACAAGAAATCAAAAAAAGTCGGCGTATCGCTCATTTGCATATCTACATATATGTATGTATGTTTATGTGTAACTGATACATATTATATGTCAGTGATATGCCTAAAAGTAGGCAATGCGTTGACAATAAATAATATTCGCAAATCACATGCAATAAAATTGACAATGAATAATAAAAATCTGGCAGCGCAGCAGTGCGTTCTTTATCTTCAACGCTGGCGAAAAAAGAAAACAATTTATTTTCAATGAGACGCAGACAAATACATAAATAAATTTGCTGACTGAAAGAAATGCTTGTAATAATGACAGGAAATGCTGAGTGACGCGCTTATCAGCGTGAAATGTTTGGTTTCATTCATAAGCGCTTCATTAGCATTGTGAAAATTGAGGGTGTAAGTTGGTTAAAAAGTGTTATTTTTTTTGTTTAAATTGAGAAGCTGATTTTTTTGGTAAATTAAGAGAGTGATATATTCATATTTTGATTTTTGATTAACAAAAAAATCTTAGTCTACATTTAGGAGTAATATCAGCAGTCGGAAAGAGTCAGAGATTTTTTTGAAAAGATAAAAAACCAAGGAGATCTTGATTCCGGGACTGTAAAATTGTAATTTTTTAATTTAAATACAGGCGCTGAATTTGTTTTTTCGTTCTTTAAGGGAGATATATACATATATATATATTATAATATAGGGAGTTATATATATATATTATAATATATATATTATAACTCTTACTTATATATATTATAATATATATATTATAACTCCCTTATAATATTTCTATATTGTGATATTCTGTTAAATAAAATATTTTAGTCTACCTTTAGGATTGCTGCAATTAAGGCAGAAAAGAGTGATAGAAAGTGAAAATTGTTAGATATACGATCAAAAACTTGAAATAAACTCTGGTAAATATTAATAAAATATTTATTTTGTTAATAATCCTTAAATTTTTCAAGAAATTATATGGAAAAATATATGTACTTCAAACAATCGTATTCGATTATCTATAACTGTACATAAACAAGTTTTTAGACATCCTTCTGTTCACTTTAAACATACTAGAAGGTTTTAATAACACTTGTTATAACATATTATACTTAATTTCAGCGCTCACATACGTCTAACTTAATTCAATCATACGGATAAATGAATACTTAAGTGAATTTCACGCCTAATACTACAAACAGCTTATTGACACCATTAGCAGACAAGCAGTTACACTTCAGAAGTGTTAAAATTTATGCATATATCACTCATATATCTCTTGAGAAGTACAGTTGTAGGTGGAGACATATATAATAACGCTTAGACGCGAATTTAACGCGGTCTCAAGCAACTCCTTTCACTCACACTAGCTAACATACAAATATAATATGAACAATTGTGATTTGCATACGCAAAAGTATGCCAACCGCAATGGAGTTGCAAATACTTAGTTAGGAAAACCGCTTGAACTCACAAATTGTTGGCGAAACTTAAGCCACTAAAACCATTCATATGCTAAATGTGCGCATATGAGAATGAGTGTGAGTGACTACGAATTTGTAAATGTCTGTCTGCACATAATAAATAAAAGCTCACTCACACATAACACACTCAATGCATGTGCTTGTCAACACTTTGTAGTGATTTCCGTTTCCGGTGACGCGTCGTTTGTGTTTCCGTTTCGCTAAGCAAATGCCTGACAGCCCTTTTCGCACGCTAATGTGTCAAGCTGTTTAAGAATTTGTAGGATTTGATGGTTGGATTCGGCAGATAACTTCATTCCAACGCTGCGGGGGTACTCATACATACAAACGTATGAGTATATTGAAATACATATGAACCATTGATATGTCTACATCACTCGATAGGAGTTGGCATATGTATAAGGCAATAAAGTGTTTCCATCGCAAATACTTTATTTTTATTTTTTAACAACAACTGTTAACCTTGTAACCTTCACACAAAGGCGCGCTCACATGTGTGGCTGGGGTGGCATGTGTGCGTGCGCCTGGAAATTGGGGTTAATTTTCCGTTTATTGCCTCATGACATTTGCCAGCACCCTTTCGCTTTTCTTGCTGCATGCTTCGTCATTTTTTTCCTTCAAAGGAAGTAATCACTTTTAAATAACCGCAAACACACGCTGAGTTTTCTTTTTTCCTGTGCGCTTATTTTATTAGCAAACTTTCTCTCACATGCGAGTGTGTGTGTGCGTGTGTTTGACTGTCATGCATACTTAAGTCGCTTTCACGCTCTCATCACTTTGGTGCGAAGCTTTATATTACACTCTTCGCTTGTTTTTGTTTTACCGCGCTTTACGCTTAAGCCTATTCGCTGCTTATTTATTTACACTTCGTCTGGTTTTCCGACATCTTCATGTCGACATTTATCTTTTTAGACCTTAGAGTTAAGTACATTTTAAAAATCCTTTGCGCTTAGAGCAAGCAAGAACAACAAGTTCAACATTATTTTGTTAACATCAAGGCAAAGTAATATAAAGAAATTATCCTTGAGTGGGAGGCTAGTCGTTTCTTTTAATTTTGATCTTATTTGTGGAAAGGTGTGTGAAAGATTTTCTGACAGATATTTTGAGTTAAGGAATAATTCTTAATAACGTTATTTCTCAATATATCTTCATCGTCGTAGAACTATGCTATATATAGTCAATAGAAAGAAGTAACAATTTCAGAGGCAGAAATTCGTATGACGATCACAATTTTTAAATGAGCGATACCTCAACGAATCATATTGAATTCAGAATTGAGTTATATGTAAAGTAAGCGTGGTTGTCAACCGATTTTTTAACATCGAGTTCTCATGAAAACATTATTCACCAAATTTGGTTTAAATTGGTCGAGAAATTCCTGAGATAAGATTTTCCATCCATAAGTGGTGCTGCTCTTTTCTACCATACATTTTGTATTTCTGGTGTTTTCCTTACTGTATTTACATAAAAATTTTTGAAAGATCTGTCGGGGCATTGTAGACTTTATAAGATTCTTTGATGAAAATCTTAGAACAATAGGAACTTTAAGTAAATAGGGTTATATATATTATTGAAACAACTTAATATATCAGAATTTATTAATCTTAAGAGAAGTATAGCGTAGGGAGGAAACAATAACCAATTGTTGTTAGATAATGTAGTTGGAAGAGATATTTCGTGTAACGGTGAGCACTACAGTGGAGATTCTCGTAAATTTCAATAATTTGTGTATAATCAGCAATGTTATAGGATTTGTCACTCGGTTATCCCGAAGCTTCGATATGAAGTCATGAAAATGAAGAAGAAGGTCAAGATAATTGGGTTGGAGTTATAGCAACAGTATGAAAAATAACTAATATAAAACAAGTAAGGAAGGGCTAAGTTCGGTTGTGACCGAACATTTTATACTCTCGCAATTTATTGATTCAATATTATATAATAGACAATTTGACCCACATATTCTCCATTTCTGGACTATATAAGGAAATGCCTGAAAAAACGATTCCTCAGAATTTCGTTGATATAGCTTTAGTAGTTTACGAAATATGTACAAAAAACTTAGTAATTCCCAAAAAAATTACATCCAAATATGCCGCTTCCTAGAATAATCCTTTGTACCAAATTTTATTTAAGGCTTTATTTAAGGTAACTGTAACTGGTTGGTTGGCTGAAAAAGGAGGTAAAAAGCTCCTGAATGCCTCATTGTGCTTCCACGATATTCCCTGATAAGCGGCCAACCAAATCCTTCGTCTTCATGGAACTTCTTAGTTTTTTTCGATTTTAGCTGCACGATTTCCTTTAGACTGTAAGAATCCGTAGAATACTTAAACACATTCATTATGTTTTTTATTGGTTGAAGCAATAATTTTAAATATTTCTACATAATTCAAAAGCAAATTTTCAGCCATGGTGCACCAAAATCTTAAAACCATATGTCCGAATATCCAATTGAGTACATTAAAACTCTAATACTCAGCAGAAGTTCATAGCGCAAAATCTCAGCCTAACTCAAGAATTCACGCCAGAAGGAGCGTGCCAAAATGCTGAAAAATATGCTCATGAATATATTAAAAACATAACTGTTAGAATAGAACAAAAATAGGCATAAAAAGCAGAAAATAGCAACAACAGCAATATTTGCTACGGACGCTAAGCGTTAAGTGGAAAAATTAAAAGGGTCACTTTACCGAGGACTTAAGGCAATGCGTGCAAACAAAACAAAACACAAAGTGATAGACAATGAATGCCAAGAAGAGTGTTGAAAAGCAGGCAGCAAAATAAAGGATATTTCACAAAAAAAAACACAGTGGAATAATATACAGTCAACAACAACAAGGCAAGCAACAAAATATGAAAGCATAATTCAAGGCATAATAACAAGCGCGCTTGACTGTTTACAAACATAATCGCTGAAAAATTAAGTTTTTAAAATTGCTTTTTAAATTAGCTGCTTATAAGGATATGCAGCTACAACAAGAACACCATCAAGAGGACGACTGGCATAGTTAGCACTAGATAGATAGGCAGACAGACGCGGTCGCTAAAATAGAACACGTGCGAGTTGAAATATTATAACGGTCGTGTATATGTATGTTTGTTTCAGCGTGAAATATTATTCTACTCGGTTGATGTTTGGTTTGCTTTCCGCTGTTCAACACCAAAAATTCCTACCAAAAAACGGCATGAAAATCTTGAGGGCAAAATGCTTATTTTCCTACAATAATTCACATTATTTTTACGCACAATCGAGAAACAACAACAACACAATACAGACCACCACCAAATACAGCGGTGCGCACAGCACTGAGTAGTGGGATTAAGTGGTGAGCTTAGAATATTTAAGTGGGCGCGAGTTGCCACAACAAAAAAAAAACAATACGAAGTAGCCCAAAACCACACTCAAGTTTAACGCTGAAAAGATGCTGCGAGTTGTGAAATAACAAACCGATTGTAATTGAGCTGCGGCATTATGAAATGATAGCAAAAATAACGGAATTAAGTCGAAACGGAAACGTGACCCATGCCGGTAGTGGGACAACCCACAGGCGAACACATAAATCCAGCTAAATTAAAATGCAAACAAGAAATGGAAAATAAAGCGGTTAAGAAAGGAGTTAAAAAAGAAAAAAATTAAAAAAAAAAATTTTAAAATAAAAATAACAAAAATTCGCCTTAACCATGCAAAGCAATGGTGCTCGTGCCGTGGAACAATGGCATTTCATAGGAATCTCTTGTATTTACGCACAGAAATTGCAGCGTTGCTTAGGTGATTTACGCTGAAATTTGGACTTACGCACCTAAAAAGCAAACAAAAACATATACTTCTTCATTGTTAAAACGAAAAAATCGCTTGGAAGCTCTACCGGTGGAACTGTCCACCGTACCAAAACTTCACAATAACAACAGCAATAAAGAACCTTCTGAGGTTAAGCCATCCTCAAATCCTTTTAATGGCAAGCGGGGAAAGGCTTATATTATTTTCCATTGTAATATTTATTTTCTCTTGTTGTTGTGGCATTTTTGTGTATGCTAGTTGCCTATTTATTCTGCAATGGGACATACTACAACCCTCTAAAATGTATGCACTTGAGCGCGGAACTCATTAAGATGCGTATTTTTTGGCTTTCACTCTTTCCCCTCCGCCTGACTAATGATGCCGCATTGCTTGAATGGGCGCTTCAAGGATAATGATTAATTGTGTACGGTAATGAGTTTTGACTGATGGAAAAAATGCAGCCAAAAATCAAGAGGCTCTTGTCAAGCATGTAATCCTGGTATTGTCTGTGAGACCGCTTTTAAAATTTTTATTTCAACCATAAAATGCTTTATGGGTCTTAGAATGGGACTGAGAAGTGTATTGTTGGTATTTGATAATGCAGACATTTAGTTAGAAAGTTCATACAAGTAATGAAAGAGGTAATGCTTTAGCTTTCATTTAGCGAATCTAGATTTTTCTCGATACTATAGAGTCGCTGGAATTGAATATTCTACAACCTAATTGTTGTTTTGTATATGAGATTTGTTTAGTTTGTTTTCGAAATAGATCACATCAGCTCCATGGTTATATTATTATTCTACTATGGGCTTAAATATATTATCTTCTTATCTTCTTCACGTTCTTAAGATGTCGGCAGTACATGAAGCTGATTAAATGAAAATTCTTATATTTCTCTTCACGAATTTCTTTGCAGAGACCCTGAATGCAAAAGTAATTCGAAGGTCTATTAAGTCACAGATTTCTACGAAAGACGAAGAACCGATCATTTTTGAGTTCCTATGCACGGAACTTACTTAATATTTACACATACTTAAGTGTTTAAGAACGATTTTGTAAAGCAGAATCTATAATTGTAGATATCGCTTGACCCAAATGAAACCTAAACCTCTAATTTCTAACTAAATTATGTAATTTCAAGCATGATTAAATGTACATTTATTCCATTTTTTGCCATAATTCGAATTTACCTCATCCTGGTTACAAGCTCTCCCTTCTCTCCAACTTCATCTTGGCACTTCCAATTTAGACGCTTAATTTATCAAACGCCTTAATGAGCGTACGTGCGTTGTAAGCATTTTACCCATATTCCAAGCACCTCATAGACTCACCTTTAGCCACCACCCACAAAAATAGGAAAAATAATGGTGCGCCTAAAATGCAAGCGATAAACGTTTTTACCAAAAAATTCTCCGCGCCACTTGACAATAGATACGTGGAGAAATCTACAAGCCGTCATTGTGCGCTTTACCAAATTTCCATGATTTTATTTGAGTGTTTTTTTTATTATTTTTTAATTTCAAGCTTCCGCTACCGCCCGCATGCTTGCTTTCGTGGTGTAAGCTGGACGTTAATTACATTGTTAAATTGACAGCAAAATTGGGTAGCCAGTTGCAAGAATAATGTGGCTTATGACCAATGTGTGCTCGGAATATTAACAGAAAAATGTGTCCCCATTGTCTAGTTCGTAAATGAAGTGAATGCGAATGGGAAAAGGATGTGCTGAAAATAGTATAATGAATATATGGTAATACGGTTTTTGCATACACGAGTTGTGCTATTTAATGAGTTAAAATATAATAATGAGGAAGAAATTGTTGGAAATATTGAAAGGTTATAGACCCAGACTTGTACGAAAAATTCAATATTTATATACACACTTCCCTTATATACATATTTCGATATGTTCTTCGCCGCAAAAATTTTAAATCAATGGAATTTCGGAACTAACTCTAGTAATCTGCGAATTTGCCTTCAAAAGCTGAGCTTCGACAACTTAGTTTGATGACGATTTTGTTCTCAACTTATTCTGGACGTACGTTAATTTTTTTAGAAAAGTTTTCCTAAAATAACATACAATATAAGTTATACCCGCGAAACATGCTCAAAGCGTCGAATATGTTATATAAATCATATCGCAGCATTTATATTCGTTTTTCGACTATAGCGACACTTAGACACCTGGATTTTAAGTCGAATCGAACCAATAAATTGTAAAGTTAATAACTAAGTGCTAGCGCCACCTAGCGAGTTGAGGAAATCTCTGTCAATTGTTTAAGTATATGAATATTTTGAAAGATCTAATGAATGGATCAGATGATAAAACGAAACTGAGGTTATATTATGTCTCTTTCTTCGAAATCGGATGAACAAAACGTTGCCTCATATGGGCCTTCCGTATTATACGGTTAGACAGAGTGTAAAGCTCTTTAAGTACTAGCTTACTTTATGCGAAGATTTTCTAGAACTGATTATCCCTCTCTTAAAAATGTTTATGCAGTAAAGATTATTTATACCTCAATAATCTTATTTAGCTCTTTCAATTACAGCAACGACATTAAAAAAAAATAATTAGAACACTTTTTTCAATCAAAGTAAAAGCTTGAACTTATTTTCACATCAAACTTTTAATAATAACTTACAAAAACTTAGGCCCAAATTCATTCTAATTAATAATTTGAAAACGAACATTTTCAAGCGCTACTCATACTACGAAAATAGTTTTACTAAGTTTCAATTTCTAAATTATATTAATGATTACCATTCCTCCTAAATGAATACATACAAATTTCCAAGAATATGTGAGTAACTGAATATGAACATATGTGAATTGAGTAATAATTTCGCTAATAAGAAAAAGCTTTCATGAAAGTTTATTGTGAAAGTTAAAAGTTGTGATATCTTATGAATGAACAAGGAGAATTCGATAAGTGCAGTAACCAAAATACATATAAAACAAGTAAGGGAGGGCTAAGTTCGGGTGTAACCGAACATTTTATACTCTCGCAATTTATTTATTTAACTTTATTTATGTTATATAATACACAATTTGACACACATATTCGTCATATATATTTTATAAAGTCCATTGAAAGTTGGAAACCATAATATTAGGTTAGAAGCACTGAGGTCCTCGTGTTCGATATATGGGGCCTTAAAAACCTATGATCCGATTTCGGCGATTTTTAGAACGGGGCTGCCACACTATTAACATAGTATTTGTGCAAAGTTCTGCATCGATATCTTCACTAGTACTTACTTTATATATTGTAAAGTAACCGATTCAGATTGTCTTCAAAGTTCTGGTATATAGGAAGTAGGCGTGGTTGTGAAGCGATTTGGCCTATTTTCACAACATATCATTGGGATGTAAGGAAACTATTACAAACCAAGTTTCATTGAAATCGGTCGAGTATTTCCTGAGATATGGTTTTTGACCCATAAGTGGGCTACGCCACGCCCATTTTTCATTTTGTAAAAAAATCTGAGTGCAGCTTACATCTGCCATTTCTTATGTGAAATTTAGTGTTTCTGACGTTTTTCGTTAGTGAGTTAACCCACTTTTAGTAATTTTCAACCTAACTTTTGTATGGGAGGTGGGCGTGGTTATGATCCGATTTCTTTCATTTTTGGACTGTATTAGGAAGTGGCTAAAAAAACCGACTGCAGAAAGTTTGGTTTATATAACTCTATTGGTTTGCGAGATATGTATAAAAAACTTAGTAGGGGGCGGGGCCACGCCCACTTCCCCAAAAAAATTACATCCAAATATGCCCCTTCATAATGCGATCCTTCATACCAAATTTTATTTCCATAGCTTTATTTATGGCTTAGTTATGGCACTTTATGTGTTTTCGGTTTTCGCCATTTTGTGGGCGTGGCAGTGGTAGGAAGGAAAGCAACCTTCCTATGGTGCCAAGAAATAAGTGTGCCAAGTTTCATCAAGATATCTTAATTTTTACTCAAGTTACAGCTTGCACAGACGGACGGACGGACGGACGGACGGACGGACAGACAGACATTCGGATTTGAACTCCACTCTTCACCCTGATCACTTTGGTATATATAACCCTATATCTAACTCGTTTAGTTTTGGGTGTTACAAACAACCGTTATGTGAACAAAACTATAATACTCTCTTTAGCAACATTATAAAAATTAAAATATACTTATTCAAAATATTTATCTTGTGTTTCATATATTTTTTCGCAAAATAAAGCTTTCGAAAGCTTAAATTCAACAAAATATTAATTTCATTTAAAGCTTAAGATACTTATCCAAATATACCTTTACAAACTAGTATAATATCATATGAGATAGCAACGACAACCGTTAATGACTACGTAGTTTTACAGCCAAAACAATTTCATCGATATCGAATACCACCAAAATGAAGTTTCTTTTCATGATTTTGCTTACCACTTCAAGTTGCAATTATTTGAATTGAGAACTTCAAACTAATACCCAAGTTAATGAAAGCAGAAAGAGCAGAAACGGCAAGTGGCAAGTGAAATTGCCACACGAAATGAAATAAAGTGACAGTGCCGGTGTCGATGCAGTGTTGGGAAGAAACTAAAAATTATACATATAAAAGCTTCTAGCGATTTTCTACTCTTTGACTTGAGTCAATTTGTGCGGCATGTAGTAGCTAACGGTGTATAAGTTTCGAACGGATTGAATGAAGAAACTATAATGGATGCTTTTTCTCATTTTCAGTTTAACTTTTCGATTTTTTGTCTTTCTGGCCTTTCTTTCTTGCTTTGTTGACCAATAGCCGTTAGCATTGGGTGACTGGGATTGGTAATTGACAGCAGAGTAGTAGTTTTAATGCAGTTATTACAAAGTATCGAACGTCAAAAGTTTAACATTTCGTACTGCTATCCCTACGGCTTCTTACGACACTAAGTAATAATAAAGTTAGGTATACAGTAGTCACCGGTTAACTGAACTTGAATGTTCTTTTTTTATTTGATGGAATAATTCTTGCATTCGTAGAGTACTATGCAATTACTAAACAATATTTTTAAAGAATTCTTAAGTGAAGGTAATATACTAATAGAACTACTAATTGTTATTACTTTTAATGAAGACAGGAAAGGAATTCTAACAGGTTTCTTTGAATACGTCCAAATTTTGAGGTAATAACAGTTTTCACAGATTCCGCAAATACTTGTTGAGGATATGTTTTTAGTTTTTTTTCAAATCGAGCTGGATACATAAAATCTATAATAATTTTCTTAACTCATGACAGAAAATATTAGAATTTTCTAATTAAGCATAAATTGGTTATGCATTTTCTGTGGCCTTCTTCAATTGATCCTTCCATATCTGCTCGTCCTATTAAGATTCACAAGTATTTTCGTCTTACCCATGCCACATTTTCATCGCCTCAAAAGTAATTTACCCCCTGGTTTTATGAAAACACCAGCAAACAACAATAATTCCATTATTTCAGCTGAAGCATGAAAAGCGAATTCATACTTCGAGTAACGACTTAAGACCATCATTGAATTGACCGGCAACGCGAATATCCGTAAGAGCTTTCACCCCAAAACACACACACCAACGGAAAAAAGGGTGAACCAGCAGTGCGGGTGTTAAATAAGAAACTGCCACTCAGTGACAATTTCAGTGTTCGAGAATGATGAAAAAAAAAAACAAAAACTCTGCGAAGAGCAGAACAAGGCAATGAAGTGATTTCACGAGCTTTTAACTAGCAAGCCACTGTGGATGGGAGCTGTGCGTTGGACGGAAGCAGCATGGAAAGAGAATATAGCGTAAAATTGAAAAACATATAAATTTTCGTAAACGATTACGCGACTATTAAGTGCAGCCAATGGGAAAACGCAAGTCGCGACAGCATAGCAAATGGAGCAAAAAGGATTGCCGCAAAGCGCGAAAGGATGGGGTCAATCGTGAAGCATAGTATATAAGTAGGTAGGAATTTTTTCAAGAATACTAAGATGGTCGAAATATTTTTGCTGGCTTAGAAGAACACGTTCTTACATGCGCCCTACTAATTAAGTGACTTGACTTATGTATGCCTTTGCGTGGGTCACAAATAGCGCCGAATTTCGGTTTTGCTATTAATACTTCAGCTACTGTTGTTGTTGCTGTTGCTGAAATTTGTTGTAAACCCCGAAACGCATTGGAGGCGTAGCGAGATTTTTGGAAAATCCTTTTTTTAACTACATCGCTTCGATGTAAGACCAACTGAGTGCGCTTCTACATCCTTCAAATTCTCCCACTCCACACTCGCTACTTAACTGCGGATTAAAATGTACGCCGCGTTCGTTGCGTTGAGCGCGTTTTGTGTTTGCCCAACGCTGTGTTACATTTAATGAGTGATTTAAAAACGGCCAAGGATTCTTTTGGCGCATCCTTACACCAAACTTTACTTTTGCTTTGTGCATTTAAGACTTTTGATGGGAAGACAACTTCTGGGAAATTAAAAAAATGAGATTAATCGAGCATTCGAAAAAATATTTCTTTCACTTTTTTGTCATTTATTTATTTTTGTTGTATGAAATTCCCCGTGCCATGCGTCCCACTCCTCCAACACTTCAAACAGCTTAAACTTTCGGCTGTGTCGCGTTCTTTCTTCTTCTTAATTTTTCGTTTATTTAATTATGCTTTTTTACGCTTGACAGTTTTTTTCTGCTCGCATTTCTTTATTTCTTAATCTGTCTATTTAATTTTGATTATTTATGGGAAATTTCTCTTTGATCTTTGCATGTTTTCTTTGACCAACTTAATTTCTTCCAGCTCGTCTTTTTATTTGTCTAATGAACTTTTGTGTGCGCTTCATGCGTAGTAAAGAAATTAAAACTGTCTCATACACCCACTTATTTACTAGCTTAAAAGTATATAATGAGCTGTTCTTATTTATTTAATTAAAAAAATATGGGTTTGCTCAGAAATGCGAAAAAGTTTTTTAATTCTTTCTAATGAATAAACAATATTCGAACAGATTTCTTTTTACTTTATGATCTACTGAGCATGGCGGCTTATAGATTTTTACAAATATTCTTATTTTAAATTGCTAATTGATAAGGAAAATATCTAATTAGTAAACACACAATTTTTCTGTTTCTTATTATAATACGACATTAATAAATGGCTATGGATTTCTCATACAGTTGCTCTTTCATGCGAAGTTTCATTAGTTCTTCATCTCTTTTAAAAGTTCTTGTAAATATTATAAATATTGGTACATATAGAACTGTTGTCTTAATTTTATACTCTTACAAAAAATATTCTCCCTAACCTCAAAATTGAAAAGAAATATTTGACTAAACTCTTTTCGAAATTTAGAAAGTTAAATCGATTTCTTTTTTCGCGGGTTTCTCATAGTTAACAATATAGTAGTTCCATAAAGTATCTGACCCGGTAAAGTCTTCGTTTTAGGGCGACCCTTCAGCTTTTCATATACATACTTTCAAATATATGTGTGGATTAAAGGTTATTACTATTACCCAGCGTAGTCGCCATGATTTTATTCGTTAACCCAACTTTCCGGTTGAATACCGGGAATTATAAACGTGTTCTCAATTTTGAGAAGTTTTGCGAGTTCATTTGGATTTGTTTCGGTTCATAAAACCACCTCTTTCGGCGACATATGGATTTATGTTATATATGTCGGATAAACGTTTTTCCGAAGTCTTAACTGGTCCAGATGTAGACAATATTCTTGAATCCTAAAAATCATCTCTGTTCACAGTGCCATATGAGGCGAGATGTAAGTGAGCTGATTGTTGAAAGAAATATTTCATCTTGTCCTCCTTAATCAGTAAATTTATTCAATCTGCCAAACTTTGTACCGACACCAAATTCTGAATAATACCGATCAAATCATGGAAAACAGTTAGACCTGAATGTGGAATGTGAATGTGAAATGTCTCGGGACATCGCCAAGGAGATGGGAGTTAGTCGCCAAATCATTTTAATTCATCTGTAGAAGGCTGGATACATATAAAAGCTTGATGTTTGGGTTCCGCATGATTTGACGCAAAAACCTTCTGGACCGAATCAACGCCTGCGATATTCTGCTGAAACGGAACGAACTCGATCCATTTTTAAACCCGATGGTGACTGGTGACGAAAAATGGATCACATACGACAATATCATGCGAAAATGGTCGCGGTCGAAGACCGGTGAATCGTTCCAAACAGCGGTCAAGCCGGGATTGACGGCCTGAAAGGTTTTGCTGTGTGTTTGGTGGGATTGGAAGGGAATCATCCACTATGAGCTGCTCCCATACTGCGAAAACTGGACCGCTTGAAGCAGACGATCGACCAGAATCGTATAGAATTGGCCAACAGGAAGGGTGTAGGGTTTCACCAGGACAACGCCAGACCAGACACATCGTTGATGACTCGTCAGAAGCTAAGGGAGGTCAGATGGGAGGTTTTATCGTACCATATAGCCCGGTGGTGTAAAGTTGAACTCAAAAGAGGCTGTCCGAGTTTTTCGCAAATAAGGAGGAGGGGAAGCAGATTATCGAACGAAACGGCGCATATTTGAACTAAATCCGATCACAGCGAAAGGGAGATATTTCCCAATATTTATATTTATTTTAAATAATTTTCCAATTTTTATAATTAAATAAACGAGAACTGAACCTCATCTTCGCAGGATTCCTAATATCGTCTATAGTGCTAACTCCTCAAATACTTTATGCTGACAGTATCTATCTTTTATATACCAGAAGAATGGGAATTGATAAAAGCTTGACCAGTTGCAACCAGCACAAAGTACATTTTGTAAGGGGGTTGAGAATCGTACCAGCACAACAACACATATGCAATAACAAACTGTAAGGCTACTTACTATTGCTGCTGCCTCAGAATATGTCCATTGTTGTTGTTATGTGGCATTAAAATTCAGAATCGCGCCCTTTTTATTTTCTTTTACTTTTTGTTGTTGCTTGGCATTTGACTTATTTGTTTGTGAATGTCGCATTTGTTAGTTGTTAGAACGATAAAGTCAATATGTAGTCTTGCTGATGGATGATAAATCATAGCATAAAAATATAATCGAATTTATATTGATACAAGCGGCTTATGTTGTATTTGTAATGGTTGGGCAAAATTGTTGGCACATGACGACCCCCTCTTCAAAGATGCAAAAAGGATGCAAGGTGGTGGTCAGTTGTGCGCAAATCGAAAATTCCTAATACAAAGTTATATTGAAATCCGCCTTGATAGCGCTTGACTCTGCCAAACTACATACACGCATACATGTGAGATACCCACATGCGAGGCGACCAAATAAAAAACCGACTCTAAGACGGCATAAATAAAATATGGAGATAAGAATATGACAGTAGCAAATGTGAAAAAATAAGCAATTGAAATCAATTGGCCAAACGGTCAAGTAGGATATATTGGCTATATGCCGACAAAGGATGCGCACAAGAGTCGCTAGTTAGTAAAGAGATGGAGAGAGTGGGGTATGAGTAAATGCTCGCTTACTTAGCATACGTAAATAGCCAAGTGGTCAGGCGTTGCCTTCAAGGAGTCCATTGGGGTTTCATTGTTGTTATTGTTGTAGTTAGTATATATATTTGCCAGCACACATGTGTGACTTTATCGTTGTTGCAGTTGTTATGGTCAATTGACGTTGCGCTGAGATAATAACTGCCATACGAGTACCGTTAGCATTTTTATACTCTCGCAACCTGTTGCACAGAGTATAATAGTTTTGTTCACCTAACGGTTGTTTGTGTCACCAAGAAATATAAGAGTTAGATATGGGGTTATAACGGGTGATTTTTTTGAGGTTAGGATTTTCATGCATTAGTATTTGACAGATCACGTGGGATTTCAGACATGGTGTCAAAGAGAAAGATGCTCAGTATGCTTTGACATTTCATCATGAATAGACTTACTAACGAGCAACGCTTGCAAATCATTGAATTTTATTACCAAAATCAGTGTTCGGTTCGAAATTTTTTTATCGACAAATTTTGTTCAGCGATGAGGCTCATTTCTGGTTGAATGGCTACGTAAATAAGCAAAATTGCCGCATTTGGGGTGAAGAGCAACCAGAAGCCGTTCAAGAACTGCCCATGCATCCCGAAAAATGCACTGTTTGGTGTGGTTTGTACGCTGGTGGAATCATTGGACCGTATTTTTTCAAAGATGCTGTTGGACGCAACGTTACGGTGAATGGCGATCGCTATCGTTCGATGCTAACAAACTTTTTGTTGCCAAAAATGGAAGAACTGAACTTGGTTGACATGTGGTTTCAACAAGATGGCGCTACATGCCACACAGCTCGCGATTCTATGGCCATTTTGAGGGAAAACTTCGGAGAACAATTCATCTCAAGAAATGGACCCGTAAGTTGGCCACCAAGATCATGCGATTTAACGCCTTTAGACTATTTTTTGTGGGGCTACGTCAAGTCTAAAGTCTACAGAAATAAGCCAGCAACTATTCCAGCTTTGGAAGACAACATTTCCGAAGAAATTCGGGCTATTCCGGCCGAAATTCTCGAAAAAGTTGCCCAAAATTGGACTTTCCGAATGGACCACCTAAGACGCAGCCGCGGTCAACATTTAAATGAAATTATCTTCAAAAAGTAAATGTCATGAACCAATCTAACGTTTCAAATAAAGAACCGATGAGATTTTGCAAATTTTATGCGTTTTTTTTTTTAAAAAGTTATCAAGCTCTTAAAAAATCACCCTTTATATACATAAATGATCAGGATGACGAGTAGATTTGAAATCCGGATGTCTGTCCGTCCGTCTGTCCGTCTGTCCGTCTGTCCGTCTGTCCGTGCAAGCGATAACTTGAGTAAAAATTAAGATATCTTAATGAAACTTGGAACACATGTTCCTTGGCACCCTGAGGAGGTTGCTTTCGAAAATGGGCAAAATCGGTCCACTGCCACGCCCACAAAATGGTGGAAACCGAAAACCTATACAGTGTCATAACTAAGCCATAAATAAAGTTATGAAAATGAAATTTGGAACATAGGATCCCATTAGGGAGGGGCACATTAGGATGTAATTTTTTTGGAAAAGTGGGCGTGACCCCACCCCCAAATAGGTTTTTTGTATATAACTCGCAAACCAATAAAGCTACATAAACCAAACTTTCTGCAGTCGCTTATTTTAGCCATTTCCTTATACAGTCCAAAAATGAAAGAAATCGGATAATAACCACGCCCACCTCCCATACAAAGGTTAGGTTGAAAATTACTAAAAGTGCGTTAAGTCACTAACGAAAGTTGAAAGTTGCACTCAGATTTTTTTACAAAATGGAAAATGGGCGTGGCGTCGCCCACTTATGGGTCAAAAACCATATCTCAGGAACTACTCGACCGATTTCAATGAAATTCGGTATATAATATTTTCTTGACACCCTGATGACACGTGTGAAAAATGGACGAAATTGGTTCACAACCACGACAACTTCCCATATAACTAATTTTTGAATTTCATCTTATTCCTTCACTTTATAATATATATATATTAGGAACCAATGAAGATAGCGAAATAAAACTTTACACAAACACTGTATATGATCTGTTGCATCACTTGTGAAAAAATTGTCAAAATCGAACCATGACTTTTCAAGACCCCTGATATCGAACATGAAGAACTTAGTGCCTAAGGGTAATTTTTCCCCGAAAATATACTTAGGTAAATCCCTCAGATATTTTAATATAATTCATTCCCTCTGAATTTTTTTCTTATAACTTCCCCCAGATCCCATATACCTAATTATAAGTAATATTAAATTAAGTGAGCGTATAGTCTTCGATACATTGTATCTTGGTGGTGAAAACGAGTGAAATCGGTTTAGGAATTACCTCAGTCCCCATATACTATTTATGATTATTTTCGTTATTCTATTGAACTTTATACCCAATATATGGGTCGAATTGTGTTATCTTTATAAAATTACATCAATAAATTGCGAGAGTATAAAATGTTCGGTTACACCCGAACTTAGCCCTTCCTTACTTGTTTTAATACATTATTGTTGTTTGCATGACGCATAAGTCGCTTTTAATGGCGTACATTTATTGCCAGCTTTAAGCAAATGCATATTAGATAAAAGCGGCAGCGTAAAGTGCTTTTAGAGTTTTTTCTATATTTTTTCGCAGCAAATAAAAATAAATAGATAAGCTACTTGCTGGTCATTTGTAGTCAAATCAGTATGCTTATGTCCGTAACATAACCGTTAAATTGAGTAGCATTGGTTTATGAATATGTTTTGGGAGCAATAAAATTGTTTGCATTTTAAATGGGGGTTTAAAGTAAAGGAGCGATACTTAGGGATGTAAATATTTTTATATTTTTAGGTATAAAATATTTATTTTAATGATGATTTTTGTCCAAATAAAATCCCTTGAATATTGTCGAAAATTTTCAAGTCACGCCGAGTAATGGTTTTTGAGACACAGTCTGAAGAAGTAGCTCGCTCCTGAGTAGCTTTATTGTCACTTAAACCCTTGAACGGGGTTTTTTCAAAACCGGGCTTTCAGAGTCGGTTGTCAAGATTTCTCGAGAACTACACAGCCGATTTTGATGAAATTTCAGACAGGTCTTCGAGATAAAATGTGCAAGAACTTGGGCGAAGGTTTCACAATTGTTTGAATAAAAGGCAGCGAAATTTATCTACTTTTTTTTTCTAAAAACCTCTGCAAAAGTCTAATTTTCATACTATATGTATATTGAAATATTTCCTAGCCTCATTGATCTATAAAATATTAGCAGGAATGCTCTCATCCGCCACAAAAGCCTCCTTCCCATCTAAAAGCCTATTCAATATGCCATATAAGACACACACACACAAACTTAACTCTTAATAATTATTCCTTATGATTTTATTAGACATCAAATTAAGCTTTTAACTTCCTTAAACACATACATACATAGTTACTACGCTCACACTAATACAGTCACACTAACACACACCAACACTATTGCTTGTAATTATGTTTAAATCCTTTCAACACGCCAAATATTTAAGTGTCCCGTTTCTTTCTGCTTACTTTCAGTTGCTTTGTTGAAAATTTTATGAAAATTTGATTAATCTTATCAAGATGGAGATGATGATGACGACGCTACTGACAAGCCGAAACCTGTCATCATTTGAGCCAGCAACTGCTGAGGGGTGCACTGGGTGAGTACCATTTATATTTTGCCACTTAAAGCGCTTCCATATTGGAGCAGTTAATATTATCAGCTATATATCTTACGCTTATGCAAATGTATGTGTGCCTGTGTAAAGGAAATAACGCGAAAGGGTTGCTGTGTCACATAGTCAAGTCATTACAGCAGCAAAGACTACTCACGCAATCGATGGATTGCTTCCGTCTTTTCACGCATACTATATACAGTTATCTTCATGTACTTTCTTATGTAACATCTTGTAGCAAACATTTCCTTCTTATGTTCTTATTGTTGTGACACGAAGAACTTGGCAAGCATTTGCTTTGAAAACTGAATTATCCTCATACATATTTACTTCCTTTTAAATATCAAGCCTTTTGGTTGTTGTTGTTGCTATAAGAATCTTATTAATGGGTGGGCGTATCTCTTGTGGCATCTCAAGCTATTTGGGTGGCCACTGTAGATGTTTTACTGGATAAAGCCAAGTTTGGCTCGTGATTTGATTAGGCGAATAATTTTACATTAACGCCTTGTGGCATGCGATATTTAGTTATCAGTAGTTGATATTTGTTTGATCTACACGTATATATTATTAATTAAATAATGTTGCTTTTAATAATTGGTAAGAGAAATGGTGTTTCTTAGAGGATACAAGTAAGGAAGGGCTAAGTTCGGGTGTAACCGAACATTTTATACTCTCGCAATTTATTTATTTAACTTTATTTATATTATATAATACACAATTTGACCCACAAGTTGAAAACCATAATATTAGGTTAGAAGCACCGAGGTCCTCATGTTCGATATATGGGGCCTTAAAAACCTATGGTCCGATTTCTGCGATTTTTAGAATGGGGCTGCCACACTATTAACATAGTATTTGTGCAAAGTTCTGCACCGATATCTTCATTAGTACTTACTTTATATATTGTAAAGTAAACAATTCAGATTGTCTTCAATGTTCTGGTATATAGGAAGTAGGCGTGGTTGTGAAGCGATTTGGCCTATTTTCACAACATATCATTGTGAATCGGTCGAGTAGTTTCTGAGATATGGTTTTTGACCCATAAGTGGGCGACGCCACGCCCATTTTCCATTTTGTAAAAAAATCTGGCTGCAGCTTTCATCTGCCATTTCTTATGTGAAATTTAGTGTTTCTGACGTTTTTCGTTAATGAGTTAACCCACTTTTAGTAATTTTCAACCTAACTTTTGTATGGGAGGTGGGCGTGGTTATGATCTGATTTCTTTCATTTTTGGACTGTATTAGGAAGTGGCTAAAAAAACGACTGCAGAAAGTTTGGTTTATATAGCTCTCTTGGTTTGCGAGATATGTACAAAAAACTTAGTAGAGGGCGGGGCCACGCCCACTTCCCCAAAAAAATTACATCCAAATATGCCCCTTCATAGTGCGATCCTTCATACCAAATTTTATTTCCATAGCTTTATTTATGGCTTAGTTATGGTACTTTATGTGTTTTCGGTTTTCGCCATTTTGTGGGCGTGGCAGTGGTCCGATTTTGCTCATTTTCGAAAGCAACCTTCCTATGGTGCCAAGAAATAAGTGTGCCAAGTTTCATCAAGATATCTTAATTTTTACTCAAGTTACAGCTTGCACAGACGGACGGACGGACGGACGGACAGACAGACATTCGGATTTGAACTCCACTCTTCACCCTGATCACTTTGGTATATATAACCCTATATCTAACTCGTTTAGTTTTGGGTGTTACAAACAACCGTTATGTGAACAAAACTATAATACTCTCTTTAGCAACATTTGTTGCGAGAGTATAAATATAATTCGTTCTTAATGAAATCATTTCATCAAGGGAAAGGGTTTGAAAACTAGATCATAATATTCATATGAGTATGAATTCGAGTAACGCATTCCATCAAATTCACAACTTCTTGATAATAAGAAAAACTTTCTGTATTATGAAAATACATGAGATTATATTTTATTTGCAATGATCTAAAACTTGATTACGACCTCTAGTCTTTGGTGTCCGTTGTCTTTCCCTTTATATATATATATATGTAGAATAATCTGCCATTGGGCAGAGGATTCTACGGTTTTCCGGGACCCAATGGCGATCCGACTAAAGTAAAACTCGTATTCTACAACTCGTTACTTCATTACACTTTATTCAATGATTTATTAAACACTTAAAAGTTCTAGTGGCAAAGTTCAATAATTATAAAAAGACTGTGTGCTCCCGCGTGCGCGGTACAATAGCAAGTGTTCTACGCTATTCTATGTACATCTGTATTTCACCTTAGAAGCTATGATGGCCGCCAGTTACAATCCACTATTCGAACTATTATATCGAAATTCGAACAGGTGGTTGCCATCTGTTCTGCTATGACTTATATTATAACTTATAACTCTACTTAGAATCCCACAATCGGCCGTCCTGACAAGTTATTCGCCCTCGAATAGCTAGCCCCACTTCTTCATATTCTCTGCTACTGTGGTGGTCTTGTTCGGTCCTTCGTGGTTCCCTATTTTTCTACTTCGTATCTTCCGTGTGGTAGTTTAGTGACAATCTTATACGGTCCGAGATATTTAGGTCTCAACCTCATACCAATCCCAAACTGCGTTCGTTTAATTGCAACTAAATCGTTAATTTCATAATTAAAGTTTCCTGGTTTAACGTTTCTTGAAGGTTATCGATTGGCGTCAATAATCCTTCTTTTTTTCCTTCTTAGCATCTGTGATAATATACTCAATGCATGCCTAAACTACACTTTGTACTTTCTCATACATAACTCCTTGATCGTAATATACTAATTCATTTCTTATGTAAAACTTTTCATATGGTGCGTTCTCTAACGCTTTTTTTTACTGCCCTAATCCAATCGTCTTGTAATTGAGCTTCCTTCAATCTAAACTTTAACGAGTTTTCAATCAATAAACAATATACGCAACTTAATGCATCTACATGTTTCATTCGAGTACCGGATCTGTTCTCGACTACGTAGTTGTACTCCTGGAGGAACATGGCCTATCTTTAAGCATTTCCCGACTTGATCGTCTAAATACCTTTGGTCTTCATACGACACACGACGTGGCCGTTGGTACATTGGTTGCTCATCTTTCAAAATTCGTTTCATCTCGACTGTCACATTAATCGGTTTCCGAGGCTGATAATTATTGATCAACGTTTTGACGAACTCTGCCTCAGATTCTTCTAAATCTGACAATTCTACTTTATCCGATTGATTATTCATTTGCATTTCTATTCCGCACAAAACTTTAAATTCGCTTTCATCGCTGAAGCCTTCATCTGGACATTCCGTATCCTCCTTACTTACGTGGATCTCTTTCACTACCACTTGTGGACTAACCTTATCTTCACACACTTGCTCGGCCGAAACAATCTCACTCACTGAGATTTCAGTTTCATCGCCCCCTTGGATAACTTTACTTCCAACCTCTCTTATCAGCAATTCCGAATTACCCTGATCTTCGCACACTTGCACGGCCGAAACCCTCTCACTCACTGAGATTTCAGTTTCATCGCCCCCTTGGATAAATTTCCTTCCAACCTCTTTTACCAGCAATTCCGGATTACCCTGATCTTCGCACACTTGCACGGCCGAAACCCTCTCACTCCCTGAGATTTCAGTTTCATCGCCCCCTTGGATAAATTTACTTCCAACCGCCAACTCTTTGGCACCCGTGTTCACTAACACTTCCTCATCCTTATAAGGTCTTCTAAATTCCACACTACCTTTTCTAAACAATAAGTCCACTTCTCTAAGTATATCGTTTCCTAAGATTGCCGCGTATGGTATATCCTGCACTCTTACTACTTCAAACTTGCCTTTCATCGTCACACCTTCTACAGTGACCTCTGCTATAAAGTTACCCATGGTTTCAATCTCGCTTTTTCCTATTCCGTACAATCGTTTTTTCTCTTTACTGAGATTAATTTCTCCTAATCTCCTAAAAGTATCAAACCTCAACATACTCGCACAGCATCCCGTATCTACCAATGCGCTAAACGTGGTCTGGTTAACCACCGCATCCACGAAATAATAATCACCTTTTCCCACAACGTTTTGGTCATCTACTGTGTTTATACACTCATTTTTCACCGCCCTGACTGACTGTGGCACTTTGCACTCATGGGCATAATGGCCCTTTCCTCGCACTTAAAACAAATTACGTTGTTTATTCCCCCACGTGGGCATTCTCTCGCTAAATGACCTTCCTGATTACAACGGTGACATTTCTTCTTGACTCTGTCTTCGGTACCTTTGCTGGTACTTGAAGACGGATTGAAAACTTTATTAGATACCACGGATGTACCTTTAATTTTTTCATATACTCGGATTTGCTCTTTCAATTCTTTTAAACTACGTGTTTGATACAACACACTTTTATTCACTCTACTATCCGGTATACCCTCTACAAAATACTCTATTATACTCTTTTCATCGAGCGATATTGGCTTACCGATTTCGATGATGGAGTACAAATATTCATATAAACTTTCTTTAATCTGTTTACGTCTATTCCTTAACGTTCGGTGTACCTCTGCGGCACTCAACTTCTCACCGAACTCATCGAGTAAAGCTGTCTTTAAACTATTCCAATTTCTGATTCCTACAGCCCCTCGCACAAACAGCTTGGCTGCACCCTTCAGCAACTGTTTCCCATATACGAACTTCTGTAAGTCGTTCCACCCTACTGTCTCCGCAACTTCGCTGAACTCTTCAACCCAGTGGTACACGTTATAGGTACCATCTCCATAAAAACTCGATATACTATCCTCGACATCACGCAACGTAAATAACACCCTATTTATACTTCTATCCTCTGTAGTGTATAACGAATTTGCCGATTCGTTATCACTTCCAACCTCATCTACCTCATCTCCAAAAACCATATGTTGCAACAATCTCATTTGCAAATCCTTCTTTCGGCCAACTACGCTCAAGTTCAGTTCCCTCAACTTCTCCCTTAGCACGTCAACAGTCATACCCTTTACAGTCTCGGCGTCCATCTTACAAAATGTTTCTTTATAAACTTATGAGTATTCTTATATTATTTAACGATAATATGTGTACATACTATTTAATTACAAAACGTATGGTATTCAAATTTACATGTGATTCAAAACATTGCTACTATGCGTATATCTAATACATTATAATGTGTATATATAAATATGTCAAAAGCTTATCTGTCTGTTCCGCTGCTACGCCTGTTGCTGACCGCTGCTGTTGCTGTTGACCGCCGCTGCTACTGTTGACCTCCGCTGATGCCTGCTCCGCTGTTCTACTATGCTCTCTCTCTCTCTGCCGCCGATTACCGCTTCTATGTAAGCTTCATTGTACTGCTTGATGTTTCGTTCTCCTTTCGTTGCTGACGCCTTTTTCTTATTGGCGTTTGATAGAGGTTACCGTTGCTGTTGATCGTTCACTATTATGTACACTTCGATGTACCCCTCGATGTTTCATTTTCCTTTCGTTGCAGACGCCTTTTTCTAATTGGCGAAACTGCTTCCCCTTCGTTCTAGTACTGCTATTCCGATTTGACCGTTGCGATAGCTGTTAGAATTGGCGTTCTAACGGTATCGACTACTGCAGCCTCGCACTGCAGGTACAGTTTTCCATCATCGACTTCTGCGACAAAAGTTCGCAGATTTGGTTGGAATTTTGCCAACCCGTTTCTTAATGTCCGAAACAAAAGATCACCGACATTCCATCGAATAAACACTTAACCAATTCACTGTTCAATTTATCTTTATTACGCTGCTCCTGGGCCATATCGCTTATATGCCCGTTCGCAAATTTCGTTGGGATTTCGCCAACGCACTTCTCAATTTCTGAGTACAAAAGTCACCGCCGTTCCGACGAATAAACGTTTAACTAATTCACTGTTCATCTTCCTATTGCCCTTTATCACAAATGTCACTGGGCCATATCGCCAATATGCCCTTTCGCCAATTTGGTTGGAATTTCACCAACGCTCTTATTATTTTACGCGTATAAAAGTCACCGCCGTTCCAACGAATAAACGTTTAATTAATTCACTGTTCGTTTTCCTCTTGCACTTTATCACAAATGTCACTGGGCCATATCGCTAATATGCCCTTTTGCCAACCTGGTTGGAATTTCACCAACACTCACAAATGTCGAACTCGCGCTTGGGCATCCCGGACGAGCACCCAATTTGTAGAATAATCTGCCATCGGGCAGAGGATTCTACGGTTTTCCGGGACCCAATGGCGATCCGACTAAAGTAAAACTCGTATTCTACAACTCGTTACTTCATTACACTTTATTCAATGATTTATTAAACACTTAAAAGTTCTAGTGGCAAAGTTCAATAATTATAAAAAGACTGTGTGCTCCCGCGTGCGCGGTACAATAGCAAGTGTTCTACGCTATTATATGTACATCTGTATTTCACCTTAGAAGCTATGATGGCCGCCAGTTACAATCCACTATTCGAACTATTATATCGAAATTCGAACAGGTGGTTGCCATCTGTTCTGCTATGACTTATATTATAACTTATAACTCTACTTAGAATCCCACATATATATATTATATATTTCTAATATTTTGTTCTTCACGTACTCGACTCTCGCGTACTTGACAGGTTTTAAAATTTTGTTCAGCAAGCCGCTGCGATCACTCGTTACTCGACCTGGTAGGCGATTGCGATGCGAAGAGAATGACTTGCAAGACGACTTTCAGTTTCAGATAAAGATTCTCCATCACGGTGTCGTTTTGATACCCTCACCTGGGTACTATTTCAAGAAAGTTGAGATTCTAGCAATAAATATAGCCTATGTTACTCGGTGTGAATGTAGCTTTCCAATGGTGAAAGAATTTTTGAAATCGTCACAGTAGTTTTTGAGTTTATTCTTTACAAACATACATAGAAAACTTTCTCTTTATAATAGTATAATATAGATATAGAACAACTCGATAAAAAATAAAGCATCTTACTTTAATCTATTGTCAGTTATTCAATCCGAAACCTCTATTATTGGAATTTTTACGCAATAACCAATATTATTTATTTTATTTACCGTTAGTTTCGATATTAGCCAAAAAATTCTGTAACACTTGATTATGTGTTTCCTGAGATCATTTCCTCTACGAATTCAAGACAATCAGTCAACTGCTGCATACTTTTAGGCAGTGCCGATCATGATTCAAATGCATACATGCATACATACACAAGTCTATGTCACAGATTATATACCTACATACGAGTATTATACTTAGAGTTCAAAGTAAGACAATTCCTAAGCTCTTAATTAGCACTTTTAGTGTTCACTACAGCTCTTTCCTCATTTTTCATTTTCCTTCTATGCATATGCAAATAGTTTGCGTTTTTCGGTTTGAGTTTTCTTACACACTTTATATTTTCTTAAGTAAACTACCTTTTCAATTGCACAACACATTACTGCCATTGTCCTCTTAGACATATCAGAATACACTTTGTTTTCCATATACGAGTATATATTTGTATGTTTGTATGAACACTTAGCATCATGAATTACATATGCTTTTGTTAACATTATACTTATGTAAATATGTATGAAAAATATGCTTCGAAAGCTTTTAAGGGAAGTTTTGTCAATGCACAAAAGAGTTAAAACCACAAAATAAATCCTTTCCATTTTGTAGTTTCCATTGTTCTTGCTTATTAAATATATATGCGAAGACATGTGAGTGTAATATTTACAAGAAATCCGAAGAAAGAATTTTTAAAATTTGATAAAAGAAGTAAGAAAAGGTTTGTTAGTTTTATATGTACCTATACCTTTGATTTCAAATTATCTTGTGCTTTAGGTATAAGGTTGGTATAGGTTGTCTAGATCGCATACATTTACTCGGTAAACTCTACTCTTAATAATTCAGCATAGTAGATACCGTTTTTCCCTCTTCGAGTTAGTCGAAGTATGCTACCTTCTTCTAAATCCCAAAAAATTATGGCAATTACCTTTCAAGTCGAAACGATATTTTCGTTTTCTTCAGAGCAGCTTCGAGGTACATAGAAGTGGCTTAAAAAAATCGGCGAGCGAGCACGTTGACACTCGTAAAACTTCATTACTTCATTATATGATTTCTGTTTCAAAAACAAGAATCTGAACCCTATCAACATAGGATTAAGTTCTTATTAGACCATCCTCGTAGCTAAAAATCTCATTTCAAGTACTAAATATTATCAGTTGTGTAATATTTTTTGAACTCTGCTCAGCTTTTGAATAGAATTCTGGCAATCTGAACTGTACTTTACGGGGTCTTCACAGTACAAAATATAAAATCAAAATCCGAGAAATCGGGGCAATATCCCAGCTATATATTCTTATCAAGTCTGTATAAATCAGAATTTGCTTTTTTTATGACTTTTTTAACCTTTCTATATCAAAATTCAGCATAAAGCTTTTAAGGACTTACAATCGGAAATTTTTCAAAAAGTCCTTAAGCATGAAAGCCAACAGTTCATTGTTACTGCCATGTCTAACAGCTAACAGTAAATCTGTTACTCTTCAAAAATTCCCATTTGGGGCAACAACAAATACTAACAAGTAAGGAAGGGCTAAGTTCGGGTGTAACCGAACATTTTATACTCTCGCAATTTATTTATTTAACTTTATTTATATTATATAATACACAATTTGACCCACATATTCGTCATATATATTGTATAAAGTCCATTGAAAGTTGGAAACCATAATATTAGGTTAGAAGCACCGAGGTCCTCGTGTTCGCTAAATGGGGCCTTGACAACCTATGGTCCGATTCCGGTGATTTTTAGAATGGGGCTGCCACACTATAAACGTAGTATTTGTGCAAAGTTCTGCATCGATATCTTCACTAGTGCTTACTTTATACATTGTAAAGTTAACGATTCAGATCGTCTTCAAAGTTCTGGTATATAGGAAGTAGGCGTGGTTGTGAAGCGATTTGGCCTATTTTCACACCATAGCATTGGGATGTAAGGAAACTATTACAAACCAAGTTTCATTGAAATCGGTCGAGTAGTTCCTGAGATATGGTTTTTGACCCATAAGTGGGCGACGCCACGCCCATTTTCCATTTTGTAAAAAAATCTGAGTGCAGCTTCCATCTGCCATTTCCTATGTGAAATTTAGTGTTTCTGACGTTTTTCGTTAGTGAGTTAACCCACTTTTAGTAATTTTCAAGCTAACTTTTGTATGGGAGGTGGGCGTGGTTATGATCCGATTTATTTCATTTTTGGACTGTATTAGGAAGTGGCTAAAAAAAACGACTGCAGAAAGTTTAGTTTATATAGCTCTATTGGTTTGCGAGACATGTACAAAAAACTTAGTAGGGGGCGGGGCCACGCCCACTTCCCCAAAAAAATTACATCCAAATATGCCCCTTCATAGTGCGATCCTTCATACAAAATTTTATTTCCATAGCTTTATTTATGGCTTAGTTATGGCACTTTATGTGTTTTCGGTTTTCGCCATTTTGTGGGCGTGGCAGTGGACCGATTTTGCTCATTTTCGAAAGCAACCTTCCTTTGGTGCCAAGGAACACGTGTTCCAAATTTCATCAAGATATCTCAATTTTTACTCAAGTTACAGCTTGCACAGACGGACGGACAGACAGACATTCGGATTTGAACTCCACTCTTCACCCTGATCACTTTGGTATATATAACCCTATATCTAACTCGTTTAGTTTTGGGTGTTACAAACAACCGTTATGTGAACAAAACTATAATACTCTCTTTAGCAACATTTGTTGCGAGAGTATAAAAATCAACACACACACACTGTAACCACAATGACAGTTAACACTCACACACAAGCAACAACACACATGAGTCTACCGCAACAAATTAAATGATGCTTGTTGCTGTTGTGACAAGCTTGATAAATCTTCGAGCGAATATGAGACAACAACAAAAGCGAAATAAATTCATAGGTGAGTGCATTTTTAATAGACTACTTAAGTACACACACACCGCAGCATTAAAAAGCACAGTGAATAAATAAAATGCCAAGGGAAAGGATATACGTTGGTAAAATAGAGAAAAAAACACAACAAATAATAAGAGACAGCATTGAGCAGGATTCAACCGAAATATACAAAAAGTGACATGAAACGGAAACTAACTCTATATCAAGCTTGCTACTGTTTGCTTGACTTCACTTGCTTTCACGCCCCCTCAACAACTATTACAGCAACAATAGCAACAACAACTACAATGAAATTGACAATTCACTAGCACAAAGAGACAGACGAAGCTGGCTGGCTGGCATGGCAGGTAGTCTTCGCTTGAGTAGCTGATAGTTAAGTCGATATCTCTTCCATGGTATCCGGACGAAAGTAGAAATTTCCTTGACATTTTCATTAGCAGCCAACTACAACAAAACTACCATATATGTGTTAGCAGGCGAAGGGGTGTCATATGTGTGTGGTGTGAGCGCTTGAGCAGTCAGTCCATAGCAATTGCACAAAGACGTGTAACCCGCAACAAGACACACTCCCCACCCACCAATGTTTTCTTCAACTTGCGGCGACAGAAGTTGTTATTTTTGTTGCTGCTTCTTATGCTTTGTTGTTATTGTTTTTTGTTGCTGTTGGCAGTTAGCAGTTGAGCAAAATGTGCGAAAACCGCCCCCAAGGGCCAAGTTGTTTATGCGCAACGTTTAGTGGAGTTTACTTTAGCTGGTTGCCCCGTGTTGTCTGGGTGAGAAATGTGATTGTCGCAATGACTCAAGGCGACTCAGAAGCTTCACCGTGTGCGCGCGTCTGTTTGTTTACTTAAGTGCCAGTGATGATTTGTCCCACTACCCACCGGTTCAAGCTAAAGCTGCTACGCTTGCTTTGCTTGCCTTCAAGGCGGCTGATTTCACATACATATATGTTTGTAAGTATGTATTAACCCTCGTCCTCGCTTTGTATTTGTATATCACACAGAGAATATTTGCAACAACGCATCTTGATTTTTAGCCGCTTAGTTAGAGCGCACTCGTGTCTATTTGCTTATGCGTTTGTGTGTATGTATGTCTGTAACCGCTCTGCGCCTAATGTTGTGGGAAATTGCATTAATTATTCTATTAGCAGTATAATTCGTTCTTAATTGTATGATAAAGTTTATTGCCTTGAGTTGGCCGGCGGGCGGCGTTCACGTACATACATACATATTTACTTACAATCGTACGTACGTAACGCACACGCATATAATACTCGTACTTGTAGCAAATGAAAGGATATTAAGCGTGGATATTATGCAGTGGTCGTTTACTTGAGTTTATTGCGCAATTCTGTTTGCTTAACTGAACAGCATTTGATGAGTACTTTGATTCAATGGAAGATAGACATAATTTTTTTATTGCAACTATAACAAATGGTTTCTGTGGGCAGAAATATGTACGGTTGTAAAGATTTTGTGAATAAGTTTAAGGGGAGAGAGCAGGTGTGAAGAAACTTTTTGATTGAAAAAACTTTGGAGTAAAGAACTGATTATTTTGGCTTTATGAAAACGCTTTTATTTTCTACCAAAGTTGATATTTTGAATACTGTCATGTCACATGTTTCTGGATTAGACAGCCGATTTATATAGTAGCAGTTCTACTAACCAGAAGACCCCGAAGTAAAAATAAAAATATTCGAAAACTTCCTTTTAGCTCAGTACTCACAATATTTAAAACTTTAAAGGGTGCACCATCTTTAATATTGGTATTTAAAAAATTTAGAATTTATACAGTATGTCAAGAAACAGTTTACACATTGAAAATAAATACACTTTTTCACTTTCCGCAGCAAAATTTTTTACTTTTTACTTCAGTTCAACATATTTTTTGAATCAGGGATGGTTACTTACAGTATTTCAAGAGATGTGATGCAAAAAAAGCTGCGAAAGCAATGCAAAAACCAACCAAGAACAACAAAAAACCAAAATCATTAAATTTTGTTAGTGTCAAGAAAAACTTTACACACTTCGATTATTTTACTTGTTAAGCACGTGTTATACAGTTAACCGTACTTCACCGTTACCTATTCTTCGCAAAGGCATTTACAATGAATTTGTCAATTAGTTGGTGATTAAATTTTGCTTTTTTTCATATCTGAAGTACCCATTATTGTCTTTTTAATATTCCATGCAAAGGGTTTAGTTTGAAGAGGTCCAACTATTGCCCCATAATCCCCAATGGGGTAAAAACGTTTGAGATCTAACAGCAATGTTTTCTTTAACCCTCTAAATAGTGTATAATGGCTAAAATTGATCGGAAAATATGGAAATACAAGAACCAAAGCCAGAAAAAGGCCCTAAATTATAAATAAGTGGACATGTACAGTACATAATGTCTCGAAAACTTGACCAAATTCCAAAAATTTCGATCAGTGTTCTTACGAAAGAGTTCTAGGAAGAGTGCAATATTCAGATTTCTCATGAAACTGCGCGACAAAACATGCTACGACATGAACATGCACGAAGATCTGCCAAAAAAAAAAATGCTGTCTGCACCAAATGTAGAGAAACGTTCTTTGTTTGCTATTATTAAGTATATTTCTGAACCTGGGAACTACTGGGATGATGTCATATACTGGGACGAGACAAGAAGATGTTATATTTCAACAATTGAATAACTATAGTACGACACAAGTCATTATTTTCATTAGAAAGATACAACATCATTTCGATTATTTTTTATAGCACATCTTGAAACATATGTATTCATGTCGTAGCATGTTTTGACGCGCAGTTTCATGAGAAATCTGAATATTGCACACTTCCTAGAACTCTTTCGTAAGAACACTGATCGAAATTTTTGGAATTTGGTCAAGTTTTCGAGACATTATGTACTGTACATGTCCACTTATTTATAATTTAGGGCCTTTTTCTGGCTTTGGTTCTTGTATTTCCATATTTTCCGATCAATTTTAGCCATTATACACTATTTAGAGGGTTAAAGAAAACATTGCTGTTAGATCTCAAACGTTTTTACCCCATTGGGGATTATGGGGCAATAGTTGGACCTCTTCAAACTAAACCCTTTGCATGGAATATTAAAAAGACAATAATGGGTACTTCAGATATGAAAAAAAGCAAAATTTAATCACCAACTAATTGACAAATTCATTGTAAATGCCTTTGCGAAGAATAGGTAACGGTGAAGTACGGTTAACTGTATAACACGTGCTTAACAAGTAAAATAATCGAAGTGTGTAAAGTTTTTCTTGACACTAACAAAATTTAATGATTTTGGTTTTTTGTTGTTCTTGGTTGGTTTTTGCATTGCTTTCGCAGCTTTTTTTGCATCACATCTCTTGAAATACTGTAAGTAACCATCCCTGATTCAAAAAATATGTTGAACTGAAGTAAAAAGTAAAAAATTTTGCTGCGGAAAGTGAAAAAGTGTATTTATTTTCAATGTGTAAACTGTTTCTTGACATACTGTATTTATTTTAATTTGTTAATGTAACATCAATAAAGTTTCCACCCTTACTTTCAAAATCAAAATTAGAACTATTTTACACCATATTTTCGATCGTCTTGTATGGTGTAGGTATGATTTCGGCTCGAATGTTTGGCCGAGATTTAATGGTCCGAGAGTTTCGGGTGTATTCTTTGCCATTCGAATTACCCTACAAAGAGAAGTCAAGGGAGGCCATATCTAGAGGTCAGACAGACAATTTTGATTACATGGCGCACCGTCTTGTTAAAACTTGTAACTGTCCAGACCCTTCTCATATTTGTGGATAGATACAGCGAGCTAACATCCTACCATATCGATTTGCTTGGCACATCGAAAAATCTCCAACCAAATTAATTGACTTCAAAGATGACACAATCTACATAATATATATATCTTTCAATCACGTTCAACTCCATTCAAAGATACTCAATCTTACATAGAGTAGAGTCCATAAAACTTAACGTAACTTCAGAAAAGGTACAGAAATTGTCAAAATCGGACTATAACTTTTCAAGATCCCGTATATCGAACATGAAGAACTCACATGAAGAACACCCAAGGGTAATTTTTCACAGAAAATGTCGGTAAATCTCTCAGATATTCTAAAAAATTCAAAGGATATGTGTTTCTTCTAATAGTGTGTCTCTGTACCAAAAATGGTTGAAATCGGGTCATAACTTCCCCTTGCTTCCATATACCTAGTTATCACTGGAAATTAGTGAACTCAACAAGTGTTTTTATATCAATTAAATATTAGCTATATTTGCTCATATTCTTTAATAGACTCATTTTCGAAGATTTTCTATAAAATGAAGATTTTAAATATTTGTAGGATCATTAGAATATCTTTTCATCCTAAACACCACACAAAAATTAAATACTATTTTTTTATAACGGTTCGGCTGTTCGGAAACATTTTCAATCCTGATTAGAGAGCTTTTCTATGAAATTACATCTGTTTCAAAATATACTCGATATTCTCATAACGAATATTATCTTACCCGCTCAAACACCTACAACAACATACATACATACATATATGTTAACCATATATCGAATGGAAATCACTTTATGTAATTAGTGAAAATTACACTTAAAAATTTAATTGATTTATCTGATATGTACCTGAAAGGAAAATAATTGGACAAACTAGCGGAAACACGCTGAAATCAAAAAACAGCCGATACTTGTTGTACGATGTCTGATATATATGCATGTGTTGTTATTGTTATTGGAGCAAATGTATATCAAATGTGTGAAGCCGACAGCGTATCTATTAAAATATACTGACACATACGATATATAGATTTCTAGTATCCGCACACACATACACCAATACACGAACCGGTACCTGATGAATGTCAAGACGAATGTCGACAATCTCTAACGCCCATCGCTTTGATTGTGATTGTTATTGTTAGCAAAGCACAAAACACGAGCCAAACTAAGAAATCATCTTCATCATAGCTCAATCGTTATGTTCCTCATCATCATCATTATCACTACCAACATTTGCACCAACACAAGCAACAGTCAACGTTTGAGTTATTAATAAAAAATAGACGAAACATATTTTCGAACAAGATATCGATTTGTAAATTTCAACGATAAGGCCACCACAAGACACAACAAATACACTTGATTCTACTTATTCTTATTCTATTATTGTTGTTGCTGAACAGGTGAAGTGTCTGCGGCATTGCAGCTATTCAGCAGCTAGAAAAAAGTGAAGAGAAATAGTTTCGTCGTCGGCGTTGTTGGCTGACACTGTTTGTGATAAGCGATTGATTTTGAAAATAGAAATGTATAAGCAGCGTTCTTCTTGTAGCTACACACACCGGAAAGTAGAAATGCGCTAAATAGCAATTCTTGTACGCCTTTGGTGTTGCCGCCAAACATTGTTGACGAAAACTAGTACCGTATTGCTTATCAATTGCGCGGGTTTCTCTCAGATAAATACCGCTTGTGGTTTTCAAACAGACATACATATGTAGATGACAACAGTTTTAATTTCATCTATGTCTATATGCTGTTGTCTAAGACAATTCTATTTGGTTATGTTTATCTAATTAAAAATTTCGCTCAAGGTGTGAGAGTCCGAGACAGTTTGGCTCCATGAGATAGTTGTAATGATCATTACTTGAATAGGTAATGAGGTTAGACCACGTGAAGGGAATAATATCATGGAGAACTTTTCATCGAGGTCGCTTGCAGAGATTAAGTTGTTACATTTATTTCAAGGCTTCAAAGAACGATTATACAAGATTATTGTATGAATATTTAAAGTTGGCCCAAGTATTAGTCTGAAGAATTTAGACCCTAGGGTATACACTCTAAACTCGTCGGGGCGTCGTTACGGTATTGTTTTGGTCAAAAATTCGCAAAAACGCGACGAAGTGTGAGGTTTTAACAAACGAAAATCTCCAACCTCAAACACGTCTAACCATATCGGCAGCTACAGACACAGTAAGCACTGAAAACAGCTGAAAATTTTATCGTAGTTCAGGGAACAAAACTTGACAAAAAGTTTGAACCGAATATTTTATTATTTATTAAAAAATATTGAAAACATAACGTTTTTCTCGGACGAAACCCAAATAACCCTGAAATTTCTGAAAAGATACATAGAGTAAGGAGTTCGAGAAGATAAATGGTTTGGAGTAATCACAAATAGAACTCTTTACAGATAAATGTTGTTTAAATATAAGAGCTTTTCCACATAATATTCTTGGGATGCAAATTTCAATTTCATCATTTTTTCTCCCATATTATATACACAGATTTTTACTAACTTAAAAATGCTTTAAATGCTAGACACCTAAAATTTTTGTATTTACATATTCTATGACTCTGTTAAGATTTCTCCTCTCTAAATCACGTTCAAAGCCACTCAAAGCGACTCGAAACTCAAAAAAATCTATTACTATCTCCGGGATGATCACACGATGGTTGAATCTGTATCCTTTGAAAAACAAATATTTGTTGAGGTTAAAAGATTTTACTTTGATTTTCAACGCCAAAAACAAACTCTGCGACGATTTATGAAATTAAATACACAAGATAAACAAACAATGTAAATATGTAGCTATTTTTGTGGGAAGAAGCAACGTTGGGAATGTCATCTATACATATGTAAGGCTCTCTGAAAGTCAAGTACGGTTGCGAAATGCGCAACCAACATTTGAGAGTTGAGAGTCACAAAACGTAAAAGTCAAACCATTAAATCTATTTGCATTACTTTTATGATAAATCGAATTGAATTCACACACGCATACACCTGCGCCGCATATCGCTTGAGTGGCATTTGATTTAGCCACAACGGGGAAAACAAATGCATCAAATTAATTATGACAGTGAAGTGTTGAATAAACTTTAAAACGCACTTGGACTTGCCAACTTAATCAAAGCAATAATCAAAATCAAAGTAAATCGCGCGCTTTCGGCAGTGGTGAAGATTTGCGGAGTGCGGTGCTCAACAATCATTACCGTGTGACGCCAGGCACACACACACATACATATAGATACATAGGTAGATATATGCGCGACTCATTTCGCTACACAAAAACAACAAAAAATACCATTCGCGCGCCATTGATGAGCAGCGCATCAACGCTGGCGACCGTTGTGACCCACTTGACGTTGTTGACACATCCATTGACCAACGTTGTTGTTTATCTACCCGGAACTGGTTAACGCTGCGGTCGAAACTGTGCGTTCAAAAAAGGACAATTTATGAAACACAGTGATTGTTGTGTGCCCTCTTTGTTCAGGAAATCTCTTTTTGTTGCTATTTTGTTGTTGTTGTATTTAAGTACCCGTACAAACAAAAACGTCACAGTTTTAAAAACTAACATAAACAGCGTGGACAATGTGAAAATGCCTGTACAGCGTGGCATTAGTGTGACACGGTGGAAAAGGATAATAAGGACATAGGCTGACATGTAAATGAATTTTATATGATTTATATCTTGAAATTATATATAGAAAAAGTCAAAAATTAAAATAATTAGAAAAGCTCACCATATATCAAGGCTATATCCACTCGAGAATTAACTTAAAAGGATATTAGGGAAGGATATTACAGAAGTTGTTATCCCCAAAGACCCAGCAAGTTTTTATTAAGATAAATCAACCGATCTTTCATATATTTCGGCGCTTCGAAGCACAATGTAATAAAGAGCACAGTAAGAGAGAAAGCTCACATGCTGCAGAACATCCTGCCGGAGAGTATTGATGAGCGCCGCTTTCTGTATTTCACTGTTTTTTTGATTAGAACGCTGCTCTTCTCCCGCAACATTCATGTATTATATAAATCGTCTATGAATTAGATTTATCTAACCAAATCTGTATTACATACTTACGAATTTACTCAGCAAATAAATAATGCTTCTTCAAAGGCACTGACGATCAGCCGCTCGTGATCTACTCACAATCAATCGGAAAGTGGCGATGATTTTTTTTAAACTGGCGGTGATTTCACTTTGTGATCGCACAGTGATTACACAATCTCTAACATGGAATGATTGTGACTTGTCGCTGCTTGCCACAATGCTGTTGTTGTCGCCTAGCTGGTAGGGTGATAAGATTTTGATTTACTTTTACGCTGATTACTGTTGACTTTAAATCACTTTTATTTGCGTAGCTATTGTGTTCACCTGTTTGCGGCGCTGCCAAGTGATGATAAAGTCTAATAATTAGAAATTTCAAATGCCTACAAACAGACATACATATTGTATATCTCCAACAGCTATAGTTATATTTGGGTAAATAAACCAGTGTGAAGTGTAGATGTGTTTATCTGTGTGTGCAAACATAAACATATTGACATACAAATGCACTTAAACTGAAATGCAATTAGATTCAGCTAGAGATAAACAAGAACATTAGCAATCTGCAGCGCCAAGTGTATTGACCAACACAATGTGATAATGAACTAAACGTTGATCTTGAGATATAATTAAATGCTAATAAACGTAAATAATACTTATGAATATCAAAATATATATATGTATGTAGTGTGTATATATATATCATATAAGGATTGCTTATAATTGTGACGCTCTTAATAATAATTTGATTGTTTTGCTTATGAAATACTTTGAATGTTTGCACTTGAAATCTATCGTTATATAAAAATTAAATAAATACTCAATTATATGTTTTCCACTACAAATTGTTTATTTGCTGATTACGGTGCATCCTAAGTAGCTCTCCATGGATCAGTGAGAAATTGATATTGATTGATTGCTTATTTCATAAGTGAATGTCTTCATTTTCGTTATTAATACGTATTAATTCAATTTTAAAAACAATTTTAGTAATCTATCAATATTCTTCTGTAGTTGGTAAAGAAGAGTAAGAGACCTTTCTCACATCCCTCATTAACCTCATCGAGAACTTGTCTTCGTATGAAATAAATTTAAGTTCGATTTTCTTAGTAATTCGAAAGTAATTTATTTTGTATTTTCTTATTTTTATCAAAAAAAATTATTTTCCTCTACATATTGGAACTAACTTAGCCAGAGACTTAGGAATCCCCTTATTTTTAGAACCATTTTCTAAATATATGTTGCACAGCCATTAAGTCGGTGGATTGGATAAACTGAAAAAAGCTCAGAATAAAATCTCAACTTACTTTATGGACTTTTTGTGCGTTGTTATTGTTACAGTTTATCAAAATATCAGAGTTGTTGTTCCTTCAACAATTAAAAAAAAAACAAGTTCGGAAAGGCTAAGTTCGGGTGCAACCGAATATTTCCTCTCGCAATTTATTGCTATATTTTTATTAAGATAACACACAATTTGACCCATATATTCGACATAAAATCCAATAGAAAAACGAAAAATAACATATATAGTATATGAGGGCTAAAGTAATTCCTGAACTGATTTCACTAATTTTCATCACCAACACCAACATATGTACATTTATCTCAGATTATATGCTCATTTAATTTCGCTAAGATATTTCACATATTAACCGATTTGTAAACTATTAAGCCCATCGTATTTTCGAAAATCCTATAATTAAGTGTATGAGAGCTAGGTGAAGTTATCATCCGATTTTAACCATTATCTGAGAGATTTACTGATATTTTCGGTGAAAAATTACCATTGTCCGATTTCGACAATTTTTTTCACAAGATCACAGATCATATACAGTATTTGGTTTATTTCGCTATCTTCATTGGTTCCTTATGTATATTTTATAAAGTGGAGGAATAAGATGGAATTCAAAATTGAGTTATATGGGAAGTTATCGTGGTTGTAATCTGATTGCATCCATTTTCCACACGTGTCATCAGGAAAATATTCTATACCGAATTTCATTGAAATTGGTCGAGTAGTTTCTGAGATATGGGTTTTGACCCATAAGTGGGCGATGCCACGCCCATTTCTCATTTTGTAAACAAAACTGAGTGTTGCTTCTTTGTGCTATTTCTTCTGTAAAATTTAGTGTTTCTGACGATTTCACCTATTTTCATGATGTGTGATGGGGTACGTTAGGGAATCGACTGCAGAAAGTTTGGTTTATATAGCTTTATATAGCGAGATATATACAAAAAACCTATTTGTGGGCGGCGTCACGCCCACTTCCCCAAAAAAGTTACTTCCAAATATGTCCCTTACTAGGGCGATCCTTTGTACCAAATTTTACTTTTATAATTATATTTATGGCTTAGTTATGACACTTTATGTGTTTTTGGTTTTCGCCATTTTGTGGGCGTGGAAGTGTTCCGATTTTCCATTTTCGAAAGCAACTCTCTCACGGTCCTAAGGAACATGTGTACCAAGTTTAGTCAAGATATCTAAATTTCTATTCAAGTTATCCGTTGCACGGACGGACGGACAGACAGACATTCGGATTTTGACTCATTTCGTCACCCTGATCATTTTGATATATATAACACTATTTCTAATTCGTTTAGTTTTATGACTTACAAACAACAGTTAGGTGAACAAAACTATTATACTATCTTAGCAACTTTGTTGCGGGAATATAAAAATATTTTATACGGCACGGCTACTATCGGAGTTAACTCGATTTTTCACATTGGTATGGGATAATAAGGTGATATACTAAGGTATTCATGGGATAGATATGTGTTCGTATAACACTATTTCCATAATATGGGTTTTTCAATATTCGTAGATGATTTGGTGACTGGACTAACACTTGAGAGAAAGGTTTTGCGGAAGATTTATGGTCCCTTAAGAATTGGCAACGGCGAATACCGCAGAAGATGGAATGATGAGCTGTATGTGTTGTTCGACGACATAGACATAGTCCAGCGAATAAAAAAACAGCGGCTACGCTGGCTAGGTCATGTTGTTCGAATGGATGAAAGTGCTCCAGCTCTGAAAGTATTCGATGCTATATAAAATGTCGGAAAGATTTCTAGTTATCGCTCATAAAACATTTTGTTAAGATTAATATAGTGATAATAAAGTACTGACAATCACATTTTTAATTTTTTCACCGAAAGTTTATCATAAATTATCTATAACACTCGTATCTAGCATTTACATTGAGATATCGACATACACACATATACGTATATATGTATTTATATGAAGGTGTAAACGTCAAGGAGCAAATTCAGCGCAAGCGCTCTCAAGTACATGGATAAATTTTCTTATGCTTTGTTTTTGCATTAGGCACTCCCTACGCAGTCACACGCCCAACGTCACGGAGTGCCACAACCAACGGGATACCAGGCTGAGTGGGTATTCGCAAATACACATTAAACCCACAAACACCTTCCTGTGTCTTCTAGCCGTTTAACTGCGTGTCATTGTATGCGCTTATATATATAGTAGCATGTATGAGTACATAACGTGGATTCTTCTGTACAAATTCCATTTACACGTATTTGCACTTGCTTTTAATCGCTTTATACATGCGCTTGTTATATACATAGATATATATGAAAGTATTGGAATTTTTAGCTTCTTACATATTATTTTTTCTTTTCCAAATTTCGCTGTTGCTATGCTGTTGCTTTGGAATTGCTATTCGTAGAAGATTTGTTATGCATATATCTACGAAAATGTCTCAATTATGTAAGTGGGAGTATCCCAAGTCCTGCTTCATACATATGTAAATGTGAATGTTCAGTGCTGGTTTGGCTAATTTTTATGTCTTTGACTCTGTCTAATATCTTTCTAACCACATTTATGTGGCATCTAAGTGTTTCATTGTTCTTATGGGTGTGATTCGACATTGATGTATTCAGCTCAGCACCAATTAATTCAAGTGAAAGAAACTTAAACTGCACTCTTGTATTTTAAGCTATATATTATATAAATATGTTGGGCCGCATAGTTTTACAGAAATACACTTAAACTTAGTAACCAATTAAGTTGTGAATTCAAACGTCTCCAAGAGGTTAAGCGTAACTCAGTATAGGAATTATTAACCAAAACATAAGATCAGTTTTGGGGGATCATATGTCGAATCTTGTTACAATATTTACTTTTGAATAATTTGTTTTTTTTTTTCGATTTGACAAGTAGATAGTCTTTACTTAATCCACCTCCAAAGAACAATGAATTTTATGAAAAGTTTTTCATCTCACATATTCAGCCAGGGGGCAATGCTGAGAGAGAACTCTACTAGGTAGTCAGGATTTTCAAAAAATCAATTTTTTGCATTTTCGTTAAGTGTAAGATCTAAAAATTATTGAAACTTGGAACACATGTTTCTTGGGACCGTGAGAGGGCAAAAATGGGCAAAATCGGTCCACTGCCACGCCCACAAAATGGCGAAAACCGAAAACACATTACCATTGCCATAACCAAGCCATACTTAAAGCTATAGAAATAAAATTTGGTATGAAGAATAGCACTATGAAGGGGCATATTCGGATATAATTTTTTTGAGGTAGTGGTTTTTTGTACATACCTCGCAAACTAAAAAAGCTATATAAACCAAACTTTCTGCAGTCGTTTTTTAGCCACTTCTGAATACATTCCAAAAATGAAAGAAATCGGTTAATAACCACGCCCACCTCCCATACAAAGGTTAGGTTGAAAAAAACTAAAAGTGCGTTAACTCACTAACGAAACACACGACAAAAACACTAAATTTCACATAAGAAATGGCAGATGGAAGCTGCACTCAGATTTTTTTACAAAATGGAAAATGGGCGCGGCATCTCCCACTTATGGATCAAAAACCATATCTCAGGAACTACTCGACATATTTCAATGAAATTGGGTATATAATATTTTCTTGACACCCTGGTGACACAGGTGGAAAATGGATGAAATCGGTTCACAACTACGATAACTTCCCATGTAACTCAATTTTGAATTCCATCTGATTCCTTCACTTTATAAGATATACATTAGGAACCAATGAAGATAGCGAAATAAAAGATAGCGAAACATAAATACTGTATATGATAAGTGGCATCACTTGTGAACAAATTTTCAAAATCGGACTATAACTTTTCAATGCCCCGGATATCGAATTTGAAGAACTCAGTGCCTTATGGTAATTTTTCACCGAAAATTTCGGTAAATCTCACAGGTATCTTAATTTAATTCAGAGAAAATATTTTTCTTCTAATAGTGTAACTTCCCCTAGCTCTCATATACCTAATTATAGGATTTTCAAATTGGGTCAAATTGTGTGTTATCTTAATAAAAATATATCAATAAATTGCGAGAGTATAAAATGTTCGGTTGCACTCGAACTTAGCCTTTCCTTACTTGTTTTAGATTATAAATTAAAAAGTTGGTCCCAATTTCTTATTGCCATTGTGACATTGCCGGCGAGTCCTCGGGAAAAAGATGCGACCGCGTTGACAGCATAACTCATAGCAGGAACAAACGATGTGTAAATACAAAATTGGAAATAGACTTTAAACTAGAACTTGGATCAAGGAGAAAACATTAACATTTCATTTTTGACGGAGAAAAATGAAAGAAAAAAACTTCAGCTAATAGAATTTTATCTCGAAGACTTGTCTAAAATTTCTTTAAGATCGATTCATGGTTTAGATTATCATGGGGTTGTTCTTGAGATATGTTTTTTTTATCCAATGGGGGCGACGCTACGCTCATTTTTCATTCTGTATACCAATCCGTATGAAGCTCTTTTATTTTCTATTTTCCCATCTTTTCTAAACAATTTAGTGTTTCCGCAGTTTTCCGTTAGGAAGTTGACGCACTGTCAGCTGTTTTCAACATAACCTTTATATGGGAGCTGGGCGTGGTTATTATCCGATTTCATTAATTTTCATGGTGTATGATGGGAAGCAACAACCGCGCCGTTTGTTCTGCTTTTCCCCGCATGGATAAGGAGGCGAAGCGAATGGGTCTGGAGGTGAATGAGGACAAGACGAAATATCTCCTGTCATCAAGCAAACAGTCGGCGCATTCGCGTCTTGGCTCCCACGTCACTGTTGACAGTCATAACTTCGAGGTCGTAGATAATTTCGTATACCTGGGAACCAGCCTCAACAACACGAACAATGTCAGCCTCGAAATCCAGCGCAGAATAACTCTTGCCAACAGGTGCTACTTTGGACTGAGTAGGCAATTGAACAGTAAAGTCCTCTCTCGACGAACCAAAATCAAGCTCTACAAGTCGCTTATCATTCCCGTTCTGCTCTACGGTGCAGAAGCTTGGACGATGTCAACATCAGATGAGACGACACTAGGAGTTTTCGAGAGGAAAATTTTGCGCAAGATTTATGGTCCTAAGAACATTGGCAACGGCGAATACCGCAGACGATGGAACGATGAGCTGTACGAGTTATACGACGACATTGACATAGTTCAGCGAATAAAAAGACAGCGGCTATGCTGGCTAGGTCATGTTGTCCGAATGGACGAAAACACTCCAGCCCTGAAAGTGTTCGATGCAGTACCCGCCGGAGGAAGCCGAGGAAGGGGAAGGCCTCCACTCCGTTGGAGGGACCAGGTGGAGAGCGACCTGGTTACACTTGGGATCTCCAACTGGCGCCGAACTGCGAAGGAGAGAGAGAGATGGCGCACTATCGTCGATTCGGCTATAACCGGCTAAACGGTTGCAACGCCAATCACATACATGATGGGATAACCTCTTCAATTCTCATAAATATTTAGAATATGTATAATAAGTAGTCCAATTAAGAACAGATGATTATGAGTTTCTTAGACCATTTATTTTTATCAAAACAATTTCAAACAAATCGGTATATTTAACTAAGCTTACTTTGTCAATTGTCCGAGAATTCACAATTTTTCTTTGTGATTTTTATGGAATTCAACATTTTTAGAACTATCTTGACATTGTTTGCCGCTTTCAAACCATTTTTCAATGCTTGTGGTTGAACCGACAGCTATAAATCAAAACAATTCACCAAACCATTCAGTTTTGTAACTCCATTTCGTTGATGTCAGGAGAAATTCTCAAAAATAATGAGATTATTTCATAACAACCGACCTCACGACTATCACAAATCGAATGATTTGACCCACCCCATTTCCACGTAAGTTGAAGTAAGAATTCTGTTAATGAAACGCTTTTCACCCGAAAACCGGAAACATCAACTTGACATTTTCGAGCGGAAGCACGACAATCGCTGCTCATCACCACAACCTGGTCGAGCTAAACACATAATACCCACATAACGACGCATCACAGCCGCCGTCCCAATTGTGAATCGCTGACGAAGCTCAGCTTGTGCATACCCATACACGTATTATTATCGTTACGCAGCTAATCAACAATGAAAATCAGAAATCAAAAACTTAATGAATGTCCTTTTGTGCCGTGTTGAAGTACAAGCGCACGATTGTGTGAGCGCTTAGTTGATGATGATGTGTTGACGCTGGATCACTTGGTTACCGCCTTTATGGCTGTTGGCTGGTGATGGCATTGTGAAGTCGATAATATTAAATGACAGAAATCATAATGAAAGCGAAAAAAGTGAAAAAGTGATATCTAAACATAAAATAAGGTAAATACCACCCAAGTAGATGTATACGAGTATAACGGTGGCAGACACTTGGCATATCCTGTGCTAAAACTCTGCGTTTGAACTTTGTTGCAACTGCCACAACAGGGGGGTGAAAGTGTGTGCGAAGTTTTAAAGAGAGCATACCTGTTTTCATAGCAAAAGCTACAATTTGATGACGTAGCAAATGCATGCAAATGTGGAAAAGTTCAAAATTGTTTTAAACTTTAATAAATTTATTGATTTTTTTCTGAATGCTGACTTCATTGCGACGGTCGGCTACCAAATACATAAGTACAACTGCTGGTGGGTGACACTGAGCTGACGTTGATGTCGCGGCACAGTGGTGAGACAAAAAAGTAAAGACCCCTACTGGTTGGCGTAAAGGAGAGTCTGTAAACGGCTAGTGAGTTTCAAATATGTCGGTATTGGAATTAACTTTGTATATAAATGTGTGTTTTCGTTGTATTTATGTATACGAGTATGTACATGAAAACTTTTTCATTTTGACGCACAGACAACATCAACATGCCGGTTCACTTTTGCTCTAACTATTTAAGAATTTTGCTATTTTTCTACTTTAAAACTCATAAAATGTATGTTCTTGTGCTCGTTCGCTTTAAATTGTATGTCTACTTTAATTCAGTATGTTTAGTTTATTGACTTTAAAGTTCGGTGTGGTTTATTAAAGGAATATTTTGAAATGAATTTAAAAATTTCATCATAAAAAGATATAAGGTCCAACAACGAGATTAAATTATGAAAATTTACTGCCGAAATTCCGAACCCTACGTCCAATTTATGGTCGTCATAATCGTCCTGTCAGATCAACAATTGAGCGTCTAGTAGAAAAATTTTAATCAACAGGTATAGTACAAATATTCCCGTGCCAGTGAGTATAGAGAATATTGCTGCCGTTGCTAGCGCATCAATTGAGGAAGGCTCAAATCCGTCTCTCACACGACGTTCTTTAGCGTTGGGCATCTCTGCGTGGCGTTGTGGCGAATTTTGCGAAAAGATTTTAGCCTACATCCTTACAAGATCAAATTTACGTAAGAACTGAAGCCGCTTGACCACCGGAATCGTCATATGTTCGTAAATTGGCTGAGCAACAAGTTCAAAATGATCCGAATTTTCATCGAAAAATCATCTTCAGCGATGAGGCTCTTTTCTGGTTGAATGGCTTCGTCAATAAGAAAAATATGAGTTATTGGTTAGGCAGCAATCCACACGTAACTCCATGAGTCACCATGTGCTCCAACAGGACGGTGCCACAAGGCACACGGCGATTTATTGAGAACCAAGTTTGGTGAACGAGTTATCTCACGAAATGGCCCAGTCAATTGGCCGCATCGTCGTGCGATTTGATGCCGTTAAACTATTTGCTGTGGGGCTACGTCAAGTCTATGGTCTATGCCAACAAGCCAGCGACGATTGATGAAGTTCGTACGAATATCGAACGTGAAATAACACCGCTATCGGTCGATTTATTGGATTCAGCGTCAAGATTTCTGAAAGCGTGCCCGTGTTGGGCATTCAAAAGAAATCGACTTCCATACATAATGACATCGACAGGAATAATAAAGAATTTCATTGACATCCCAAACAAACGTTTTTGTAGTGCTCTTATTGAAAACCCCTTTATTGGTCAAGAGCTTTGTAATTTTCGAAAGGGCATATTTAAATCCCTAATGGCTTACTTTTGGAGAAACCGAACAGTCGTAAAACTCCCAAGAAGTTACTCCGATACGGGTCCATAATTATTTTTTTCTTAAGAGTTGGGTTTAAAATTATTTTCAAAATAATTTTTGTCTTATTAAGTAGTGAAATATGTTCAAAATATTCTTCAAAAATTGCAACGATCCGAGTAAGACCATAACAAATATTAGGTTTTTTGGTTAAAACTCTGTCAAAAATTCAAATTTCAATATTTTCTTTTTTTCCTTCGTTCATTAACTATAGAAATATTTTAGATTTATTGATCTTAGCTGGACCAATAATGACTTGAAGGTTGGTTATTCAATTCCGTATGGTTGTTCATGTGATGTACAATAGGTGGTAATAGTTGTAGAATTGTATACCAACCATAGGTTGTTCGCCAAGCATTGGAGAGTAGCGAATCGAACATACTATAGTACATGTGATCTTAGCACACGGGCACCCCTTATTTTTATTTTCTATAACAATTATAATTCAAATCAAATCTTAAGATTGAAATCAATAAATAATTTTTTTTTCTTTCTGACCATAATAATGACAATTATGACAATAATTTCTCATTTGATCCATAGATAATAGTAAAACTTATTTAAACCATGCAAAATAAAACTTGGAAGCTTTGAATATACCAGAACTTAATAAATGGTTTGTTGCTTTTATGTGCAAATATTTAACAAAAGAGTGCCCCGAGAAATTTTTTGCAGAGAAGTGGCCAATAGAAGGCAGATGATGAAAAAATTGACTTAGCCACGGCCATATTCAATTTTTAGTCCAATCCGCATTTATTCTACTTAGCGATACTTTTCAAGTTATCGATAACTCTTTTGTATATAATGTATTGTCAAGGTATATAAAATAATAGACCACGAAAAATAAGTGGACATGGAACAGATTTCATAAGAATTACTGATAATATTTGTACATAAGTCTCGGGTTAAACCAGCTCTACTAAAGATGTTATATAATTGGAAAAACGTTTACTAATTGCAATGTGATTCCTGAAAATACTAACTCATGGAGAACATTACACCAAAATACCAGCAGCAGCAAACTTCCATTATGTGCTGCCACCCAGAGAAAACAGCGATTAAAACTTTTTACGCTTAAGTATGCCAAAATGGAATATTTAAATTTAATATACCACTTAATGCTGGTACTTAATGCTTGCTACGGCAGCCACAGCACAACACAATTCCATAGCCTTCGCCTTCGCACACTTGCCATCAACCATTTGAGTGTACTGTCGTTTCCGAGAATTTTCCGCTGGTTAAGCGTCAAATGGAAAATGCAATGCCAAAAGCCTTTCCACGATAATGAATCGCTTGGGTTTTAAGAACGTCACAAATAAAATGAGAAAATACATAAAAGCTGGCAATGAAGAAACCAAGCAAAAGCAAAGCTTAACAACTGTACTAAAAAAAAACCAAAACTATGATGCCTTAAGTAGGTGAGGAGCGTGAGAGCAAGAGGAGGAGCAGAATATGGTGTATGTATATAGGAAAAGCAAATGTAAGAAGACAAAACCGCCAACATCATCAGCAACATATAAAATTATCACAAAAACCACTTAAGATAAACGAAATAAATTGCAAAATAAATGAAAAGCAAGCAATAGCGGCAAAAAACGGGGGTTTGATGCTGGGAAGGCTGATAGTACCTAACAGGACGAAAAACATTACCGGGGGGTTTAGTGAACAGAACTACGCCAACTACAACAATAATAATAGCAGTAACCGCAATGACAGCAGCACACAATCCAACGGGAAAATGGCGAAGGCTGTATAGCGCTGTTGGTAAATAGAGACTGATACACAAACATATTGGTGGTATTTGGGACCCGAAATTTTAGCGAAGCAAAAATCCTGCTACAACAGTGTGCCAGGCGCAGATAAACCCTACCCCTCGCATTGTAGGCGCTTACTAACACATACATATATAAATAAACAACAACAACAGCACGCTGCAATAACGAGCATGCAAACAACAAAAACACAAATGGCAATAACACATATCAACGATGGCCAACAAAAGCAACAAAAAACCCGAAACGATGAGATACAGACAAGCTAAGCCAATCAGCTTGCAGCGAAGGCGGAGTCATGGCAAACAGGTTTTTCTCGATTTTTTTCACCCAACACGACCGTTGTTGTTGTTGCGCATGTATTAATACCGAGCAGCAGCGACAGCGGCAGCAACCGTGCTATTGCTTTTGTGCTTTTGCTCCACTTTTTTTTGGTTTTTTACTTATTTATTTATTTACGTTTTTGTTCAGTGTCGGCGCTCGTCTCAGCTGGTGATTGCTGTTGCTTTTTATTGTTGCTCCGGGTTTAAGTTTTTAGGGGCAGGGTGGGTTATCGCGTGTTTAGCTCTCACTCTGTCGCACCAAAAGCACAAATCACCGACGGCGGCTTCCTCTCCGGCTCCAAGCTGTGTTGGGTTCCGATTCCAACAGTTGCCGCTTGCGAGGTGCTAAACACAGACGCGCGCTGCGCTCTCTTTGCTAACGATGAGCGCACAATAATCCAGCAACAATAACAACAACATTCACTAGTAGAGTGTGTGAAACACTTCATTTACGCCAAAGCAGAACACATACAGTTACACAAAGACTTGTCGGTGTGTGTATTCGCTTTTATATACTTTGTGCTTGGGGTGATGGGCGGTGGGATAAAGTAAGTAAAAGCCATGAGTATACAAATAACAAAACCAACGATGCGCGAGATAATCTGCGCCAATGCAGTGGCGTTGATACAACAACAAACACATGTTGGTATATTAATATGAAAAATACGGTTGGGTAACCGAACGAATGAGTGAGTCGCGAACAATGCACACATTCATACTTGGCAATTTAACGAAGTACATACTTTTACATGGTTACTTATATACAATCTTATATGCATATACTCATTTGTCTGTGGTGTGAAAAAGCAGAAAGCGCTGATTTACACATATATTTTTACTGGAACGGGTTTGTGCGAATAGGATTTAATTAATTGGAGGAGTTGTAGCGCACATACTCACTCCTACATATAAACTTATATAAAATTCTTGTACATATATATGTATGTATGTATTGTGATATTATTCATATGTAAGTACATACCACCTTTTGGTAAATACATACATAGATAATAAATAAAATTCGGTTCGGATCGGCGTATTTTTGCACATAAATTTTGTAATGTTTTAAGTTTTGTGTAGTTGTTTAAATTAAATTAAAAATTTAAGAAGAATACTTCCATTGTAATATCTAAATCCAAATAAAATTTTTTATCACATTTCCACAAAAGGCTCTAGTATTTTCAACAATCTTTTCATCACTAATTTTAATAATTTTCATTACTTTTACAAAGTTATAAAGTTTTTTAACTCCAATATTTATTATAAATAAATCCGAAATCAAAATATAAACCTAATTTTTTAATTTTTACAACTGAAACTATGCAAATTCAAAGTCTTTTTAAAATAAATTTTTATTTTACTAATCGGTCGCATTTTAAAAATTGATAAACTTAACTACAGTAATACCTCGATTCTTGCAAGTAATGAAAACCGAGCTCAATGCAAGTATTGAGGATGTCGTAAGTATCGAGTATTTTTTTCTGAGTGTATGGTGCGTCATAACATAGAATCTAATAAAGCGTTGTTTTGCTCCGTCCATTCTAGGCAAATATTGATAATATAGTCTCCTCTGACGTAACTTTCGTATTCACTTTGACGTATTCAAGATCACGTCGTTTGTCTCTCCACCTTGGGTTATCAACATCGGCACAGTGAACTTCATTTAGGACGATAGATTATTAATTTCAGTTTGTTACGTCGAACAATTTGTAAAATGATGACCGAATTGAATACACATTCCATACATTAGCCAAATATTGAGTTTTTTAAGGTGAAACCTTGCAGTGCATCGTCTACTGTTTTTTATCATCGAGCGATGTGACCTAAACGGCTTTTTTTTGTAGTTTATTTTAGTAAGCCTTTTGACATTCTGGTCATGGCGTGTATAACACCAGTACAGTTCGGAGGAAGGCATATTACCAATATTTGACCATCAGTACTCTTTAACTCTCCTTCTTTGGGTTATAAAACGCATTATTAATAACTAAAACAGCCTTAACGGAAGAATTTTTGCAACAGAGTTTGCAGTTTGAAGGAATTTTAAATTTATATAGAATTTTTTAAGAATAAAAAATTTACGTACATCTGAAACATTTTTTTTGTTACGTCAGTTAAAACTGACTCAAATATCGCACTAGCATGTGCGTAAGAGTCACAACAAAATATTATCGAAGTAAAGCTGGAGTTCTTCGGAATTCATCGTCGCAAGTATCGAGGTCAAATTTTTTTGCTGCCGCAAGTACTAAGTACGTAATGAAAAATATTACTTTGTTGCAAGAATCCATACATTTTTATTTGCTTCTACATCAGTCTGTCTCATTACTCACGTAATTTGAAAAAACTTTAAACAAATTGGTACCTGCCAAAATAATGGCGACCGTAAAAACACAACTCAGAGAATACATACGATTCTAGAACGTATTATGAGTTGCCGGAGGTGTGGTGCGTGGGTGTATAGTTCAAATTAATTAAAATTTAATTTAAAGAATTATTAAAATATTGTAAAGAATTATTTTCTAATATTAAATAACCTTCAAATTTTATAAATTCTGAGATATGACCATGTACGTTTACATTTACTCCGGCCTCCTAAATTAAAGTTAAATATGGCTTATGTGCAATATATGTATGTATGTATGTAGTTATCATACAATATCTAATAATGAAATTATTTGTGCACGTTTTTAAATAATTCTTTAAAAACAAATCCCCTTTGCTATATTACATATATTAAAATAATATAATAATAATAAAATGCATACTCGAAAGTATATAGAAATATTATTTGTCAAGAAATATGTACTACGCCTTCTTATACATCCGCTCGCATACCAGCGCATATTGCTATGTGCGGTGCAGCTTTTGTATTTGGTTGGCTAAATCCTTCGTACAGCACCTAATCGCATGTAATGCGCGCGCATTATCTGCTCTCTTAACTACAACAACGCGCACGAAGCTAAGCAGCACGTAACAAAAAGGAAAAGGACCAACAAATTTCATTGCACATTGCTACTAAACCTGAAATCAAGCACACACATTCCTACAAAAACAGCACACACACAACGAAGCACATGTAAATGGTAGAAGAACAAGAACAGCAAGGAAAAATGAGACAACAAAAAATCGTGCGCAGGAGTGGGTGTTGCTTTAGCTTTATTTTGTATGCATTCGCATTTGTGTATGTCGACCCGCAATGAGTGCCCGAAGTAAAGCGTCGCACATGAAAATTTCGCCAACACAAAACCGACAACAACAACACTCACAAGTGACGCCCGACACTTTCAACGCCAACGCCAACGCTAATGCCTTCGCCACCATTGCCAATGCCACTTTCGCACGACAAACTACCGCGCGTTATCAAACGGCGATTGTAAATATATCCGTTGACTCTTTCGCACTCGCATAATCGGCATATCCGCTGGTTGGGTTAGGGTGGTTGAAACCGGAATCCAAAAATCCACCCATTCATCCATCCATAACCATTCGATTGTGCAGTAGCGCAATAGCGGACTCTTTCGTCGGGCGCGCAAATCCAAACGAATAAGCAGCTGCGAGAGTGGCAGCGTATGCAAAGCGCCCGAACAGGTGCGGTGGGCAATTGAGAGCCGTAGCAAAATAAACAGATGAGTTGTCATAGGTCTTCCACTATGAAATTTTTAATAAATATGTATTTTTTCGATTACATATATGGTACATATACCTGTATATGTCAGTAAATTAAAGTGTTTAAAAAATACATAAATTAATATATTAAATGTTCGTATTTACTTAAAATAAATTTGCCATATTTTTGCCTTATTTTATTGTTGCCATTTGGTTCTCCCTTATCAGTTTGGCAGCATTTGCAAAAGTGTGAGTGCTCTTGAGCTCTCTCATTTTGCTTGCCTCCACTCGCAACTGCGAGTGTATGCGTGTATTCTGTTTTGAAATTTTCTCACCAAAACATACACACAGTTGAGAGCGTATTTGAAAAAGCCGGTCTCTGTAAAAACTAAAACACTCTCTACAATATGAACGGAAGGATTATGAATCCAATTCCAATTAGATCCTTGTATGCATGAATTTTGCGTTAATTTCGAATTTTATGTAAAGTTTTAATGAGTTTATTATAATTAAGAAATAACAAAAATTCAGATTTCAAAAAGAAAATATTAATTTTATTTTTAGTAATTTTTATTAGAAATAATTTTTTCTGACATAGATTTATATATATTCGATAGCTTGTATAACAGCTTCAAATAAAATTATGGATATTTAATCCCTTGCACAAAATTATTATCCAAATACAAACTCTTTAATCATCGTTCCGATTATCTGAAGCGCAACCAAAACTTTTAATTGGACCAAAGGTCGTTACTTTGCGTCATTGAAATGCATACAAATTTAAAATCCTTCTTTTAATCTTAATTTTTTATAGAAGCATCTTTTGTCTTTCATCATTAGATATTAGCCCGAAATTTTTTTATTCTTTCCTGGGTAGCCACTACTTATGTGAATATAGCAGAGGTAACAACAGCGCATCACTCATGTTTCCTTTTGCCTGTGTGGCGCCAATTGGTGATACCAAGTGCAGCCAAGCCCTGGTCTTTCCAACGGAATGGAGGCCTTCCTCGACCTCCACCAGCAGGTACTGCATCGAACGCTTCCAAAGGTGATGTCTTTTAATACATTTGGACAACATGACCTAGCCAGCGTAGCCGCTGTCCTTTTATTCGCTGAACTATGACAATGTCGTCTATAACTCCTACAGCTCATCATTCCAAGACCATAAATCTCTCGAAAACTTCTAATGCCGTCTCATCGGTTGTTGATATCGTCCATGCTTCTGCACCCTAAAGCCAGATGAAAGACTTGCAGAGTTTGAGTTTTGTTCTGCGATTGAGGATTTTTAATTGCCTACTCCGTCCATAGTAGCACCTGTTGTCAAAAGTGACTATGGGTTCAATTTCAAGGCTGACATTATTATTGGTGTTAATACTGGTTCCAATATAGACGAAATTATCTACAACTTCAAAGTGATGACTGTAAACAGTGAGATGAGATGAGCATGAGCCTATTTAGCCTAAAAAAGCAGAACTAACAGTGCGGTTGTCATGGTCAATATCAAAATAACGGGATATAGAGACCTTAAAATTGGGGACAAAATTTACGTAAACTAGGTTAGTGGAGTTTTATTTCTCCTACCCTAAGCTTATTAGTTGCTTTTCACACCTTTAGCAGTTATATGAGTTCTGCAACTGTGAGTTTGGAGGAGCTAAAGTGTAATATTAAATTATCTCTTGATTAATGCTTATAATTAAGCTCTCCTTTCAAATTAATCGCTTACGGCTTTGAAACTATCATACCATTTTCTGATGTCTAAAGGCTTATCCATTACGTCACGTATTCAAAGTCAGAATAGTCGAATAGGAACTTAGGTTGACACTATTTCCAATGGCATTTGAATGAAATTTTTTGGAGTATTGGATTAAGAATTTTCATAAGTTCATTGATAATGTATCTGAATAATCCAAATTTTACAGATTCCAAAACATAACCTTTTTTCAAATCTTTAATTGATATTTTCATTCATATTAACTTAATTAGTTTAAAAAGACATTTTTGGAGAGTACGAAGCCTTGAATCGCTTGAGGATTACTCGTTACTTTACAAAATCATAATTTAAGATCTTTGAAATCATATTAGTTAATATTAATATATACGTGTATATTCATCATATCACAAGAGATGAAATATTCATTATTTGGCAATATAAAATGGCGCCTCATATTATTATTTAATAAAATAAACCCAAATTAAACGCCTTATTAGAATTAACAAAGACCCAGTTAACAGAAAGTATTGGTAATTCAACTAAACAATAGGAAATTATGCATGCGATATGTGGTGGCACAACGTTTGAGAGAATTCGCAAGAGAATGTATAATTTCCGAGACCAAAGTGTATGAGTATGTGTAGAGCGCATACCACTACAGAAGAAGACAACATTTCGAGAGCGCCATCATAACACCACTACAAATGCAATGAAATGTAGAGAGCAAACGCCGCACAGACACACTTGCAAACATGCCGACACACACACACGCACACAACCCAAGCAATGCATGCTTAAAGGTAAATTTGAGGTGAATTGTTGAGAGCGCTAAACAGAATCAGTTGTGCGGCAACTGACAGTGTAGAAGGATGTTATGTTGCTCGATTTTGTCACGATAAAACTACTAACTGACTGATAAATCTAATAAACAAAACAATAGAACAAATAGCGAACACACATACATACGTATATATACAAAAGTACACATGTGAAATAGATAAATAATAAATTGAACGAAAAAGTTATTACACACAATCAAATGCCATTAATGACGATGGATCAGAGGTGAAGTGGAGCGGCAGAGGAGACGACGGCGTGTCATCAATGAAGGCAACTACAAATTGAAGTGTGGATGATATGTGATGCGCGGCATTAGAAATCACTGTTAATAACAACAATTACAACAACAACAGCAAACAACAACAAGTAAAACAAATAAATCGTCAATACGAATTAAGCGTCGGTCTACAGTAAAAAAAGAAGGGGGCTAGCGCGGTGAAATGCTTATGGAGACGCTGCCAGTGGAGACATTGAAGTGGAGCGCAGCTGAGCTTATCATTGTGGCAATTGACATTGCATGTTGACAGTCAGTCGTTGAATGGCGCCCGATCAAGTGTGAAGCGTGCGTGTCGATATACGGACGGACAGCGCAGTGAATCCAAGCAAATAGCGAGCGAGTTAGCGTAACGCCGTAATACCGTTGAATAAATTCAAAAGCCGCAAACGTGTTAGTGCAGTGAATTTAGGATAATGTAAAAAAACATGAAAATAAACAAAATTCATTAAAAGCATAGTACTGATTAAAATGCCACCGCTTTTAAATGCAAAAACACCTTTACGCTGAATGCTAGTCGTTTTCTAGTTCCTAATATAAACCACTTCTAAGAAAGTGCAAACAATAAAAATTAATAAATAAAATAAAAATTCTTTGAAAATAACAAAAAGTCATACCTCAAAGCTTGTGCCGCGGAATTTCCATAAGCGTTCGCAAACCAGCACACAGTAAAACCAATAAGAAAGCACTTCATTAAGTGTCCAAGCAATCAAGCAATCTAACTTTAAATGCATCACTGCTTTTCACTCGTTAGGCGCGTTAGTTACGCTTCTACTACGGACTTTGTCGCGCGTCCAGTGTAAAGCTTACATGAAGTCGCTGCCACCTACAGGCAAATCTAAGCAAATACTAACAATTGAAATACAGTAAATTCACAAATACTTATAACGTGGAGATCCTGCCTGACTCCGTCAACTGCTTGCGAAATGAACTGTTAATGATGCCGCGTCAACGCCGTTGCCAACAATCAATCAAGCGCGCAACCACATTTCCAATAGTTCTATTAGCAGTTGCAGCGAAATTAAGTTATATCGGTGCATACGTCTAACTAACGGTCTAATGCTATAACACGATCGCCAAATGGTCAAGCGCCAATGACTTTTCTGTGATTACGCTCCGTTGCAGTTATTACTAGTGCATGTGTGTGTCCAATTGGCAGTGGGAAAAATTAAAAAAATATATTAAACATATATAAAATCGAGTATGTATTGTTGTGGAACAATTTTCCAAAACAATAGTGGAACTTAATTAAAGTAAGCGCTGTAGTTTTTGAATAAACTCTAATTATCCTCGCAAAGTTTTGATAAGTGTGATCATTGGGGAAAACATTAAAATACACAAAAAGTCAAGTATAAAAAACTATAAGTTCAAAATCTTAAAACCCGTCGATATTAAAGTGAGAATCTGTTAAAAATGGATTTCCAGAGTGCTATGGAAACATTTGCTGAAGCTTGGGTTGCCGCCAATGCAGGTCCACAGGTGAGTTAAAGACTAAAATGTGGATTCAATTATTTTCTAAGTCGTATTTACTTATTAAAAATGATTTCAAAGAAGCACTCATTTGTAATTATTTAAATGAATTTATAAAAATAAGGATAATTTAAATATCCCAATGAATCCAGATCATTTAACTGTCTGATTCTTTGTTTATCTTTTTTTAAAAATGTTCCACACCAAATTTCAAATGAAAATTAATTTTCTATTAATAATCATAATTGTATGATAAGATATCATGGAAGGATCTTAGATAATTATTGTCTACAACTATGTACATTGGACTCTTTTCATTATGTTGGTAATAAAGTGACTTCTTCTCTCTCGGAGTGATATTTTTATGACTTTAGCGGGTATTTTCATCCAAATACTATTTAATTTTTAAGATTTTCATGGGTTTGTTGATAAATTGTAAGCCGTTGTCTGCTATAAAGCAATTACATAAAATAATTTTAAACTTTTTTATGAATGTATCTATAGTAATTACCGAATATCCTCTACATCAAGATGTGTTTGTCTTTCATGTTTTGGAAGCAGAGAAAAGTAAGCGTATCTTTCACTGTTCGAAAATTATTCGTTTGATCATTACTTTGGTAATACAGAATTATCAGAAACACCTAAAAGGATTAAGCTTCATAAATTTGAAAACTCAAGGTTTTTAAAACAACTACTTACTATTATACAATAAAATTTTGTTGATCTACTTACTTTAATTAAACAGTTTGAGATATCCATATACTTACTCTCCACATTATTCAAAATTTCATTTATTCCAACTTTTACAGTTATCTTCATAAACATATATATTTCTTCTTCTATACATTCCACTTGGTACAATGCTTATCTGTGGAGTAAACAGCTTTGAATGTATATAAATCTAGTTGCGTAAAAAGCATTTATGCCATATCTTCAAGAAGTGAAATACCAATATCAACACTTACATACATACATACAAACAAGCATCCAATAATGCAAATTTTTTTTAACGATAACAAAGATAATTTCAGACTGAATGTCTGCTACGCTGATATGTGTCCAAAAGTCAGTAAGTCTGTGAAAGACACAGAGCTGATGATTCAAAGATACTTAAGGGATTCACATTTAATAATTTTAGAAAAAAATATGCTTATGAATTTTGGAAAATAAAAAAGTTCTAGGCATAATTATCATATGAGAATGCCGACGGGAAATTATTTCACTAATATCTGGGAAAAATATGTTCTTTATATGACGAAGAAAAAAGATTGTTGTTGTTATTTCTAACTATGAATTTTCATAAAGCAAACGTATTTATTAATTGACGATTCGAGTAAAAGTGCTAAGCACAATTCGCATTCTTCAAATCTTCAATTCTTTCTTTTTTTGGACTGAGTACATTGAGGCATTAAAAAGTCAAAATTGCAAATAAAGCCTAACTCAAATATACGCACTTGTGCACGCAAACACGTGCAGGTGTATAAACACCCAATACACAAACATACGGAATATTGGTGGTGCCGTAAAAAATATAACAATAACAATTGACAGCTCACGCAATGCCAACAAAGGCAAAATCTAAGTAAATGATACATTAAGCATGTGTCTTTCATTGTTGTTGTTTTTATTTGCGTTTTCCACTTTGTTTTAACGCTGCCTCTGCAACAACAATAACAATCAAATAAAGGTGCAAAAGAAAGTAATTGCATTTGTATGTATGTATGTGTGTGTGTGTATTTGCGGCTTTCTTTGCAGCAACTATCTTACTGTGCCGTTGTACGTCTATTAGCGCAGATTACGATAATCCTTATCAGGCACTCGGTTGTCCAAAGCAAACATTGGCAATGAGTAAGAAACAAAAAAAAACCGATGACAACCACTACGCTTTTGGATGTGATAATTGAGATGTGTGTGGGTGACAATGGGCATTGTGGTTTTTCAGAATTTTTACTGTTAATTTGGCGTGTGGCGGCACATTGGCATACATACTTACATACATTTCGTAAAACTCAGTCATTATGTTGCGTAGAGTTGTAGAAACGCATTACCGCCCTATATAGTAGTAAAAAAACTTAGTCAAAAAATATTGTTGCTAATAGTTTGCTTAGAAAAATTACGAAATTGAATTAAATTTATAAATATGCGCTAATACTGCAGTTATCAGCAGCAATTATCTTCCCGGGTCATTGTCAAAGTGCAAAAATGTTAGCACAACTAAAGCAAAACAACTACAGTGGATTATGATAGTCAAGTACTCTGAATTATCTTAGTCATATTTAGTAAACAAATAATTATTAAAAATGAGTAATATCACTTATGCGAAATGTAGTAATTTTTTCTTCGTTATAAACAGTTTATTAATTTATTATCTCGCCTCACTATGCACCAAGCTTTATGCCGTATTAAAGAGAGATAATTGTTTATGGTATTAATTAAATGGCAATTAGTAGATAAATAAAAATAGACCGCTAAATTCAAGTGTTTAAGTGCGTGACTATCAGCTGGTGTGTCGTAGGTTCAAATTGTTTATGCTCACAATTACAAATAAAAATTAATTTTTTGATAAAGACTACCTGAAGATTTAGAGTGCAGTGAGTGTAGAAAAAGAAGAAGAGGAAGAAAAATGTAAAATATATATTTTTTAATTTTTTTTCATGGATTAATATAAATTTCATTTTCAAGTAAATTCAAAGTTCAAAATAACGGTGTTTTTATATTTGTTCTTATTACATACAAATATAAATATTTTTTTGTTGTCAATGCTCTTAATGCTATTATTCTCAAAGCAATATCTTAAAATATTAAGAGGCACCGTTTGTACTGTGGATTACTGTAATGAGTAAGCGCGTACTCTTACTTATTTTACTCATATCTGCGGCATTTTGCGGGCATAAACAATATAACGTTCATAAATACACGCGACGCATCGTCATATAATTTGTAAATATGCCTACGATTTTTTTTTACTTACATACATACCAACATTTGCACGTTTATTTAGCGCTTTAGTTTGCTAACTCCGCTACCGCGCTTTGCCCGCTGCACGTTTTTCATGTGCCGCTGCTGTCGACAATGTGGGCACTGTTTTTAGCCGCACTCAACACCGCGTCACAGATAAGATAATCCTGTTGACCCACTAAGCGAATGCGCATAAAGCGTAAGCGTAAGCGTTATGGCGCAAAGCGCAAAGGGGTTACACGCCCAAACAAAGCACCACACTCCCCTACACACAAGCCGTGGCAGTAATTGAGCGTCATAACAGCTAACACATGCGAGTTTGTCATGTGTGTGTGTTTATGTGTGTGTATAAATCTACTCTGGGTGAGTTTGCAGCGCAGTTAATCCAAAAATATCTGATAACAAGTAAGGAAGGGCTAAGTTCGGGTGTAACCGAACATTTTATACTCTCGCAATTTATTTATTTAACTTTATTTATATTATATAATACACAATTTGACCCACATATTCGTCATATATATTGTATAAAGTCCATTGAAAGTTGGAAACCATAATATTAGGTTAGAAGCACCGAGGTCCTCGTGTTCGATATATGGGGCCTTGAAAACCTATGGTCCGATTTCGACGATTTTTAGAATGGGGCTGCCACACTATTAACATAGTACTTGTGCAAAGTTCTGCACCGATATCTTCACTAGTGCTTACTTTATATATTGTAAAGGAAACGATTCAGATTGTCTTCAAAGTTCTGGTATATAGGAAGTAGGCGTGGTTGTGAAGCGATTTGGCCTATTTTAACAACATATCATTGGGATGTAAAGAAACTATTACAAACCAAGTTTCATTGAAATCGGTCGAGTAGTTCCTGAGATATGGTTTTTGACCCATAAGTGGGCGACGCCACGCCCATTTTCCATTTTGTAAAAAAACCTGAGTGCAGCTTTCATCTGCCATTTCTTATGTGAAATTTAGTGTTTCTGACGTTTTTCGCTAGTGAGTTAACCCACTTTTTGTAATTTTCAACCTAACTTTTGTATGGGAGGTGGGCGTGGTTATTATCCGATTTCTTTCATTTTTGGACTGTATTAGGAAGTAGCTAAAAAACACGACTGCAGAAAGTTTGGTTTATACAGCTCTATTGGTTTGCGAGATATGTACAAAAAACTTAGTAGGGGGCGGGGTCACACCCACTTTTCCAAAAAAATTACATCCAAATGTGCCCCTCCCTAGTGGGATCCTATGTTCAAAATTTCAATTTCATAACTTTATTTATGGCTTAGTTATGACAATTTATGTGTTTTCGGTTTTCGCCATTTTGTGGGCGTGGCAGTGGTCCGATTTTGCTCATTTTCGAAAGCAACCTTCCTATGGTGCCAAGGAATAAGTATGCCAAGTTTCATCAAGATATCTTAATTTTTACTCAAGTTACAGCTTGCACAGACGGACGGACGGACGGACGGACGGACAGACAGACATTCGGATTTGAACTCCACTCTTCACCCTGATCACTTTGGTATATATAACCCTATATCTAACTCGTTTAGTTTTGGGTGTTACAAACAACCGTTATGTGAACAAAACTATAATACTCTCTTTAGCAACATTTGTTGCGAGAGTATAAAAATATAAACGAATTGAATTTTAATCGTAAGTCATGCGATTGCGCGTGCAAATGGCTATAAACATACAAATACAGGCACACTTCTTTATACAACAATCTAACGGTTGTGTTTGTGTGTGCATTTGTTGCCTGTTGAACACTTTGTGATACATCTGTTGTTTGTTGTTGTTTTTCACCGCAATATAATTGATTATGTCCCAAGTGTGTAATTATTTTATCTCTAAGTGTATATTTTTTTGATAAATTCTGATTTAATATTGTTTTAGTTTATTTTTTCTAACGGTTTATCGCTCAACAAAGTCACTAACTAAATTTGTATATATGTATGTATATTTGTACATTGGTGGTATTATATATATAAACTTTTCTGAATTAGTATTATAGGCGAATGAGCCCTGTAGGAAAGCGAAGGTTTACAAAAGTCATTGCTCAAAATTATTTTTTCTTCTTCTGTGTACTAGACTCTTTGGATTTAGTATCATAGTTTCTTATAACAAAATTTAATAATTTGAAACTAATTTCATAATTTAGATTTAAACAAAATTGATAATATACTCAGGTTACTAGAAAAATTTATAAAAATAATCGCTACAAGATGACTATATTAAAAATATATACATATTACCGGAATTATATATTATACTCTCGCAACAAAGTTGCTACGAGAGTATTATAGTTTTGTCCACATAACGTTTGGCTGTAAGTCCTAAAACTAAACGAGTTAGATATAGGCTTATCTATATCAAAATGATCAGGGTGACGAGAAAAGTTCAAATCCGGATGTCTGTCTGTCCGTCCGTCCTTGCAAGCTGTAACTTGAGTAAACATTGAGATATCTTAATGAAACTTGGAACACGTGTTCCTTGGCACCATAAGAAGGTTAAGTTCGAAAATCAGCAAAATCGGACCACTGCCACGCCCACAAAATGGCGAAAACCGAAAACACATAAAGTGTCATAACTAAGCCTTAAGTAAAGTTATAAAAGTAAAATTTGGAACAAAGGATCGCACTATGAAGGGGCATATTTGGATGTAATTTTTTTGGGGAGGGGCCACGCCCACTTATATACACTACTACTAAGTTTTTTGTACATATCTCGCAAACCAATAAAGCTATATAAACCAAACTTTCTGCAGCCGTTTTTTTTAGCCACTTCCTAATACAGTCCAAAAATGAAAGAAATCGGATCATAACCACGCCCACCTCCTATACAAAAGTTAGGTTGAAAATTACTATAAGTGGGTTAGCTCACTAACCAAGAACGTCAGAAACACTAAATCACATAGGAAATGGCAGACAGAAGCTACACTCAGATTTTTTTACAAAATGAAAATGGGCGTGGCATCTCCCACTTATGGGTCAAAAACCATATCTCAGGAACTACTCGACCGATTTCAATGAAACTTGGTTTGTAATAGTTTTATTACATCCCAATGATATGTTGTGAAAATAGGCCAAATCGCTTCACAACCACGCCTACTTCCTATATACCAGAACTTTGAAGACGATCTGAATCGTTAACTTTACAATATATAAAGTAAGCACTAGTGAAGATATCGATGCAGAACTTTGCACAAATACTACGTTTATAGTGTGGCAGCCCCATTCTAAAAATAACCGAAATCGGACCATAGGTTGTCAAGGCCCCATATATCGAACATGAGGACCTCGGTACTTCTAACCTAACTTTAGGGTTTCCAACTTTCAATGGACTTTATACAATATATATGACGAATATGTGGGTCAAATTGTGTATTATATAATATAAATAAAGTTAAATAAATAAATTGCGAGAGTATAAAATGTTCGGTTACACCCGAACTTAGCCATTCCTTACGTGTTAAAATATATGATCATAGAATTTCATTAATATTCGCAATTAGAAATATATAGATTGAACTCAAATAATAAATTGTGTATATGGAAATAATAAAAGAATAGAAGAAATATAATTATTTAATATGACTTAGACACTAAAAAATGTAATTTCCTGATTTCAAATTTAAAACAATCACATCAATTTTCCTACAAGGCTTGCGCTACTTATAGTTAGTACCATTTTTGGATGACTTATAATAAGCAAACACTTCGTTAAATTTGACATTGACGATTAGGCAACGCAAATGTAAGGCGTTTTATATATCGCGTTGAAATTTCTAGCCATATCGATTAATTTATTTTTAAAGATAGATAGAGCATATAGCTCTCAGCAACTAAAGTATTATAAAATAAAATTAATTATAAATCTCACGTGAATTGATAAATCTATAAGTAGGTAATATATTTCATTTATTGATATTTTTGATTTAGTTATTATTTATATAATAGATAATAAATACAAATTTTGGTGTATTAGAATGCTCGCTCATTGGCGTTTAAATATAAAATTCTCAAAGCAAAGCATTCCCGTGGATTATAAGAGAGTAACGGATGTCTATATTAATGTGGTTTACAATTAAGCTAATCAATTATTCACTACTGAACTGTTTAAGTAAATAATTGAGTAGATCAAAGTGGATATATAAATAACTGATAAAGAAGTTATAATTAAAATTTAGTATGTAGGTTAGTCTTATATGGTGTTAAATTGATTTGAAATTAATCTAGAATTTTTCTTTCTAAAACCGAGAGTTTATTGCAAAATATAAAAAATATTTCTATATTTCGTATGCCATCAATAATAAAATAATAGATTACACTTAAGTAGCTAATTTTTCTTATAAATAATATACAGAGCTTAATATGTAATTTTCGCCGATAATAGTTTTTCATAAATTCTTAAGGGCTTTAAGACTTTACCAGAAAATAAATAAAAAATTAGACCTTTTTAATTTGAATATGGTCTTCTAGAGATCTGTGGATTGTTTTGACCACATTCCTAGGTAATCCAGTGTGCAAGAATTTTATTAATAGAAAAGTCCAGTTCCATTCACCCTGAGTGTTCCAACTGAAATTAATAAAGATACATACAATAGAATAGATTGTAGCTCATACAAATTGCATAAATCAATATTTACACCACTGCTTGACCACTCGCGATTTATAGATCGTATTTTAAAAGCGGGTTGCAATCATTCGTCTGATTTTCTTATAGTTGAAAATGTTATCATCATCATCATTAAGTATGAGTAAGAACATATTCTTAATATTATTGTTGAATGCGATTATGTTGTAATAATATTTCAAAAACGTATATATATTCCTCTAACTATGGGCTTTAGGTTCCTGGAAAATAGAAAAATTTATCCGATAAAATAAGTATGGCGACAAAGTTTAACTTTAGAAGCGAAGGATTAACTGCATTAAGCGCCGTTAAATGTGCAGCGCTGCGCAGTGCAACAAGGTGACACAAATATTCCCCCATACATATACATATGCACTTAGGCGCTGAACAAAAGCAACAAAAATAAAGTCAGCGACGTTTCTGTAACACAGCACAAATATGTGTAGAAGTATGGACAAATATGTACATTTGTATATACGTATGTGTGTATTTATAAATCAGTTTCACCAAATTGTTAGCTTCTTCGGGTTTTAATAAATTAATTTCGTTTGTGGGGATTTACGCATTTTTATCGCGCTCCAAACACCGACACGACAAGGGGTTGCGTATACCACATGTACATATACTTATACATAAACAAGAGTACATATGTATATAAGTATGTATATCTGCCTACATGCCTATGCATTTGTAAACGCGTACGCTTGTATAGATATGTATATGTGTGCGTGTTTGTGCCGGCTTATGGTGAGCTTATTGAAAAAATATGAAAAAGGGTAAATCTATATAATAAATAAATCGCCGCATTAAGCTTTATAGTGATGTCATTGGAATGTCATAAAATTGTGCGGTAGCTTTTACACATTTTGTTGTTGCTACTGTTGTTACTTGTTATAAGCACATAAGCATAGTATTATATATCTTGCACTTACTTTGCTTGCGATTGATTATGCCGCAGAAATTTTCGCTCTTCAAATGGTCTTCAAATCAGTAGTTAGCAAATACATGAAAAAAACATCGCGTTGACGTGCTGATAATACCACACCAGACTAGTATTAGAAATACACCTAGTACACTATGTTTATACTCTACAAAGTTAACTCCAACTCAGTGGCGCGCTATCAGCATATCTGCTTTTGCACGCCACATGACCGGCTCCCATATGCCGCGCGGCCATTCTGCATACATATGTACAGATATATTTATCACCAACGTCGGCCTATCTCTCCACGCAAATCCTATCACAAATAAAAATACTTTTAATCCACCATTGACAGTTGGTAATAAAAATACGTGAAAAAACGTTACTTAGCGGTAATCTAAGTTGAAATTTGAAGGAAATACAAGAAGCACAAAACAGTTGTGTCGTTTGTGTTTGTTTTTTGCGAGATTAAGATAATAAATATCTATTGAGAAAAGGCCGAAAAAATGATAAAAAAATATTAGTGAGTAATTAGCGCAGCTTTTGAGGCAAAACACACTCAACCCAAAGTGTATAATAACTAGTATAAGTGCTGTTACTAAATATAAAATATTTATTTGCAAGATTCTTAAGAAAAAGTTATCAAAAAATAACAAACAATTTTAGTTATTATTAGCTGACAATGTATTTGTTGTTGTTATTTTTTTTTACTTCTTTATTGTTGTTAATATTTTTGTTCTTATTTTTTTTTTGGTAGATTTTTATATTTATAATATTTTTTTTAGTTTTTGTTGCTATTTTTTGTTGTTGTTATTTTACTTCTAATTTTTTTGTTGTTATTTATTCTTTACTTTTTTTTTGGTTATTTCTGTTGAAGTACCCAAAACCTCACAAATCAATTTTTTGTATTTTCGGTTAATTATAAAGCATTTAATTTTATTGTCGCGATAATATTGGCGTTTATAGTACGACTGCTTTACTCTTTTTCCGATAGTAAAGCTTTCAGCCTTTTTGTACGCCTCAATAGCGGATTGACAGATACACATGTTTATGCCTACAAGCACAAACAAACAAAACAGCCGACATGCACACATATATACACTTCTGCATATATACATATATATCTATGTATATATACAGGTATGAAAGCAGATAATGCGGCATGGCCTTATAACACCGCACCACACTACGCTTGTATGCTTTCAATCAAAAAAAGCCACAAGCTAACACACACACATACACCCATTCACACCATATTTGGATGTTTGTATGTATGTGTCTGCTAACGAACAATGCATTGGCCTAATAAGTGTATTGTATACAAATGGTAACTGATATGAAGCGTTTAAGTAGCTCATAAATTTTTACGCTTAATCTGTTGATTTTTGATGATTTCTTTTCGGCTTTTTGATTGTTGTAATGTTCGTCGTTGTATTCGCTGTTGTATACGTATACGTTGTTGTTGTTGTTGTGCTTGTATTCGTAGTCATTGTTTGGTCTTTGTTTTTCCAGCGATTTGGTTAGTTTGCCGCTGTCGCGTCGAAGCAAAGCGTTAGAAGGGTTTAATTTGCCAAATATTTCGGCTGAAATCATTTGATTGCCGCATTGATATCGCAATTTTTCGCTAGATACTATTGTATGTTTTGTTGTTGTCATTTTATTGGCTTGTTTTGTGCTCTGCTGCTCACGTAGTTCTTAGATATATATCTATCATAAATACGGCTTAACACCATGCATCAATGACGGGGACAGGTGTCAGCGTTGAATGATGATTTTTGTCAGACCAAAACAGGTAGTTTTCGTTTGAGGATTATTAAAAGTATTTTATAGTTATCAAATCCAAGAAGTGTGATGATTGAATATTTCTTATGTAAGAGTTTCCAAGTTTTGTAACTCTAAGTTGAGGTTAGCTTCATAAATGTTATGAACTTAAGATTCCTTCGGGACGAACCGGATCCCACTTTAAGCGACAACCACCCATCTCTTCATCATCTTCAACTATCTATAATTCCCACGGCCTTTCGGAACAAAATTTATTATCTGCTGAAGAATAATATTCTATAATTAATATTTGCATACATTTATTCTACGTTTGACATCGCACTTCTCTCCCTGTGTTATGTTTAATACTTCCATAAATGCTAAGACTAGGTCAAATAAGAGATCTGAATATTATGATTGATGAACGCTTTATATTATAATTACATAATAATTAGAGATCTTCACAATAAATACAATAATCCCTGGTCATTTTGATTTCACAAACTTATACAACCTCAAATTCATTTTGAAATGATGAAATATGTTTCGGAACATTAACGAATGCTTTTATTCTCATCGACTGTAACTTTGCGAAATCCATTCTAAGCTAATTTAGAACTTTTGCTTTGAGATAATCGTTAATCTAATTTTTATTCCAACTAACTAACCCACAACTGCTCAATCATATAGTTGATCCATCATCCAGAAAACATGAGATATACAACAAAGTATCAAAACGTTATTAACGACTCGTAATTTCATATTTCATCCAAAACAATCATCTTCCAACTTTCTGAAAAAAAACACAAGAACAATAACAGCGTTTTAATTACTTCATACAATGTCTGACAATAACAACTGCTACAGCTACAGATAAGTTGAGACACCAAAAAATTGAAGATATTTGAAGGCGGTACTTTTGAAGTTAATATTACATATTATCAGCTTGTAGCACTAGGTGCTGACACACAGGTTTTATACATACATATATATGTAGGAACTCACTCATATACTTAACCCACTTTCAGCAACAACACATGATTCTTAGCTTGGTAGAAAAACAAAATCGCTCTTTGGGTGTAAGCAATTAGGTTAAAACGTTTTTCGCGTTCGGTAAATAGTTTTTGAGGCAATCTATATTGTTAACCAGCTAGCGATGATTGTACTTTTCGCGCAAAGCAATATCGAGCATTTTGCGAAAGTTATTGCTTTGCCACGTCTATTATCTAATACCGGAATGGGGACATGCTTATTTTTAAATCTTGACTCATGCGCATTTATTCCGCTTGTTTTTGTTGTTTTCCTGCAATTTTTATTCATTTATTTTTGCTGCTCTCACCTTATAATGCCTTGGAAAATCTTGACATTCAATAAGCTTTTAATGCATATTTATGCTTAGAGATTAGCATTAGTTGCAAATCCGCAAATGTGCTAATAAACTTTTGCTTTATTTTCTAAGCTTGGTGGTATTAAGGTTGTGACGGCGATGAGACCCGGTAGGAATGTTGGGAATTCATTATTGATTTTTGATAATTTTTCTAATACCGAAGCTGCAGTTTTCGAATTATGAATAAGAAAGAACATTCTAGCATTTTGATTTCTGGAAATGTTTTATTGAAATATGAAAAATAATGTGAGAGCTTGACTTAAATGTCTAGACTTGTGGACTCTTGAACTAAAAAACTGGCAGAAAATATATTTAAAACTGTTTTTATATTCAAAATAATCTCTGAATTAATCAAAAGTTTCAAAAAAGTTCACCAGCACCGGCATAACACTTAACCAATAGTTGAATTTTTCCTACAGGGCATGCTCTACCACGTCTATGTATGTATGTATTATACATTATGCAAGTATATGACCGATTTAGCGTATTAACGTTTGCCGTAAAAGAATGCGACAACTTATCGTTATAAATTATTATAATCTCAACGGATTTGAATAATTAATAAGTTTTAACAACATTCATTCAAACAATAATCACTATAACAAAAAAACAAATTCACAAACAACAACAACAATGAGTTTGCTTCTAAAGCGCAACCGAGTTGGAACGCAAAGATTTAAGCCGAGTTTAAGCGTACAACAAAAACAGCGGTTGGCGATGAAGCGTGGAAGTTGCTTAAGCTTAAACTGCAACAATAGCAACAACAACAGTAAAATTAAATACAAAATGCCAACAACGTGCATATGAAACGAATGGAAAATACTAAGCGAGTATGAATAATAGGCAGTTATAAGAAAGAAAAAAACAACAACACGCACACTGAGTTAAATAAAGCTGCATAAGAACGTCACAAAATGTGAATGGAAATTGAAAGACCACCAAAAACAAATATGTATATGCAAATGTGGATACTAACTAAGAAATCTCTGAACGAATTATGTACAAATGGCAGTGAGCATAAAAGTTTAGAAGGTGTTAAACGATTTGAGACATAAAGGCGTAAATTTTCAAATTGTGGTAGATGAGAATGGTTGAATGGTGGCGGAGAAGTGAATTAAACAATGTTGGTGGAAACTAGCTTAGTTGAGGCATTAAAACTGAACTAGATGGGTGGCAAGTAGGATGGTTCCAAAGACCAAGAGTTTATTGGTTTATAAATGGTAATGAATTGTTAGAAAATTAACAAAATTAATGATGAAAAATTGAAACTGATATTTTCTAGATTTAATTAAATCAAAGGAAAAGTACATTTATTTATTATTTAGAATGAAAATATAACAATGATAAAATAATTTTTTTTTATTATCTAAGTTTTCCAATATTAGAGACCGATATAGTAAAATAGCTTAAATTAACTTAAGTCTTCGAGACAACCAGGCTTATTCTGTCTAATATATTTGAAAACCGATTTTCTGTTTCTTATTAAACAAGTCTTTAAAATCTAAAGCTAAAAAAAAAAATTATGGAATTTCAATTTACTAAGCAAAAAATCTGATACAGCTACTAATCCCTCAAGCAACCACATACCTTTTTCTCTACTGGGCCTCATGCCTTCATACCCTTTTTATGATACATTTAAATATCCACAAAAACATACATACAAAGTAGGCGCGACGCACAAGTTTTGACACTTAATGCATGCGCATTAGGCTACTGGAATTTAAACGGACTCAATTCGATTCGATACGGAGCTAGTTGTGTGCGACGAACGCAATAAGAATGAAAAATGGAGACAATAAGCAGACAAACGAAGTATGAAGATAGGCTTGTGGACCACATATAAATATATATTCATTCATACATATAGGTCTCTTTAATTTTTATGACTTCTATAGCGCATGAAAGCATCCGCAGTGCCTTATGATCACAATAACTATAACATAATTTGTACGAAGACTTTTTAACTGACTGTATGAGTTAGCAGTTTGAGCACAGTAGCAGTTGCAGAACTGATTCCGATTATGTGCGTCATCAAATGAAATTCTTGCCTTTAAATTTGTTTTCAATTCCTATTTATTATCACCAACCGTGGCCAAGTTGGAGATAATCACGGAAGAATACACACACCGAAGTTTATGCGTTAATAATAAATAGCTTACATCATAGATCCATAGAATTATAGTGTATATCTAATAAATACGTAGATAAGATTAGGGGTGTCTGTGATTTTAATTGATAAATTATAATGACTTGCATTAAATGGTGCGTTGGTTGAAAACTAAATAACAATTTAACTATTTTTAATATTTTAATATTGCGACACTGTAGCAATATTTATTGTAAAATTTTGGCGACCCTATATCTTGATTAAAAGAGCTTATAAAAAGGAAATACCAGCAAATACATGATTTTGGTATATACTTTTGCCTGTTGATAAGTGTTCTTTCTTATAATTTTGAATCGGAAAACTAGATATCCCAAAATTATTATATAATTTTTATACTCTCGCAACAAATGTTGCTAAAGAGAGTATTATAGTTATGTTCACATAACGGTTGTTTGTAACACCCAAAACTAATCGAGTTAGATATAGGGTTATATATACCAAAGTGATCAGGGTGAAGAGTAGAGTTCAAATCCGAATGTCTGTCTGTCCGTCCGTCCGTCCGTCCGTCCGTCTGTGCAAGCTGTAACTTGAGTAAAAATTAAGATATCTTGATGAAACTTGGCACACTTATTTCTTGGCACCATAGGAAGGTTGCTTTCGAAAATGAGCAAAATCGGACCACTGCCACGCCCACAAAATGGCGAAAACCGAAAACACATAAAGGGCCATAACTAAGCCATAAATAAAGCTATGGAAATAAAATTTGGTATGAAGGATCGCACTATGAAGGGGCATATTTGGATGTAATTTTTTTGGGGAAGTGGGCGTGGCCCCGCCCCCTACTAAGTTTTTTGTACATATCTCGCAAACCAATAAAGCTATATAAACCAAACTTTCTGCAGTCGTTTTTTTTAGCCACTTCCTAATACAGTCCAAAAATGAAAGAAATCGGATCATAACCACGCCCACCTCCCATACAAAAGTTAGGTTGAAAATTACTAAAAGTGGGTTAACTCACTAAGGAAAAACGTCAGAAACACTAAATTACACATAAGAAATGGCAGATGGAAGCTGCCCTCAGATTTTTTTACAAAATGGAAAATGGGCGTGGCGTCGCCCACTTATGGGTTAAAAACCATATCTCAGGAACTAGTCGACCGATTTCAATGAAACTTGGTTTGTAATAGTTTCCTTACCTCCCAATAATATGTTGTGAAAATTGGCCAAATCGCTTCACAACCACGCCTACCTCCTATATACCAGAACTTAGAAGATGATCTGAATCGTTTACTTTACAATATATATAGTAAGCACTAGTGAAGATATCGGTGCAAAACTTTGCACAAATACTGTATTTATAGTGTGGCAGCCCCATTCTAAAAATCGCCGAAATCGGACCATAGGTTTTCAAGGCCCCATATATCGAACATGAGGACCTCGGTGCTTCTAACCTAATATTAGTGTTTCCAACTTTCAATGGACTTTATACAATATATATGACGAATATGTGGGTCAAATTGTGTATTATATAATATAAATAAAGTTAAATAAATAAATTGCGAGAGTATAAAATGTTCGGTTACACCCGAACTTAGCCCTTCCTTACTTGTTTTTTTTTAATTTTTTTTTAATTCTATTATATTTATAATCTATTAATAACTAGTAGTTACCGAACAACTTAAATTTTAACTTTTCTAACCGATTACTGTTTCTTATTTTTATGTTTTAATATCATGTGTATTTCATGAAGTATCATGTTCTATCATGCTCTACATTTCCTCCATTAAGTTTTCAAGAGATCTCTGAGATAAAAGTTCATTGGCTACATGTAATAAATGAATGGGACTTAGACTTTACATTAGTTTCTTTTCTTGGCACTCAGTTTCTAAGCATGATTTTGGAGCTTTATTTCGTCTATATTTCCAGCTGTAAAATAAGTATTAATAAGCTTGTATTTTAAATATTTTGTGTGCATAGTTATACGATTTTTTATAAACAAATGCTGTTATAAGCTCTAAATTTTCATGATCAATTAAAGTCGGCCAGATGATTTTTTTGTGCATTTTCGTATACATATGTCTCCTTCAACTTCTGGACTAATCATCTGGAGCGATGAAGTTCTATTTACAATTAATATATACCACGAGTAGATCATTCTAATGACTTTAGTAAGTTTTAATGATATTTTGTTGCTCAAAGAACTCAAAATTTAATCAATTATCGACCAACTAGTTTACTTATATACTCGTTTTACCACAAACACCATAAATCAATTAAAGCTTAAGATTTCGCTGACAAAAACACGTTATTCTTTAGCAATCAATCTGCGGATTAAACCTAATCCGCATTAAATAATATAGAAGTCGCATGCGAAAAAAATAATTACAACAAAAAATAATTAAAAATTTTATTTTTGCCTATTTATTTGGTAGTTGGCTGCCAGAAGCAGGTAGTTTTTAAAATTAAAAAAAATAAAATTAAATTCTAGCATGCTAGAATTTTTTATTTCCTTTTTTATAGCTGTGTCACAACGCGTTGGCGCTGGCATTTCAGTGTTTTGGATTAACCTTCGTCTTACGTTGGCCATTCAACCAAGCTGTGCGCACTTTGCGTTTAAGCAATTCGGTCCCAGCGGATTTACGAGCACGAAATAGATTTCCAGCGCTCCACTTGGGTGTGTGTGTGTGTGATTTTATTTACAAGTGTGGCTGTGTGCGTATGGTTTCAACTATTGGATTTGTATTAGAAATCTGTGGCATACGCAACTGCAGCAGATTTATAGTCACGCAGTGGACACACACATATAAATGTGTAAAGGTGTGCTCTTAATGCTCTTTAACGGCACAATAATTAAGACAGATTTACAACATACGAATAAGCCACAAAGTCGCTTAATTAAAATAATTAGAAAAAAAATTCAAATTCTTTTTCTTTACATTTTGTATCATGATTACCTTAAATCTGTCTGCGCTGCTCTCTAGTTTCGGCCACCTTGTTGTCATTTAGCTTTTATTAAGCAGCGTCGCCTAATTATAAGACAAAAACGCAACTATGTGTATAAATAGCGGTATTTACTAGAAAGCATAGACAAGTGTATGTATGTATATAAGCATGTGTGTGTTTTATGTCATTTTAGTATGCCATAAATTCTCGTCAAACTTGTTGCTTTCATTTCGCTAGCCACTCAATATGATTTGTATTAATTTTTTTCAAACATTTGTTTTTGTAATTTTTTTTTTTTTTGAAAATTTTTATTTTATTGATTTTTTCATTTTCTTCTACTAAATTTAAGCATTTCGGCTGCTTTTCGCTATTTTCTTGTGAATTGTGAAATTATAATGGAATATGATTTGGAAAAACAAACAAATCCTATGGGGGCTTAGGCGACTTAGCAAGATCCGTTGCTGGCTGTTGGAAAGTGTCTAAATACATGTGTTCATACCTGTATACTATGTATACGATATGAGTATAAATATATTTGCTGCTACTGTTGTGTCGCCGCCGCCATCGAGTTTGTCATCATTTAACAATGTCATTAAATGTTTTCGTTCATTAAATCATGTTTTCGATATACCACACTTTCCCCTCTAATTCCCATAAGACTTCTGGTCTTCGGTATATGTACATATGTATGTGCAGACGACGCATATTTTTGTATGTTAGGTAGTAGGACGTGCAACAGCATGGCATATCCACAATTCATTTAATCTTTCACACAGTTAATAAGCTCAATGAAATGTGCGGCTGAGCGATTGAAAATACATAATGACATACAGACATACAGACATACATACATATATATTCTGTGTTGCCGCTCTAACAAGGTGTTTCATTTGCTTCTGTGTATTTCTTGTGTCTGCTTTATTCCGCTTGATTTTCATTTATTATCCATTCGTCTGTATCATTTCGTTCGGTGTGTGTGATTACGAAATGATTATGCGTGTTAATTTATTTTTTCAACACTTCTTAGTTGATTTTTTTTTTCAGCGGATTTGCTGCTGCTTCCTCATTTCTTTCCTACACCGTGTCTTCGTTGCCTACATTTCGCTGTTGTTGTTGCATGTAATTGTTGTCCCATCTGTAGACGCTTTACATTTTATTTATAGTTTATGTGTATTTTTTTGTTGTTGTCGTAAATCTATTTCTGTATGAATTACAAAAATAAAAATGAAAAAAATCTCATAAGAGAATTCAGTGCATCAATGTCATTAATTGCGATTTGATTTCATATTTCACTGCGCATTGCGTGACACAGGTGTATCGGTGTGAGAAATTTTCGGTAAATAGTACAAAGTCATTTCCTTGGATTTACGAGAGTGTTCGGGTGTGTGTGCTCAGGTGTTTGTGTACATGTATATATTTATGTTTGTGTGTAATGTATGCGAGTTTGTGGGGGAAATTTCATTGCAGCGTGTTAAATGAAATGAAACGTTGTTGTACATACAAACATATGCAGATATATCAGATCATTAAGGCTTTATGATAGCTACGAACGGCAGGAAAGTTTATCTTATATATCATACATATTACTTTTACAGAAAACAAGTAAGGAAAGGCTAAGTTCGGGTGCTTTAGTTTTATTAATTCACAATTTGACATATATATTCGGTATAAAGTCCAATAGAATAACGAAAAACATCATATAAAGTATATGAAGGCTGAGGTATTTCCTGAACCGATTTAACCACCAACAAACGCCTATTTTCAATAGCTACCCTCTCACGGTCCCAAGGAACATGCATACCAAGATATCTTAATTTTTACTCAAGTTATCCGTTGCACGGACGGGCAGACACCCACCCGGATAACAACTCTCGTCATCCTGATCATTTTGATATATATAACTCTATATCTAATTCGTTTACTTTTATGACTTACAAACAAACGTTATGTGAACAAAACTATAATACTCTCTTAGCAACTTTTATTACGAGAGTATAAAAATGAGTAATAAGGTCTATGTGATAACCATGTTTATTTCTTTCGACGAGTTAATCAGATATATCCCTTTTTCTATCATATATATGATGCTTTACCGAGAGATGATACTTTATGAACTCTGTATACATTTTCTTTGAATCAGAATAATTTTTTTCCTCATTAGTTAAGTAAACCTTACGACAGTATATGACTCATGAAAAAATAAAGTCGATTCAAATATTTCATTATCTAATCATTCGGATCCAGATCGGTCTACCTTTTCCAGCATTTTCTCCGCATGGACTGCTCTCAGTATCTGCGAAGCATATATCCCTCTCTTAAACAAATAAACTAGTTGTTTTTTATTTTCAAAGCTAAGTAATACTCGACTTCAAAATCCATATACTACTATAGACGCGATCAGATCGGGTTAATAATTGGTTGATTAAGTTATAATGTAAATGTTAAAGAAAATAGTTATTTTACTCCGAATAATAGACGAAATTGGTCTGAAATAAGCATGTAAGGCAGACATTCAAATAATTTTGGTTCGAATATCTTGGACGCAATATTTTGACTATAGTTTAAACGGGAAAACTTCGTAATGCAAAATAAAATTGCAAATCTGATGATATATCCTGAAAACTTTGCGAACATTTAAGTCCTCACACCTTCTTTTTAATATTCATTCAGAGAAAATCCCTTGAAATAATTTCTCGAATAACATTACTCTCAAATGTACCCACCTTAATGTTTCCACTAAGTTGTATCTTAAATGATTGCATGAACTAAATTCAAAGATTTCCCTCCATCATTAGCCGAAAATACCTCAATGAACGTCTCAACGGTTAATGAAATCGGCTAAACAGTTGAATTCAACGAGCAAAGATCACAGAAACCATAGAAAATTTACTAAGTCTGTACAAATCGTATATTTTTACGAGTCATATTTGAAATCCGATTTTCTTAATACGCCCCTACGCGCTTAGCACACAAATAATACAACGCAACAATTTTGTTTTTGTTGCATTTGTAATGTATGATAAGTATTTTTGTACGTATGTATGTATGTATGTATATAATAAATTCCATACGCGTCAACTAGCTTAAATTTAAACACAAATCTACTTGGACCCAAAACGCTGTGATAGTCGATTGGTACGCAGGCGGATTTCATTTTCTCACCAACAACAACAACTGCTAATGATTTTAATTAAAATAAAAAGTAAAAAAATAAGCAGCTAAGTCTTGAAAAATTTCAAAAAAAATTAACTCTTGTTGTTGTTGTAACAACTTATTTGGAAGGGAAATCGCCGCATACGGCAATGGCCAGTCATGTGCGAGAAGGAAGTCAAAGAAAATCTGGTAACCTCGATTTATTTAAAGTATTAACTACTTACTGGTTACCGACTTATTTACACTGTACAACAACAAAAATAACAACAACAACTAGCGCGCCATAATACAAGTATGGGCAAGGGACTTACCAAGCGTATAAGTGACTTAAGTGCGCGCCATAATAATAATAACAACAAACAGATCAACGGTGGGGAAAAAATCGCAATCGCATTGCACGAAGGCTTAAGAGCTCCAGACATGATCGTGCAAACTATCAGCGAATTCAAGACGCTTTCATGTGGATTTCGTCGGTTTTTTCTTGAATTTTTTGTATTTCGTTAAGTGGAGATGACAAAGTAAGGAAAAAGAGAGAGGTGTTCAGATCAGAGTGCTCACATAGCAGATGGGCGGACACGCTGTTGGTTGTCGCCCTCAACGGTGTCTAGGCAGTTACTTACGTGTATGCATGTGTGTGTGCATGTAAGTAGAAGCTCTTTTGACTCGAAAAGTAAACAAAGATCAGTTTATAAGACGCACAAGTTGCTTGCATTAGTCGCTTGCCGGTTGGCTGTTCGTAGCTGGTGGTGACCACCGATCGCTAATGATCAACGCAGATATGTAGATATACTTATATACGTTAAATACATACAAACATTTGTATGAGTATGTATTGCTTAAGCGTTACATATGCCGTCTACTATGCCGCCTGCGAGTGTAACAGGTGATCATAATGGCATAAGAGGTGATCATGCCAGCATATACAAAAGAGATTAAGTTTTTATAAGCTAAGAAAATGAATGAATGCCAATGGAAACTAAGCCGAATGTTAAAATACATACATATCTACATATATTCCTATATATGTTTAAGTAGAACTTGACTGGCGATCGTACGCGTTCACGTTGTGATCGTCATGTAACATGAGCAAGATCATAAGCGTGAGCGTGCACGGTAGAGGAGGAAGTGCTTTAATGTTTGGCGCAAAGTTGAGCTGCTTAACTAAATCCGGCTTAAAATCCGACACAAAATTAATGTCGTTGAGAAAAGAAGCCACCACCAGCAGCACCGCGTCACCAGCGCTAGTAGTCAACAATGTCAACGAACGTGTTGCGCTGTATTAAATAGGAGTAGTTGAGTGTTGTGAAAGGGCTATTGGGTACGAATGTAACAAAAGTCACACATTAGCGACACTAGAATGGAGAGACTTGAGGGGGAGAATATTAGAATTTTAAATTTAATTTAATGAAATGGGAGTGGAATTTGCAGGTTAGCTAGTTTAGGTATTTGAGAGCGATATATTTGCATTTTTGGTGAAATTTTTAGAAAATCTCTCTACTACTGGATTTTACTGGAGATCTCTTTACTTACTGCTAAATTTACTGTTTGCTTTCCAACGAACTTTATATATTTTTTTTAATTCTTTAAAGATTCAAAACTCTTTAGTATTATGAAGATTACATCATTAATCAATCGGCATTATATATAACCCTAATTAGAACCGCGTAAACTCACAGCGTTGTTTCGCTTCACTAGTTATGTCACCATATCCTTAATAATTTAACACCGTTATTTCATTGTTTGTCCCATGCGATATCAACTGTTTATCGCAATTGAAAGAATTTCTTTTGCTAATTACGGCACAACAAATTAACGATCAACCCATCACGATCTTCACGAATCACACATGATCCTTAACTACCAACTCATGCATAAATTTTTGATCGGCGAGAAACCTCTGATCATGGCTTAGGTAAATAGAAGCTGTAAGCCGAACGCATTTGTACTCAACGACAAGGTATAATTTATCTAGTAATACGATCGTGTCACCGTAATCAACGCACATTATGGGATTATAAACGACAAATCTCTCAAATACATATAAACATGGTAACATGGAAGCAATGCAAAAGGAAAAGTCATAATAGGATAAAATGTGCGTAAGGAAATGAGTAAGGAGTTTGCTTAGAACGCGAAGTGATCTTGAACTCAACTTTTTATGCATCGTATATCTTTGCTGTGCGTAAACAACGCGCTGGCAGTTTGTCAATTGGAAATTATGGATCGAATTGCTGCTGGTTGACAAATGTATAGAAATGTTCATGCACCTTCAAAGGAAGAAATCTGTCTATATGTACTTATGCACTTTTATTTGTTTGTGTGCACGGTAAAAGGATACGGTTTACCAGATATGCGTATATCTGCATCTGTACATACATTTTTATGTATATTTCTACATACGTGGAGATTAGACAGCCTAATAAGATTAAAATTTGTCATACTGGTATACATATGTATGTATATGCTTATGTGGCATTTTCGTGCGTATTTCCTTGCGTGCGTTATAAAAGGAAGTCGTCGGGATCTAATACACAAGAAAGGAAGTGCTCTAGGCACTATTGCGGCTTAGTTATTAAAAAACATGTGTATTTATGTCAATGAACCACATTGTGACGCTTGAGGATATGCAATTCAAAGTTGAAGATATATATATATATATATACCTGAGTAATGCTTCTATGGGTCTATTTGTGAGTCTTTCAGGTTTGAAAAAAAAAACAATTAAGCTGCTGGTTATACAAAAATGTATTTCTTTATATGAGAAATAATATAAATAAATAATTTAACTCATGTTTTATAAAAAAATTTCATTTACTAAATAAAGTATTTTTGGTTAGAAATATTTGGAAAATGTAATAATGCATATATTTGCTTGAAATAGAAATAATTATTAAATCATTCTTAATATAATTTAATTCTTAGATAGGGGCAGTAACATTTTTGAGATTATTATATTTTTTCTTTTATAAAATTTCATAAATGTTTATGTGACAATTATTTTAAAATTGTGATTTCATAACAAAAAATCATCTATCTTCAATATAGAATTATTTCACCATCCAAGTAGTCTTCCATCAAAATAGTCTACGTAATACAGTTACAAATATTTCAAGCATTCAACTCTTATCGCCATTTTGCACTACACTCCACTCTGCGCTTAGCCTTAATCACCATAAACCAGCCTAATTAATTCCATATGTCGTCTTATTTTTGCCTTGCGTTTTCTTAATTGTCAAATCCCGCTTAATCAATCATTTTAAATTACAAATACCATACAGTCAAGAAATTAAAAATTATAAATTAATAAATTCCATGGATACGAACAGGCAGCGGCTCCACTAAGAATTATTAGCGACGAAACGAATTAAGGCACTTAGCGAAAGATAAAGCGAAATATATCGTATATTTGTTGTTATTTTCAATATTACTATATATCGTTGCATGCAAGCTTTATCTTTGATAGAAAACAACACGAATGTACAGTGATGGTCAATAGTCAATAACAGCATTAATTGTTGGGTTTTACGCGCTATGGACGCGCTGGAAGGGTGGCTAGGTTTGAATGTGTGTGTATTATATACATATGTATGAATATATACAGCGATTAGATTAACCCCTAATATTTTTATCATAAACAACTTTAAGTACATGCATATGTATATGACTTGTATTGATAGATGGTTAGAGCAAAGCAGTTTTGCTTGACTTTAAATTCAAGTGGTTTTAAGCAACACACCCTCACACTTACAAACGTCTAAATTTTGTTAAATGAGTTGCTAATGAGATTTTGATAAAAAAAGAAAATATTCAGCCGTAAAACTCAATCTATTATATTTGTGTAAATATTTACCTTTGACGCCGTATCAGCTTTAGCTATTTTTGGGGAACTCCTTGTGTTGGTGTACTTAATCATTTTATTTTTATTTTTTTATTTATCGTGGATATACGAATTTAGTGTGCACTCATACATACATACATATACCTTTGCATACTTACTGGTGTGTCTGTGTGTGTTTATCGTATAAGCCGCCTATAAGCGTAAACTTTCTGGCTGTCATGTTAATAAGAAATTGATTAGATTTGCGCTTATATCCAAAGTAGAAGTGTTAAGCTTTTAGGACTTATCGTTTGTTTTATTTTTAAGTTTTTATCTGCTGATAAAATGCGTTATAAAATTAGTTGACTTTTGTGAATCTAAGTGCAGGTAGATATCTGAAACGTAGAAACTTTATAAATATAGCTAAGGTATAATCATTAAAGTTGAGTTCGAAATTTTGAAGGCCTTGATATATACATATGTACATATATACATAGCGAGATATAAAAACTGTAATATTAAAAAAAATTAATTTTCTCATGAAATACCTCTCTGGCAGATATTAAAAAGATGAAAACCAGCAATGATTATTTAAGCAATAAATTTAAAAAAAAAAATATTTATATTTTTGATAAAGCTGGCAAATTTTTTTTTGGTTAAAACAATAAAAATTATGTATGCATATACAATAAAAAGGAATAAAAATTGCTCAAAAGAATATTACTAAAAAATATTTAAATTATTTATGGTCAATGAATTAACCTTTAGCCATTTTTTTACGGATTAAAATTTTATAAAAAATGTTTTATTTGTATATAAAAATTTTAAATATTAAAATATTTATTATTTTTTGAACAAAAAAAATACAGTTTTTTTCAAGAAGTAATAACAAAAACAAAAAAAAAATAACATTTATTAAAATATTTTATTGAAAAAGTGATTATAATTAAGAGATATCGGCCAAAATTTTATAATCGTGAAATTCATACATTTTATATAAAAAAATATATACAGAATTTTTCTTTAAAAATTAAAAATCCTCAATATATATTATATATAGATATATAGATATTTAATTTTCCAATAAATATAAATTAATTAAGAAATTCACTGATTTTTTTTATTTTAAAAATTATCTCGAGGCTTTCTCTTTAAATTTTTATAAAAAAAAATAATATACAATATTTTTGAAATATTTCCTTTGAATATTATTTTTTATAGAAGCGCCAGACATTGCCAAATTAAATAATAAACATGAAAATTAAAGAATTTTTTCGATACAACATTTTTTTAAATTTTTTTTTTTTAATTTATTTAAAAATTTAAATTTAATTTAAAAAACAAGTAAGGAAGGGCTAAGTTCGGGTGTAACCGAACATTTTATACTCTCGCAATTTATTTATTTAACTTTATTTATATTATATAATACACAATTTGACCCACATATTCGTCATTTATATTGTAAAGTCCATTGAAAGTTGGAAACCATTAGAAGTACCGAGGTACTCATGTTCTATATATGGGGCCTTAAACCCTATGGTCCGATTTCGGCGATTTTTAGAATGGGGCTGCCCCACTATTAACATAGTATTTGTGCAAAGTTCTGCACCGATATTTTCACTAGTACTTACTTTATAGATTTTGTAAAGTAAACGATTCAGATTGTTTTCAAAGTTCTGGTATATAGGAAGTAGGCGTGGTTGTGAAGTGATTTGGCCAATTTTCACAACATATCATTGGGATGTAAGGAAACTATTACAAACGAAGTTTCATTGAAATCGGTCGAGTAGTTCCTGAGATATGGTTTTTGACCCATAAGTGGGCGACGCCACGCCCATTTTCCATTTTGTAAAAAAATCTGAGTGCAGATTTCATCTGCCATTTCTTATGTGAAATTTAGTGTTTCTGACGTTTTTCGCTAGTGAGTTAACCCAATTTTAGTAATTTTCAACCTAACTTTTGTATGGGAGGTGGGCGTGGTTATGATCCTATTTCTTTCATTTTTGGACTGTATTAGGAAGTGGCTAAAAAAACGACTGCAGAAAGTTTGGTTTATATAGCTCTATTGGTTTGCGAGATATGTACAAAAAACTTAGTAGGGGGCGGGGCCACGCCCACTTCCCCAAAAAAATTACATCCAAATATGCCCCTTCATAGTGCGATCCTTCATACCAAATTTTATTTCCATAGCTTTATTTATGGCTTAGTTATGGCACTTTATGTTTTTTCGGTTTTCGCCATTTTGTGGGCGTGGCAGTGGTCCGATTTTGCTCATTTTCGAAAGCAACCTTCCTATGGTGCCAAGAAATAAGTGTGCCAAGTTTCATCAAGATATCTTAATTTTTACTCAAGTTACAGCTTGCACAGACGGACGGACGGACGGACGGACGGACGGACGGACGGACAGACAGACAGACATTCGGATTTGAACTCCACTCTTCACCCTGATCACTTTGGTATATATAACCCTATATCTAACTCGTTTAGTTTTGGGTGTTACAAACAACCGTTATGTGAACAAAACTATAATACTCTCTTTAGCAACATTTGTTGCGAGAGTATAATAATATAGTTACAATAGTTTAATCATAAATAAAATATTTTCTTTGAAAATTAAATTTTTTTCTAATAGAAACACCAAATATATCTAAACTATAGACGTTAGTTATTATTTTAAACACAGTTAATATTCTTACTCTTTTACTTTATATCTACTTAAAACACTGAAACTTAATAAACATTATTTTATCGCAAAAAAAGTTCATAAATTCATTGAAAAAATGTAGTACACGTGTTCTATAAAAAAATATTTTCTTTATTTTTACTACACACCTTGGATTTATTTTCCTAGCTCTAACACTTTCAAGTGCATGCAATCAGTCATAGTCCACAACTTCGACACTGGCGGATATCTATGCGCAAACATAGATAAACCGCGCTCATTAGTATTTGCTTAAGTGCAAGTGATTATTCATATGATAATCGGCATTATGCCCTTGCCACTATTAAATTAAATTATTTTATATGTTCACTCTACAATCATAAAGCAATATCGACAGTTTTGCGCACAAACACACCCATATATGTTTCTATGGATGTGTGTATTTGGTTTCTAAGCTAGAAAAAACGCTAGTTTTATCGTCAATTTGCGTGTTAGCAGCGTTGATATTTACCCCTCACTAAATTTGTGCAACTACACCAGGTGACAAGTTTGCAGCAAACAATGACATATGATTTCTGTATGTACATATACATATACATATATTATATATATATATATATATATGTATATGTGTGTGTGTGTGAAATGCTTTGAATTCGCATTTATTTATTTGCGCGACTGGGATTGCGCGCGGCTAGCCGGCTGTGCTTGCATGCGCTTACCCAAGAGCTTATCTGCCGCAGTCAGGTCGTGAGTGCGAAAAATAAAGCAAAAATCATGATAAAACGAAAATTTAATGAGCGGCGTTGTTGTACACCCCCGCCTGCAAATTGCATGTTATCTTTACTTAATCCAGTTCCGCTTTTGCTGTTGCGTCTATTTTTCACTTGCGCTTTCCCTTCAACTTTCTGCCTCGCTTCGCCAATTGTCAACGTTATGGGTATTTGATCACATGTAACTATTATTTATTGTATTTTAACTATTTGTATAATTTGTTACTCAACACTATCTTTTGCAAAATGTTTATTTATTCTTTTGGAGGCGACTTTTATTTCTAGTTTTATCTCAAAAATTCCCCTTTTTATTGTGAACAAATAAATCTTTAATTGTGCTTAACCTCCCATATTATCGTATCAGCTTAATATATTTATTTTTAATTATGAGGGGGCGTTTTAATATGAGTGTTGTTTGTCATTAATCAATGGGCGTTAATCAAGTTTTAATTCTTTATTATGTACTATTTGTTGGAAATTCGAGGAGTAAATCGGAATTTATCAATATCTTATATTTAAAATTTTATAAGAAACGTATTGATTAAGTGTTACACTAAACTTTATTTCTGTCAATTTGAAATAATAATGGTTTTAGTGGATTTAAATTTATGTAGTGGGAAATATACAAAAAACTTGTTCTTGATTCTTGATAACTTTTAATAAACATGTTTAGTAATATAATATCCGAAAAATGGATGGATGCTATAGATTGAAGAAGTCGCACGATAGTGAGTCACCATGTGGGAGAGGTCCTTCCCGATTCTGACGGAGCTTTTGGTGTTGCTGAACGTCAGTTTACATAGCCGTATTAGTTTTGAGGGGATACCAAATTCAGCCATCGCGGCATATAGGCAGCTCCTTTTCATGCCATCGAAGGCAGCTCTAAAATCGATGAAAAGGTGGTAAGTATCGATTCTTCTCTGTCGGGTCTTTTCCAAGACGAATATCTGGTCCATGGTCGATTTTTCAGGTCTACAGCCACACTGATAAGGTCCAATCAGTTCGTTAACGGTGGGCTTTAGTCTTTCACACAATACGCTCGACAGGACATTATATGTAATGTCGAGGAGACTTATACCACGGTAATTGGCGCAGATTGTGGGATCCCTTTTTATGGCTTGGGCCTACTGAGATTACAATCGTCGGGCATGCTTTCTTCCGACCATATTCTGCATAGAAGATGATGTATGCACCTTTCGCCGCCGTATTTGAATAGCTCGGCCGATAATCCATCGGCCACGCCGCTTTGTTGTTCTTCGAGCGGGTAATTGCTATTCTAATTTCTTCACGGTCGGGTAATGGAACATCTGTTCCATCGTCATCGATTGGGGAATCGATTAAACTTAAATTCGGAATTTTTGCAATAAGATTTTGAACTTACGATCCACCAAGTTGTTACACAATGTCTCACTCACCTAGTATAAGCTTATTCTTCAGTTATGTTAATATTTCTTGCTTTTTTTTAATTTCAAATAAGAAGATCTTCAAACTATGAAAATTATTTTTCAAACATTTTTTTTTATTTTTTCATTATTATTTGTTACCCTTTCTTACAACAATTTCTAAGAACGTAAAACCATTAAAATGTTTCTTTTAAGATTTATTAAATAAATATTATAATCACATCATTAATAATATTTGCAATTAAAACTAATTTCCTTTAATTTATGAGCAACATTTTTCACTTTTTCGCATAAAATACCAAATTAATTGTTACGCACGCTCCCCCCTCTCAGAGAGATCTCACTCGTCATTTTGCCCCCACAAAACATATGGCCGACCTAGCCCAACAACAAACGACTCAACGCTTGCAGCAATAACATTATAATATTCAAGGTTAGACAGACAACAGTGCATCGTTTTTGTATAATTTACAATTACCTACAAGTTGACATTTACGAGCTGACTGCTTGCCTGCCTGATGCTACTTTTACAGCCAAGCGGAATATGTAGTTTATAAAAAGTGCTGTTTGTTGTTGTATGTGTAGAATGTATTTTTTTGCAGCGCACATTGCGTTTTTTAAATCTATCCGATAGCATCTTTACTGTCGCAGTGGCACCCTCCCTTTATATTTGCTGATTGTTGTAGCTCTTTCTTACTACACATTTCAGTTGTGTTGTTGTTGTTTTGAGTTTTTGTTTTTTGTTTATTATTTTACTCATTCGACAGTTGCTTTCCACCCTCTATTTGCTGAGCGCGCGTCATACAAAACATTTAACACATATGCCAATAATACAGCGTGTTGTTGTAGACAACATTACTCTTAAAGGGGGCAGCGGCATAGGCCTCGAGGCACTTTCATGCGCCTATTTTCCGTTTAAACAGGTGGATTGTCCATCTTCGTGGGGATGTCTGAGTGGTTTGTGCGTCAGCTAGTTGGTCGGACAGTTGCTTTGCATGCAGTTTGGTCTCTTGCTAGTATCTCTCTGGCTTTCCTCAACCACATGCCCGTCTGCTAGTTGCATTTTCCATGCGTTTATTCTCGCTTTCAGCGCGTGTGTGTGTTTTTTTTTCATGATGCAGTAGGCATATTATTAATTGCATTTGTTTGCCCTACCATCATTAGTATTTGCCTTGGCTGCGAGCAAAATAGTAAAAAAGCATTGTTTAAGCGCGGGAAGTGGCACTTCTGTGCGGTGGCTGTCGCACACACATACACACACATCATACGCATATGTTGCAGCTAATGTTTTCGTTTTGTCTCTGTGTTTTTAGTATTGTATTTGCAGTTGCATTTTCCGGCGCCTCCCAGTGGACTTTTTATACTCTCGCAACTAAAGTTGCTAAAGAGAGTATTATAGTTTTGTTCACATAACGGTTGTTTGTAACACCCAAAACTAAACGAGTTAGATATAGGGTTATATATACCAAAGTGATCAGGGTGAAGAGTGGAGTTCAAATCCGAATGTCTGTCTGTCCGTCCGTCCGTCCGTCCGTCTGTGCAAGCTGTAACTTGAGTAAAAATTAAGATATCTTGATGAAACTTGGAACACTTATTTCTTGGCACCATAGGAAGGTTGCTTTCGAAAATGAGCAAAATCGGACCACTGCCACGCCCACAAAATGGCGAAAACCGAAAACACATAAAGTGTCATAACTAAGCCATAAATAAAGATATGAAAATAAAATTTGGTATGAAGGATCGCACTATGAAGGGGCATATTTGGATGTAATTTTTTTGAGGAAGTGGGCGTGGCCCCGCCCCCTACTAAGTTTTTTGTACATATCTCGCAAACCAATAAAGCTATGTAAACCAAACTTTCTGCCGTCGTTTTTTTAGCCACTTCCTAATGCAGTCCAAAAATGAAAGAAATCGGATCATAACCACGCCCACCTCCCATACAAAAGTTAGGTCGAAAATTACTAAAAGTGGGTTAACTCACTAACGAAAAACGTCGGAAACACTAAATTTCACATAAGAAATGGCAGATGGAAGCTGCACTCAGATTTTTTTACAAAATGGAAAATGGGCGTGGCGTCGCCCACTTATGGGTCAAAAACCATATCTCAGAAACTACTCGACCGGTTTCAATGAAACTTGGTTTGTAATAGTTTCCTTACATCCCAATGATATGTTGTGAAAATAGGCCAAATCGCTTCACAACCACGCCTACTTCCTATATACCAGAACTTTGAAGACAATCTGAATCGTTTACTTTACAATAGATAAAGTAAGCACTAGTGAAGATATCGGTGCAGAACTTTGTACAAATACTATGTTAATAGTGTGGCAGCCCCATTCTAAAAATCGCCGAAATCGGACCATAGGTTTTTAAGGTCCCATATATCGAACACGAGGGCCTCGGTGCTTCTAACCTAATATTATGGTTTCCAACTTTCAATGGACTTTATACAATATATATGACGAATATGTGGGTCAAATTGTGTATTATATAATATAAATAAAGTTAAATAAATAAATTGCGAGAGTATAAAATGTTCGGTTACACCCGAACTTAGCCCTTCCTTACTTGTTTATGTTTTCTTGGTCGCGCTCTTGCTATTTTACCTTTCCTTTGCAGCGTGAGCTCCATTATAGATATATATGTTTGTATGTATGCCTATATGATTTTGATAACAGCAGCAAGGTAAATAAAAAGCCTACAGATACGTATGAGCAGTTACAGCAGCAAAAGCAACAACAACAATTGTAAATAAAATATTTGTTGTGCCACTTCCTCTGTTGTTGCCACATTTGTGCTCATTGCTTTTCGGTGTATGTGTGTGTGTGTTTGCATTTCCTTTCGCGCTCTTCCGGTATCTTCTTATCACAGTTTTTTTCTATGCTCCCTCCTTGTTGTCTGTCGCTACTGCTGACTGTGTTGTTTCTTCCTTTTGTTTTCATATCATTTTTTTTTCTCATTTTATTTTCACTTTTTGTTGTAATATCCTGTTTATTACATACGAATGACACAATTTCGTTTTGTCATCTACAGTCATACAGCTGCTTCAGTGAGATCCGCAACAACTATTCACACATACTTATGCTCCGCAGCGGCGACTTATCTACTACTTGTATTTGCTTACATAGTAGCTATGTTTGCTCGCGCCGCATGCCCGGTAGCTACTTTCATTCATTAACTCACCTACTGTCGGATGATTGATCTCTCTCTCGTTTGTTTTTTGTTGTTGTTGTTTACTTTGTAAGTAATTGTCGCTCATCTTAACCTTCGACTTGCTGCTGTTGTTGTTGCATTCGCTTGCATGCCGACAAATCCTTGAGCGATCGTTTTTTTTCTTGTTGGCGATCATCATAAATTACGGGATAATCTGACATGAGCACATTTTCGGCTGCATCAATTGCTTTTAAATTGCTGACATCGCCATGTGCATGCGTGTATTTTGGGTGCTTTCTTAAAATTGTTTTTCAAAAATGTGTGAACACAGGCACGATAAATGCTTCACATATAGCTAGTTCGAGAGTATGTGTAAGTCAGGATCCTTTGTTGACGTACATTTAGCTTATTGCTGCACAATTTATTTTCTAGAAAATGCCGCTACTGTTTCTGCTTTCCATTTTATGGTATTAGTATTGACTTGGAATTAAGAATTTAAGGAATTTGCAAATGCTATTTACTGCAGTGAGGCGAAGAATATGCAATATGTTTCCAATTTTTTTTTTCAGAATTCTTTAATCCCGACCTGTCGATTGTTTAAGCCCGCCTTACATATCACTTATAAATGTAAACAATTATCACGAATTAATATTTTATCGTAAAACCATTGACTTCGAAAAAATTTAAAAATTGAATATTTTGACTTGGAAAAATTTTTTAGTTTTCGGCTTCGAGATAAATCGAAAATTTTGACTACGAAAAATTTTTGTAACTTCGAAATATTTCTAAATTCGAAAATTTTTACATCGAAAATTTACATTAATAAATTTTACTTCGAAAAAAATTTAACTTTAAAAACTTTTTAACTTTAACAATTTTTTTACCTTAAAATATTCGACTCCGAAAGATTTTTAAATTTGAAAATTATGACTTCGAAAATTTTTTAACTTCAAACATTTTTCTTTAAAAAATTTTGTAACTTCAATAAAATTTTAAATTTGAAAATATTGGCTTCGAAAATTTATAAACGAAAAAATTCGAGTTCGAAAATTCTTTTATGTTTTTTACCTTTAAACAATTGACTTCCAATTTTTTTACACCAATAAATTTTACTTCGAAACAAGTAAGGAAGGGCTAAGTTCGGGTGTAACCGAACATTTTATACTCTCGCAATTTATTGATGTAATTTTATAAAGATAACACAAGTCGACCCATATATTTGGTATAAAGTTCAATAGAATAACGAAAATCATCATAAATAGTATATGGGGACTGAGGTAATTCCTAACCCGATTTCACTCGTTTTCACCACCAAGATACAATGTATCGAAGACTATACGCTCACTTAATTTAATATTACTTATAATTAGGTATATGGGATCTGGGGGAAGTTATGACCCGATTTTTACCATTTCAGGTACAGAGAGAAACTGTTATAAGAAAAAAATTTAGAGAGAATGAATTACATTAAAATATCTGAGGGATTTACCTATATTTTCGGTGAAAAATTAACCTTAGGCACTAGGTTCTTCATGTTCGATATCAAGGGCCTTGAAAAGTCATGGTCCGATTTTGACAATTTTTGCACAAGTGATGTCACAGCTCAAATACAGTATTTGTGTAAAGTTTTATTCCGCTAGCTTCATTGATTCCTTATGAATACCTTATAAAGTGAACGAATCAGATGGAATTCAAAATTGAGTTATATGGGAAGTAGACGTAGTTGTGAACCGATTTCGCCCATATTCCACCCGTGTCATCAGGGTGTCAAGAAAGTGTTATGTACCGAATTTCATTGAAATCGGTCGAATAGTTCTTGAGATATGGTTTTTGACGCATAAGTGGGCGACGCCACGCCCTTTTTCCATTTTGTAAAAAAATCTCAGTGCAGCTTCCTTCTGCCATTTCTTATGTAAAATTTGGTGTTTCTGACGTTTTTCGTTAGTGAGTTAACCCACTTTTAGTAATTTTCCCTAACCTTTGTATGGGAGGTGGACGTGGTTATTATCCGATTTCTTTCATTTTTGGACTGTATAAGGAAACGGCTAAAAGAAACGACTGCAGAAAGTTTGGTTTATATTGCTTTATTGGTTTGCGAGTTATATACAAAAAACCTATTTGGGGGCGGGGTCACGCCCACTTTTCCAAAAAAATTACATCCAAATGTGCCCCTCCCTAATAGGATCCTATGTTCCAAATTTCTTTTTCATAACTTTATTTATGGCTTAGTTATGACACTGTATAGGTTTTCGGTTTCCACCATTTTGTGGGCGTGGCAGTGGACCGATTTTGTCCATTTTCGAAAGCAACCTCCTCAGGGTGCCAAGGAACATGTGTTCCAAGTTTCATATCTTAATTTTTACTCAAGTTATCGCTTGCACGGACAGACGGACAGACGGACGGACAGACATCCGGATTTCAAATCCACTCATCATCCTGATCATTTATGTATATATAACCCCATATCTAACTCTTATATTTCTTGGTGACACAAACAACCGTTATGTGAACAAAACTATGATACTCTGTGCAACAGGTTGCGAGAGTATAAAAAAATTCAAAAACTTTTTATCTTCAAAATTTTTTTTCCTTTGAAATATTCGTCTTCGAAAGATTTTTAAATATGAAAATTTATACTTCAAAAATTTCACTTTAAAAAGTTTTGTAATTTCGAAATATTTTTCCATTTGAAAATTTAACTGGAAAAATTCGAGTTCGAAAATTCTTTTAAATTTTTTTGTCTTTAAATAATTGACTTCGAATTTTTTAACATTAATAAATTTTACTTTAAAAAAAATTTTTAACTTTAACATTTTTTTTCCTTTGAAACATTCGACTTCGTACAACTAGTATTTAGCTTGTTAGCTTGGCAAGAAATGCATGATTTTTATTTTAATAAGAAATATTGTGGTAACTCCATTTTCTTAATACATATATTAAAGTAAAGGCAGTAAGTATCATATTACCTATTATTCTAAAAAAACACATTTCATCGCAGAAGCCTTACGAATACAAAAAATCTCAACTGATTATAATTCTGTTGTCATCTCATATTACCCAAGAATAATAAACGAATGTTACAGAAGCTTTTCGCCCCTAAAATGATTGTTGCTTATTGTTGTAATATAATATTTTTAATTTTTTCTGCAAATTTCTTAATTCGTAATTTCTAACTAACTCTAATATATATATATTTGTTGTAAAAATAATTTTTCCAAGACTTCAAACTCCACTAGAATAGAGCAATTAGCTTGCGGTCGAAAATATGTGAATGTCTAACACTCAAGATTAGAAAAAGTGCAACACTAAAAAGCAAATAGCGGGAAATGTGCACATAAAAACTGCACAATTCTTTAGAACACATGCCACAAGATTTGCTGTGGCAACACGCATAACCACGCAACCATGTAACACAGCCGCTGTGGACTGCACTTTTCACGCTAATTTTCCCGTACAATTTCGTTGACAATTTACTGTTGTAAACACATAAAAATTACTTAGTTGTGTTTAGTGCGACAATAATGCGTGCAGTGCAACACAGCAGCAGCGAAGAGCGCTGAATGTGCGCCCAGTGGGCGTTAACGGGAAGCATTGGCGGCGGGTTGACAAACCTTTAATAGTTTCAATATGTCAAAAATCGGCAAAAACTAGTAGCAGCGAACACATAAAACTGGCGACGTGTTGTCAAGCAAATGTTTTTTAGTTTTTGTTATTTGACTGCGCTTGTGCGCTTGCCACATCTGTTGCAAGCAACAACGTGTCAACGCTGTGACACAGGAAGGGCGCACAAATGACGTAGTATAAAAAGTGTTGCCGCAACAGCAGCAACAGAGAAGTACTGTGAAGTAATTGGGCAATAAAATTAATTCGCGCCAATGAATAAAATGCCATGTTTACAGGGAGAAATGCGCGAGGTGTGTGTGTATATACTTAGAGTGAATGCAAAATGAATAAAATTGCGCACATAAAAGTCATATGAAACATAGGAATCAAAAGACTTTTATCACTAAACGTTTTTTTCTGTGCTGCATGTGCATTGCATTCAAGGTGTGACACAGTGGCGGCGTCAACGCGTTGCACAAATAATACAACGCGCTATGTGCAACATGCTGCATGCGTTGGCATCTGATGATCACCATTAATGCACCTGCGCCTCCTGCCTGACGCCACCTAACTGCTCTGCGCCGCACAAAGGCCGGCAGCTAGCCGAGAGCAGTCTGTAGCCGGCAACCGGCTGTGCATTGTGCGTGAGCATTTAATTTGCGCGCCGCACATTAAAGTTGCGCGCATAGTTTCCGCCGCTGTTTTACAGCTGCGCCCGGCTACAAATGCTTCGCGCGCAGCGTGTTTGTAAACATGTTGCAGCAACATTTGCGCACAATTAGCTGTCGCCTTGACTAGCTTTTAGTCGCGCTGTCTGTCCGTCTCGCTGTCGATTTGTCTGCACACATTTGCGACAGTTTCTTCGTACCTCATATCGCTTTAGCCGTCCGTCCGCGTGTCGCCTATTTTATTGCCGCTGCGACATTCGTGCTGCGCGCTGCCCAAGTGCTTTTACAAATGTGAAATATGTTGCCAATGCGTTGCCTTGCTGCAATTGTAATTGTAATTGCAAGCGAAAGCGAAAAGAGACAAAATAAAATCAAAAATATAAACATAATGAATTGAATTAAAAAAAAAAAATAAATAAAAATAAGAAATAATCTATATCAAATACTTTGCGGCCGTCAGAACAGTCGCAGCGGCAACAAACACTTTCAGCATTGTTATGGCACTTGTATGGGCTGTCATTATGTCATGTTGGCGTGTTGGCTTTGCTACGCATGAGAATTTGTTGTTGCCAACTGCATGTAACACAGCCAACCAGCGAGTCAGTCATCCAGCCGGTTAGCTGCCTCCACCAGTCGACGCGTTGACAACAATTCGCAATGACAATCGCGTGCCATAATCATAAACGTTGCTTAAATGCGATCAAGCAGCAATGAGGAATATGTTGCTGACACGAGCATTGACAACGCTACCTTCTCGCTGCAGCTGCAGCATGCTGTCGCACAGGCTGTCATCAAGCGTGCTGCGCTCGGCATGCGCACCGGCTTTTATGGCTATTTGTTGTTATTTTAAAGTTGGTGTTGATATGCGCATGATCAGCATGATCATCGGAATTACTTCGTTGTTGCGCTGCATTGCGTGAGCAACTTGTCTGCTGTCGGTTCATTTGCTTGTCTGACTTCATTTTGCTGTTGCTGTTGTTGTTGTTGGGAAATTATGTAGTTATGCATTTGGCTCATTTAGCTGCGACAGATTCCCTCACATTTAAGCTTGCTCAGCTATAGTCGTATATAGCTTGTGCCCATAAATGTGCATATGAAAATAGTTTTAATTACTAATTTTATGTGCGTTGCCATTCATAAATTTTGCTTTATTGCCAGCGTTAGCGACGGCTTCTAGGCGACGTGTTCGCTCATAAGATGAGTGAGTACTGTGTAATTGCTCTGGAAATGTTGCTTCCACTTTTACTGGTAACTGGGATGTATGGAGCGAGTAATTTGTGTGGAATATCGCTGAGAACCTCAACTGAAGCTTAAGCTCAAAAGACGCCAAACTGATGACTTTAGTTTGAAAAAGTTTAAGCCACAGTTAGCTTCTTACTATGGTATTGCAATTCTGATAATCTGGGCCGAAGAGGACTTGAGCAACTAACTCCAATTGCTGAAAGTAGAAGAGGCAGAGTTATTTGGATTCACTGACTTCCAGGCATCTTTAGACTATTAACCAGAACATCCTGCAATCTAAAAGATCTTATTTCATAGTTTGGAGATAGAGATGTTGCCTTAGTAAAATAATGTAGTATACATATGCCCTCAATCCGAATTTAGCCAGTTAGCGATCGCTTTTTATCTTTTCCGTGGCAAAAATGATAGAATTGAGACAAAGGATAAAGGGTTGGCTGGTTATCAGATTCACCGGTAAAAGTATAGGTAGATCTATAGTTGTTTCATAAGTAGTAGACTAAAACGTTAAGATGCCGACGGTTTGTGATTCGGTGCGCTCTTAGGTCTGTGAGGCTTCATCACTAACCTTTAGAGACAATAAAGGTAGAAACATTCTCGTTATAAATTACTACTTTGTTCGATCATCACACTCACATTGAAATATATTTCAAGATAAAATTTTCTTAAGGAGCTTGTAATGAAGTCGTGATAATAATTTACCGAAAATGCCACCTTAAAGCCAAGGAAACATAGCCCGTTATATAATAGCAGATATAAATATTATATTGAAGGCCATTCGCTATAAATTTCAAATAATAAGCACCACATATCATTTTATAGGTCTCAAGTAGAAAATACACCGTTAGTTGTAATTAATATTACAAATACAACATCCATATAAAGGAAAAACATAATATTATATGTATTGACCAGCTGACAGCGTTGTCTACTTGCTAACTCAAATATGTGATGAAGGTCATACTGATGAAGGCATGTATATATTTATGATGGTCATCAAATTTTATTTTATTTCTTTTCATGCCATCTAAATTTCTTTATCTCATGCAAATATCTCTATCAACTACTCCTACCGCAAATAAAACTAATAACATTTTACAGTTATGTTATGCCTCTACAGAAGTGAAACCCTTTCTCTAACAACAAATAACTAATCAAACATTTCGTCTACGCGCGCACAAATGTGCAAAGCGAAAAATAAAAATAAAAATTTTCAAAAAATTGGTTTGCACAAAAACCGGAAGCGTTTGTTAATTTCACTCCCATAGGTGGACACGCAGACAGACAGGAAGTTAACTTAATTTAGTTGCGGGTTAAAATTCGCATAAGCACAAACAAATGACAATAAAGTAAAAGAAGCAATGAAAGCTTCTAAAATTCTAATAAAATGCAAAAGAGCGCATAGAAGGCGGTTTGGGTAAAGCGCAGACCTAACAAGCAGATAAGCAGTCAGTCAGGAGTTGATACTAAGTAACTGCAGCAGCAACACAACATATGTGTTATCGTCTTTTTTGTGAATGTTTTTGTTGTTTTATCACATATACCGTATTTTTAGACTGCAGTCTGGCTTTTGAGTGGACAACAGACAGAAAATTAGTTTATTAGTTGGCTTTGTAGTTAACTCATTTTGTGGCAGCAGCAGCAAAGGCATCTTCGCATGAGAGAGAGTGAGTTAAGCTTTAGTTTTGGTGCAGGAGTGTTCTGTATATATCAAGTTATTAACCAATGTTCAAAGGTAGTTAAATGACTTTAATTTGATTATTAGAAAATACAGTGGAACTTCTCTAACTCGAATCACCATAATCCACAAAAAACTTCGACTTAGAGAGACTTCGAATTATAGAATTTTCATTAAAACATATTATTTTTCAAAAAGCTGTAAACTATAGATTCAAGAGCTCTAGTTATGGAAAACTTCGAGATAAAGAAGTTTGAGTTATGGAAGTTCCACTGTATTTGATATTTAAAACAAAAATCGTCCAATTCCTCTAGAATTGTATCTCGAAAACTTGTATAAGATTCCATCAAGATCGATTGAGTAGTTATCGATAAATCTGGACAACCGATTTTCAAAACCAAGTTTTGAGAAATCCACGTTAAACAAGTAGGGAAGGGCTATGTTCGGGTGTAACCGAACATTTTATACTCTCGCAATTTATTTATTTAACTTTATTTATATTATATAATACACAATTTGACTCGCATATTCGTCATATATATTGTATAAAGTCCATTAAAAGTTGGAAACCATAATATTAGGTTAGAAGCACCGAGGTCCTCGTGTTCGATATATGGGGCCTTAAAAACCAAGTTTCATTGAAATCGGTCGAGTAGTTCCTGAGATATGGTTTTTGACCCATAAGTGGGCGACGCCACGCCCTTTTTCCATTTTGTAAAAAAATCTGAGTGCAGCTTCTATCTGCCATTTCTTATGTGAAATTTAGTGTTTCTGGCGTTTTTCGTTACTGAGTTAACTCACTTTTAGTAAGTTTCAACCTAACTTTTGTATGGGAGGTGGGCGTGGTTATGATCCGATTTCTTTAATTTTTGGACTGTATTAGGAACTGGCTAAAAAAAAACGACTGCAGAAAGTTTGGTTTATATAGCTCTATTGGTTTGCGAGATATGTACAAAAAACTAAGTAGGGGGCGGGGCCACGCCCACTTCCCCAAAAAAATTACATCCAAATATGCCCCTTCATAGTACGATCCTTCATACCAAATTTTATTTCCATAGCTTTATTTATGGCTTAGTTATGGCACTTTATGTGTTTTCGGTTTTCACCATTTTGTGGGCGTGGCAGTGGTCCGATTTTGCTCATTTTCGAAAGCAACCTTCCTATGGTGCCAAGAAATAAGTGTGCCAAGTTTCATCAAGATATCTTAATTTTTACTCAAGTTACAGCTTGCACAGACGGACAGACGGACGGACGGACGGACAGACAGACATTCGGATTTGAACTCCACTCTTCACCCTGATCACTTTGGTATATATAACCCTATATCTAACTCGTTTAGTTTTGAGTTTTACAAACAACCGTTATGTGAACAAAACTATAATACTCTCTTTAGCAACATTTGTTGCGAGAGTATAAAAATTTGGGTGACAATAAAGCTATCCCGGAGCGCTTAAATTCTTCAGACTGTATCTCTAAAACCATTACTCGGATGGACTTATTCTAAAAGAATATTGTATACCCCGGAGCGCTCAAATTCTTCAGACTGTATCTCTAAAACCATTACTCGGATGGATTTATTCTAAAAGAATATTGTGGAATATAAAATAACAATAAAAATTGTTTTTTTTTTTTTTTTTGAAACCCTGAAACCCTTCCCAAAATAAAGTGGATAAAGTGCTCCAAACTCATAGAAACTGTTGCCAGACTTTGGAAAATAGTTTTTGGGATATAAATATGATTTCAAGTTGCCTAAACTACGGCTCTGTTTTAGCTTCACCAAACATTTTTCAAAAGCAAATTTAATTAGTCGAAATTCGCTCTCTACATTGAATAGTTATCAGTTATCGCCGCTATCGCGCTAGTATGAATGTCCGAGCTGTCACTTTTTCGTGTGCAACTCTATTTGTAAGACATCTGCATAGTCGGTGAATTGTAATAAAATAGTTGAAATATCCCCTTGCAAGTGAGCCAATTAAAATAATTACAATTTTTGCCATTTTTCTGTAATAGGTCAGTGCGTACAGCGCAAGCAGAAAGCGGGCCTACCCCGCAGATGCAAAAACAAAAAAGTTTACACTTGAATACTACCTTACAAATGTGTGAGTGTGTGTGTGCTTAAGACTGTACACAAATGAATAAATAGCAAACAAATGTGCGGCATTTATATCGGGTATTTTGTAGGCCTTTTAATTTCACTTTTCAAAAAATGTCTGAAGCTACTCTGCGAAGTATATGTATGTATGTATATAGAAAAAATTTAGTAATATATTTGCAGTATTTTTTAAGTTTTTTTCTTCACCTACACTGCGATTCTGCCTGTAGATTATAGCGTTAAAAGAAAGAAAAAAGCGCAAGTATTAGTGGCTAACAAGTGCATAAGGCAGCAGCGAGCCCTTAGGCGCAGATCACCGGTGCCAGATAAATGTCGTTGCAGATATAAAAGCACAAATGACGTAGCCGTACTACCAATATGCACACACACACACACAAACATATGTATGTAGATGTATGTAGTTGCAGCAATATTTGTTGCCAAAGCGTACACCTCGTCCACGCGTGGGTTAATACGCGCCAACTTCACTTTCGTTGCTTTGTGTTGTGTTGTTGTGACCGGAAGCGCTTGAAACGACCAATTTGCATTGCTGTGGATGTGGTCGGAGAAAAACGTAAAAGAAACACGTGATATTTTTAGTGAGTAGAAGTGGCACATAAAATAGGCACGCAGAAATTAGGTGCGAGTAGGCATTTTTCATACTTTTTTTAGTTTGCTTCCAGAAAATAAAAGTTATTCGTTTCTTTAAAATTGTTCAGCTTTCGTTCTTTGGACTTATTTTTGGTTGATTGTTCGTATGCGCTGCTGGAAGGGTTGTCGTTGAGTGCTAACTTTTGTTGAATTCTTATATTCTCTATGTACAACCCTTCTTGTCTCAGTGTTTTATTGCCGAACTTAAGTGTTTTGTGATAATTCGATGAATTTATTTTTTTTTCGTTCAATTTCGTATTTGGCCTACTTATTTTTTAGGTAGAGTCTAGAGTATTGAAACATTTGGTAACCCTTTTTTAATTTATTTATTCTTAGTTTGGTATTAAAAAGCGAAAGTTACAGGGCGGCCTACTTACTGAAGGACCTTTTTAAGTTACTAATAAAATTTTCTGTCTGCCGATTTCCTTGCCAATACGATAATATTTTCTATATTCGAAATGTATTTCGATCTCAAACTTCTCTGGTCTTAAAATGGTTTGACCTGGCACTTTATTAAACAAATTGTTCAAAAACATGTTGAAAACTAAGAATCATGTGAAGTTAAATGCCTTTATTCGCAGGGTATAATATTCTATGTTCAAAAATATATCGCTCTCTTCATCATCAGGTCTTAGAGTAGGTTTTATGAGGCACTTTGTTCAATAAATTTTTCAAAAATAATTTTGAAAAATATGTCTCTGAAAGTATAGTCAAGTGCTCTATATATGTGCTCTCTATATATATTACATTCAAGTACTTATACTAGTTCGAATCTAAAAATTGTCTTCCAACATTTTTATTGTGAAAAAATAAGCATAAACTAATATAGCTTATTAATACAACCAATTTCGCATGGCCATAAAAAATCTGAATAAATATGGCATACTGTCAAGCATAACTAAATAGCATTTAGCATAGCACTAATATGCGTCAGGCACTTTAATCAAGTTTAGTTTATTAAAAAGCAAAAGGAATAAGAAACAAACGGCAAAAAATAATATTAAAAATATATATTTGTGGTTTTTAAAAAAACACATTACACTTATTAATACACAATAAAACATGCAGGCTTTTTAATGCGCTTCTAATGTAGTGGCTAATTTTATTATTACCAGTGCCAGTTTAATGCATTTACGAGTATATCATTGTTTTGTATTTGGTTTCTACCGACGTCACTTGTAACTTGTAACGAATGCAGGGTATATACACGCAGACGTGTGATTGTGTGTGTGAATTGACGGCAAACGGCTGACAGGCTTTTCTTTATTGCCACATTAGCTATAGGCCATGTTACACATGGTTAATTACGGTCGGCTACTGAGTATGGCAAAAAGTGGGAAAATACATATATTTGTTGCTGTTGTTGTTGTTGTTGTCGCAGGCTAGCTGTGGCGGAACTAAGTGCGTACGGTGTGGTGCGGTGCGGTGTAGTAGGGTAACTTTGTAACTACACAAAATGAGTGTGTGTTTCTGTGACTCAAAGGATATTCAAGTTGCTAGCTGTAATTGCTGTAAGCAGCTGTCTATACGCTAGCAACTAGAAAAAATTTATCTTTTTACGCAAAAACAAAAAAAAAATTGTCTGTGAAACTTCTAAGCAATCTAATGGCCACTCATTTCGTTAGTTATTTGTTGTAACAAAATTTTGTTTTCTCTCTCGCATTTTTGTTAATTAATATGTAATTAGGCGTTTAACTAATAGTGTTGCATGCAAGATTTTATCTGAAACTTTAGCAGCAAATACACCAAAAAACATATGTACAGATATGAGTTATACCACTATTCGGCAAGGTGTTTATGCGAGACACTTCTATAACTAGGTAGAGTTAAAAAATTTGCTATGCAAATCAAGTACAAGTGTTTAACAACAACAACCAGATAGTACTTACTTCAGACAAGCCTTTTAACACCTACATATATAGCAGCGTTTGGCATGCATTTGACGGCAAGTTGCAAGCAAGATAACAACATGCAACGCACTCATCAAACAAAAGTAGTTGCAACACAAGTGTGGAGATATGCATACAGTTGCACTTGTTTGAGGTTATGTAAGAGGAATTCGAAAATTGTTTGGTCAGTACAAATTGAAACTATTTAAGAGCATAATGTGTATTCTTTTAAGAGAGTGAATGTAGTAAAAATAATAAAAAAAACGAAGATGACGTTAATTTATTTATTTGAATTTCGTCCCGATTTGGTTTAAGAAAGTTCATGAATTAAGTGCTCATTCGATTACTTGATTCCCGTACAATCTCGAGTTTCCTTGGCTCACACTTTTTTGTTTTGGCGCTGAAATGTAGGCAACAGTTTTTGCTATAGAGTATTTTTGGTAGCCAGCTATGTGGCTTAGCACGAAATAAAATATATTTGAAAAATATTTGTAAAAATTTGTAAAATATTTGAAAAATATTTTATTACTATGCATTTAAACAGAATTTTTACACTATTTCATAGAGTTCAAGAATATTTGATTACACTTTTTAATTTCAAGCTATTTATTGTTTTTATTATAATTTTCCTTATTATTAATATTTTTTTATTTGTATACATAAAAATATTTCAAGATAATTCGAATATATTTTTGCACACATCAATGCAAGCACATGCCATCGACTCATCATCATTAAGTAGTAAGTAAGTTCAAGTTGCCTAATTATTTTCTGTAATCCAATTGAAAGTAAGCATAAACTCGTAAAAGCCCTTTGTCTCTATATGAGAGACATGCATTGGATGCAGTAGTGAAAGAGTAGCCCAGCTAAGTGGCCAATTTTCCAACCGATGATGTATGTATGTATGTTAACACAGACAAGAACAATCTGCTATATGCATCCAAAGGATTGTAGGCATCACTTAGCTTAACAGCATTTCATGTCACCAACATATGCTTTCCTTGCTGCGAAGTGCTCGGTATTCTGTTTCAGGCAGAAATAAACTGTTGTATCGGAACTAGTACAAAACTGAGGACTATACATATTAATTTTTGTTCAAAAAGTACTTAAAGCTACAGCATTCTGTCCCAAGGTAGTTATCGTGTGACTAGTCTATTTCCTAACACTGCCTAACACTGCACCTTACATTATGTACCATAATTACCTACAGTCTTATGTAATAACTTGCGAAAATATGCCGCCCATTGAACGCTGCTATCAAACGCACCAGAGCGTCACTGCCATAGGCGCTGAGTACTGCTCTCTGCAAATTACTCCACACTCTTACTTGAACAGACGCTTGGTCCATTTTCCCTTCACTCACAACCATTTTTCCTATATCAATCTGCTGTTGGTAGTAACTTTGACAATATGCATGCAGTTACAAATTGAAAGCAGTTATGCCTCTTATACGAGCACTAAGCTGCACTCAGCTACAAATACATATATATATTTACGCGCTTTGCCAACAATATCAACCAAATGCACTGCAACTGCAATGGACTAACAGGAAGTACTCTCTTATCGTTCGCCCTTCACTTCGGTTTTTTTTTCTGAAAGTGTAACCCTTCACTAGCTTGTTTTACCAATTCAACTGAGTTGCCATATCTATGAACATAAGTTTGTTTGTAGTCCGTCAAATGTTTTGCGGCAATTGGTTTTGCACATGAGCAAAGGAATTTTCACTATTTACAACAACTACGTGCCGTTGTTGTAAAGGTATGTGTAGTAAAAAAAAAACATAATAGTATCGAAAGCGGAAAAAAATATGTAAAGGTGGGTTACAATCGATAGCCGAGAGCCCTACTTAGATAATAATTGTACGTTTTTTTCGACCATATGTTGCAAGAACGCTTGTGACAGCCAAGTGCATGTGCAGCTTTAGTTTTTTTATACTTTTTACTGTAGGTTTTTTGTTTTTGTAAATTGTGAAAGACTTATTGTGCGTAAGCGTTGGTGGTGGCTTAACATTTTTTGTCGCGATGCGCGGTTGATTCGTTAACTGGGTCAAGGATAACATAATTTTTTGGGAAGTTAATTTTTTTTTGCCGGAAATATTTCACTAAGCGTTTTTGAAACAAATATTGGGAACAATGTCGAAGCTTAGTAAGTTAACAAAAAACATATAGCGAGGTCAGGCAGAAAGGAAGTGTATACCCCACTCCTCACAAGGACCGTTCTAAAAAATATATATATAAGAAGTATTGGGAATTAATGCCATATTAGTTCATTAGGTAAAGACTGCATTTGTCGGTTCTAGAATTGGAGGTTAAAGAGTTCTAACTTATTCTTATATCAGTTTGAATATTCAGTATTCCTCTTCATGGTAGCTTATCAATATTATATGCCGCTATATTGATTATTTATAGAGTTATACAACTGTACCTTTTCAAATTTAATATTTTCTCGATCAAATCATCCGAAACAAATTCTGAATAACATGGTTTTTAGAAGCATTTAAAATTTTCAAACTGTAACGTCGCTCACAAAGCGTTAGAGGGACGTTAAAAAATGTGTCCAATTCGAAAAATTACAATAATAAAAACTCATCAAACTGCCACTCAAGTCTTTCTTCATAAAAAATGTCATTTGAACAACTTGTGTTTAAGCCCAAGTGCAAGGCCATCCCTGTATATGGATTCACATTAAACACGAAATAAACTGACGCTGACCAGAAGAGGGTAATCCTACTCACATTAGCGCAACTATGCGACGTGCAGAGCGGCTGGCTAAGCACAACGTGGTCATAAGTAGGAGGGTAATAAATTTGCTTACTGCTCACTTATGCATGACAAAGTGTCCCCTGTATTAATAAAGCAAAAACAAAACTAACGTTAAACGCAACTGTCTCTAAGCCAAAGGAAAAATAATTTAAAACAAAAAAAAGTTATGTGAAATAAAAAAAAACATTAAACCGTCGGCATAGTAGTAATACAGGAGTAACCTATTTAATTGACTTATAATTGGACAGCAGCAACGCTCAGCGCGCATCTTGCAACAGCACTGCGAGCATATGTGCACCTAATAATTCCTATAAGCAAACACGCACACACACACAGATATAGCAGTAAGCAAGTGGATAAATAAGTTTATATATAAATACAAACAAATACAACCGCCTACCTGATGTGCTGCGGTGAGGAGTTTCTCAAGCGCAACACTGCAAAAAAGTCAAAACTCTCACATACAAACCTAGTTGTTGTAAAAAATATAATTTTCCTTTCATTGTCGGTATTTTTACCTTTTACTTTTCACTATTTGCAACGTGCTTATTTTGAACCCTCTGCGCACGTGAGAAGGTATTGGTCGCTAGTCGCCTACTATGGAGTACATATTATTTGCATGCAGCGACAATATTCAACAGTCACAATTCGAAAATTCTCATGACATTTTAGGCGCATTACCAACGTAACAATATGTCATTTATATGCTCATGTGGGTAAACAGCTCTACCAGCCGGCAAAAGAGTGGGCGTGTTATTAAAAAAAGTACACTGCATAGCACGATATAAAAATGAAAATGAAATGTGTACGTGAACTTGAAATCGAAATTGGCAAGGGCACCTATATTTATGTCCATATGTGAATTCATTTGTAGCAATAAAAGCGTCAGCTGCAATTTGAGGTCAGTTGATTAGTGAAATATATTACGTGAATTATTTCACTATTTGAGGCATAATTCATTTAATTCAAATCATTTAAAAACATTAATTCAATATTTTCCTTGCAAATAAATCAAAAACAATTAATTTGAAGTTTAATGAATTTTGAAAAAAATATATATATATCATATGATTTGACATCACGTGATTTTTTTATCAAATGATATTCGCAAATAAATCAATGAAAACAAGTAAAAATTTAAAAAATATAATATTTAATTTGATTCATTATTTTAAATTTTAAATTTTAAAAGTTTTAATAAATCTGTTTGATATCATATGATGTCACATCACGCGATTTTTTTCTCATATGAGTTTTGATCAAATTTCTTTAAAAATTGTGAAATAATTTTGTTTTTATATTTTAAATATGTGTTTTTAAAGTAATATTTTTTAACAAATTCTCACATATCGTGCGAAGTGACATCACATGATTTTATATCACATGACTACTATATTTATTGTATTAATGGCACTTTTTTCTTCATATAAGTATGAGTAACTTAATATTATTAAGTTTAGACTTAGATACCACATATTACGGTATATCATGGCAAATAATTTATTGTGATGTCATATAAACAAATTTTTTGTCACAAACAGACATTCATATCATATGCATATATTTACATTGACTGCTGATTTACTTAATACTAAGCTAATAAACTCTACAAATTACCGTTGCTAACGAGCTGAGTCAACTGATTATCAAATAGTTTAATTCTTTAGTAAATTATGGTCAATACAAGTTATTATCGTATTCCACAATAAATTTAAGGTTAGTGACATTATGGGTTTACAAATTATATTCTCAATGAAAATTTTAATTAAAGAAAAATTATAGCCAGATATTTTTATATATAAATTTTTACTATTTTTTATCAGATATTCGAATTCATACTCTAATATTTGGAAATGCGATCAATTTTGCTCTAAATTCAATTCACGTGATTTTTTTCTCAAAATTCTCCACTGATGCAACTTGTCATGCAATCAATATAAATAAAAATCACTACCAAATTAATATTATTAATAATCAGAAGATCACAATAATATGGCAATTGTCAGCAATCGCACATGATCGCACCTAAATGCATACACACACACACAGTAAAACAGCCAGTGATTGCTAATAACATACAAAACAACAAAATCAAAACGTTCAACAGCAATAAGATCACCAACAGCAGCAGTTAGATAGACAGCCAACCAGCCGGTCAGCCTGCGCGCAAACAACCACAGACGTCATCAACGCCATTAATTGTTTTATATGCAAATTCTAATACTTTACTTGAACCATCGTCCGCCCCTGACAGCGCTCTTTGGCATTCCAAATTAATGGTATCGAACATAGAATAGACGAGCGAGCGAGCATAGCAAAGCGCATCGCAACTACAATTGCTTCATTGATCAATCATTAAGAGTGACTTAAGTGATCTTGTCACGCTTGGCGCAGCGCAAATAACGCGCTGGATCTACAGAGTAATCAACACGCTTTGGAGCGTTTGCGCAGCATCAGCTGGCATTTGTAAGTGATAGCTGCTGAGAATGAATATACATATATGCATAACGTTGTTGCGGCAGCGAACGCATTTGTACTAGCAATGACGTTGATGCCGTTGATCATGTGAGTGTGTATATGTGTGTATGTGCAGGCGCAAACTTTGTGCGGTAGTAAAAGATTTTAATTAAATCGCACCAATTAAGCACATTCAGCGGCATTCAGTATGCCAAGCGCGCGCACACCAACAACGACGACGTCTACTGTCGTCCATCCATAGATGAGTTGTAGTTGCCGCAAACGGCTCTGTGCCCAGGGAGCTTTGTTGCAATCACACAGCTGTAGCGCTTTATAAGTCTGCTTGTGTTGTGCGGCATTAATCGAAATAGTCACATGAAGTTATATGCCACAACTCGCTTTACATATGCGTGTGTTGGTGTGGCATGAGCGACAATTAAGCAACCACAAGGCGACAACAATGGCAACACTGCCGACAGCAACAACAGATGCACCATCGAATTCCACTTCGCATTTTCTCTACATTTTTTTGTTGATTTATCAATTGTGTTCTTTTTTATTTCTTTTATTCATATTTTTTTCTTTTTCTTACTTTGTTTATTTGACTCTCTATCTCACTTGTATGGAAAATCTTATAAGAATGTCAGCATTTTAAGTGACTATTTGCGTCATAAAAGCGTCGACCTACTGACTGACGCACTGATCAGCACAATAAAATTTCATTTCGAGAAATATTGAGGTTTAAACATTTAACAGCATATTTATGTGTGTAACTAGGCTTTTTGATATTGAGGAATCAGTCCATTCTTTGTATAGAGTGTTAAAAGACGATTTGAGGGGTGCATCTGTACATGATCACCTTGTTCGACTGATAATACTTAGATTCTACAATCTGAGAAGGTACTAAATGTATCGATATTTAAAAGAAAAATTGGGCATAGATTACTATATGCCTAACAAAAATGTTTTATGTATGCAAAATGCTACATTTACATACAGAAAGGCCCTATCTCGAAACCAGAGTTCTAATATGTACTTTTAAAAAATAATAGTTTTTCCGCGAAGATGCAAAAAATAAAATCAGAAAGAAGTCTGAGAAGCATGTCAGAAATAATTATAAAGAAATCTGAAGTTGCATATTAACATAAAAGAATCAAATGCATATACATCTTATGATCATATATAATAATAGAATTTTTTGTGTCAAACATAATCCCCAAATTTAACAAGGACTCTACTTCTCCTTAACAAAGTCACGATCCTGCATATTGTCTACAGATTCATTATATGGAAACAAATAAAGTGATCTAATCTTTCAAATAAAGCATTAAATTGCTCGCAATCCCAGCACAAAGTCCACTTTAATAAACCCATTGATATGTTGCCTCATCGGCTTACTTGCCTCCTGCCGCATCTGCTATGATCTAAGCTGAGAATTCGCTTATTAATTTTATTAACTGTAGTAGACTATTGTTACATTTTTCTTTGCATTTTTTAATACTCACTAGCGTGTATGCATCATCCTCGTCTTCACTCAACGTTCAAGCCCGACTACTAATCTGTTAAGGTCAATCGATGTTAAGTAGAATCACGAATACCAAATTAATTGGTAGTGATATACGATATATAGCGAGCAGCACCCAAGTAATGGAGCGCAGAGCATACACTCAGTCATACAGACATATGCATGAAATCGTAAAAATATGTAAGGCAAATATAAAATATGCATGAATTGTGTCAATCTGTTACAATGTAACAATTATTATGACTACAAATTGGTGGTAGAGTAAGACAAAGAAGAAGACTTCAAGACATCTTACGCAGCAAACAAGTAAATAATAAATATCAATTTGCAAGCGCAGCACATATGTACATACAAATATATATGTACATATGTATATGAATGTATATGTATAACTTTCAGCTTGTTCGTATACGTTAACCACTTGCTAGTATTACGCACTTGTTTAGCGCAGCTTGATCGGTGATCACTTCAAGCTGCCGATGTTAAAGGATCGCTTGGATTTTCTGCTTATAAAATTAACACACATATTTTTTTCATATACATATTTATTATTTGTGTTAGTTGGCGCTGCCTTACTCAATTTATATTAATTTGTGCTTGCAACATTGCTGCACAATTGACGCTTGCGTAACGCAAAGTGCGAATGTTTCATTCCAGCAAGCATTCGATCGCACTGACGAGCTTATATAATCGCTAAAATGGGCGTTCCGCTGCGCTATTGGTATATATTAGACACATACACACACATGTTGTTTGAAAAAGTTCTTAGAAAGCATGGCACATAAGCAAACAACCGTCATGTTTTGCGTTATTGATATTTAATTGAGGACAGATTGTTTTTTCTTGTCTTATTTATCAAAAAGCTTGCATAACCTTAATAGAATTGGAGAAAGCAGATTTTGTTCGACGATAATGGAGATACAATGTATATAGATAACAGTGTAAGACTTTTAACTGATCATACAGAGATATGAGGCTTTTAGTGTAACTGCAAAGTATATATTAATAATTTTAGAACGAGTTAGAATTTAAAATTATCGAATGATTTCGTTGCCAGAACTTAAAAATTGAATATGTGTCAAGTACAAATGAAAAATGAAAAAAAATGCATGACATTTTTTTTGATATGCACTTTTTAAGTGAATCAATTATATGAGGTCTAGCGTTCAATTAAATTAGAATATTTTAACTTACCAGCTTTAGTTAAAAACTAGCTTTAAATTGAACTAAACACTTACATTTCAAATTCTAAGCTTATCGAAATATGTTTGCAGTGGTTTTCGAATTAAAATTTGATTTTGTTCAAATTGATTTATTTCAAACTCTCATTAAATTCTAAACTGCCCAAAAACTTCAACTTTTTGAAGCTTATCTTCTCTCAATTTCTCAAAATCGCACAAAATGATAAATAACAAATAAAGTAGGGCTAAGTTCGGGTGTAACCGAATATTTAATACTCTCGCAATTTAATTTTATTAATATAACATAAAATTTGACCCTCATATTCGTCATGTATATGGTATATTGAAAGTTTGAAACCCTAATATTAGGTATATTGGAGTTAGGTGAAGTTATGACCCGATTTCTCGTATTTTAGGCACAGAGGCATATTATTAAAAGAGAGATATTCCCTCTGAATTAATTCGAAATATCTGAGAGACTTATATATATTTTTGGTAATAATAATAATAGACGCACTGAGGTCCTCTAGTTTCGACGATTTTTATAGGAACGATGCCACACTAGTGCTGGGTTTATGCAAAGTTCTCTTCCGATATCTTCCCTAGAGCCTACTTTTTATCTTGTAAAGTAAGCGATTCAGATCAATTTCAAAGTTAGGCGTCGTTGTGAACTGATTTGGCCTATTTTCACAATTTATAATTGGGATACAAGGAAAATATCACAAACCTAATTTCATTTATGGACTGTATAAGGTAGTACCTAAAAGAAACGACTCTAGAAAAATTGGTTGATATAGCTTAAGTAGTTTACGCGATATGTACATAAAACTAAGTAGGGGCGGGACCACGCCCACTTCTAAAAAAATACATCCAAATATGCCCTTTCACAGTGCAATCCTTTATACTAAATTTTACTTCCACAGCTTTATTTATGGCTTAGTTATGACACTTTATGTGTTTTCAGTTTTCGCCATTTTGTGGGCGTGGCAGTGGTCCGATTTTAGCCATCTTCGAAAGCAACCTTTCTATGGTGCCATAAACACGTGTACCAAGTTTCATTCATCTTAATTTTTACTCAAGTTACAGCTTGCACAGACGGACGGATAGACAGACATCCGTATTTGAACTCCACTCTTCACCCTGATCACTTTGGTATATATAACCCTATATCTAACTCGTTTATTGAACTCTCTCTCTCTCTTAGCAACTTTGTTGCGAGAGTATAAAAAGCCCGGTAAAAATTCATCTATTCAATCTTTTCCAATTTTTTATAGTCTATAGAATCTCAGTATGGCTCGTTTATTATTGAGATATCTTAAGCTATCTCTACATCTTCCTTGACTTTATGTCAATGTGGCTTTATTCAAACCAAAAATGAGTCAAACTCTAAAAAAATCGATTCTAAAAACTGCAATATATCTATAGCGTTAGTAGAGAGTTAAGCTTGAGACACAGTGGAAGCGATTACTATAATTATAATACTTCTGCAGAAGCGCATAAACATTTCCATACCTGAAAATGTACTGACTGCGTATTTTTAATCGAAAAAAAAACACAACAGTTGCTTTAAAAATCATAACGAACTACCAACAAAAATTATATGCAGTCCTAAAATCAAATGAGGCATAAACGCAGGCAACATAGAATTGCTCTAAGCTATGCTTCTACCACAACTTAGTATTAGTGCGTCGATATTCATAAGGGATTCCAAAATCGACTTCCACCTTTTTTTACCTTTATGCACATTTTATACATCATTTTTTTATTTCAGCGCCTATGTCTGCATGGCATGCCAAATTTTGTTTGGCGTTTCTTTTTGTGTGCTTCACGCGATCAGCTACTGTTTGTCACAAAATACGATCAATCATCATATAGATTGCTAATTTTTGACTTGCACTCTACACTTGATTCGTTTAAAGCACGATTTTGTTGTATATATATATATGATGTACGTACATAAGTCCCTTGCGATCAGTTCTGAAGCGAATTTTTGTTTATTTCAATTTTGGGCCATTTTTGGTGATTTTTTCGCGATACTTCGTTCGTTAATGCATTTCGTTTAATTTGTACTTATTTTATATGCTTATAAGTGTCCTGTTTTATTGCTTTTCCATTTTATTTCATAAAAGAACTTCGTGAAGATCTTCGCTTGTTCGCCATCCATTTTTGGTATGCTTGGACATAGCTTAACGCTCGCGAAATTGTTACCCCATCTGAGTAGCTACAACTGCTCATCAGCGTCGTCAGCATCCTGCAGCTTCGCCTTATGAAGTGCGAAAATTCACTTATCTTCAGAATACTACATGTAGTACTACAACAACACAGCATATACCATATGCACTTCGCTCAACCTGTCAAATGTGGATCTGTTGCCATTATTCGCTTCAACGCGCCTGCTGCTCTCATCTGCCTCTGATTGGTTGCTGATTGTCTGCGCTGGTGGGTTGGTTGGTGGCTGCTTGCCAACCAACGCTGCTGCTTTTACTGCACGCAAAAAGTGTCAATCTTGTGATCTTTATCGGAAAATTAACGATTTTTACTCGTACGAATGTATCATGCATGCGTCTTGTTGAGCTCGTCATCGTCGTAGGAACGTCATCTTACGCATTGCGTACAACATTTTTGTGCAAAACACCAGCCAAGCGATATTTTTTTCGCCACCGCGCCAAAGAATTCCGTTTTATGTTATGTTCGAATATACTTTTATTCGTTTTTTTTTCGTTTTTTATATGTTGGCTTACACGAGCACTGATCGTGTTGCATTCCATGGCGTCTGAGATTATGTCTGCTCGTACCTTTGAACGGAAGTTTTTGCTCTGCTAAATACACTGATTATTGCTCTGCTGCCTGTTTGGGGTTCTCATGCCATTTTCGCCGATATGGATTTTTAGGATTGGGTGGCATTTGCTTTTTATACGCCTCTTAAACGTTTTTTGTTTGGATTGCGTGCAAGATGATTTGAGTGGATTTGACACGATCACCTACGGTATTTGTGGCGAATATTTTTTCATCGCCGAATATTACTTTTAAGTTATGCGTATTAACAGTTGATTTGAAGTATTTGTATTGCTACTGCTTTTACGTACTCGTAGGGGCGCCGCAGAAAAACACTTCCAGACTTATTGGCGATCGTGTCGGCTGTGCGCTTTTTAATTAGACGCAATAAAAACCGCAATACAAGCTTATGATTAAGTGTTTCAAAAGTCATGGAGTCTTTGTAGTTGGCTTTCAGCAGACAGTGCACAAAAAAACACACAAATCTGTCCACCGATCGTACTCAATTTGGCGATCGCTTGCCACATACTTACTTGCGCTGTGTACTGACTGCCTCGTTGATGTGACGATCCTCTGGTGATCATCGATTGAAAATAATTAAAAATCAAAATGCGTTTGCATTCTTGCGTTCGCGCTGCATGAATCTGGCAAAACCAATATCGCCGCACAGGCATGAACGGCGATCTGCAGCCACAAAAACACGACATACACACATGCACACGTAAAGCTTCGAAGGGAGTTCTGTGCAACAAATCGACGTGGTGTTACACAAAGATAAGCAGCGTCTAACCGTCGTGGAAACGGGTTGACAAGCGACTTCCACTGCAAGCTGCTCTGTCTTTTTGTTAGTTTGCTGGTTGTCTGTCGGAGGCGCGCGTCTGTCATCAACAGCGCCAACTTCGACATCATCAAAGTCATCAAAAACACAAGATGGAATGTCAGACGACGACCTGATCTCTGCAACAGGAATTTTGCCAAATTGCCAACTAACACACACATAGCGGAAAGCATAAATATATGCGTACAAGCGCAATTCCAGTGAATATCACTTTGTGCCGAACATTTAATTATTTATTTTTTGGTCAAAATGTGGTAGCATACAAATTTTGCAGCTCTTTGCTGTAGTGGAATTCACGCAGCACGCTATGTTATGTTATGTTATGCTATGCTGCAACATATCATCTCCTGGCTTTACTTAAGAATCCGCAGCGCAGCGCTGATGATTGGTTTGCTTGCAACCATATTTGCGCCTGCTGCAAGCATCGGTGTGCATGTATGTATGTGTGCATGGGTTCTTGGTCTGCTCATGTCCAATTGTAGGCATTCATAATAATAACAATAATCATAAAACAGAAGCTGTGCCATTGGCAATTGGCGAATATGTGGTGATGTCCGTCGTGGTGTACCAGCTAAGACGTACTGCAAATGCTGCGAGCTCAAGCCCGTCTTGCGTTAGTTAGCCAAAGGCTACTCTTCGCCTGCATTATGCACCCGCTATGCAATTGAATATACAAGTATGTATACGTATGTCATTGCATTCCCTAATTATGCTGGTTGTCACCAACGATCATTGGGAGCTTTTTCGACTGCAATTGTTTTTATTCGTCATCATATGTACATATATACATACATATGAGTGTTTGAGAATTTTTCGTATTTTTATATTTTTGATTTTTGATTAAAAAAAAAAAAATATTTTTATGCTTTTCACACTTACTCGGCTGTCTGACATTAATTTCGTACGCTTCGGTATGTTCGTTATCGCGCATGCGCAAAGCGTCTGCCATTGACATGCATTGCTTGTGTTATTTTTGCAAGAATTATTGATATTTTTCAAAAATGGTGTAAATAGACTGCAACCAGATTACATTCTATACACCTACTGAATGCGAGTAAGAAATTAATTCGGAAAAGGGTGGACAAGTTTTTGGACTAGTAAAGTAATTATTGGGTGGTGGACTGCAAATTGTGAACATTAAAATATTTTGAGAGGTCTTAAGACGCCACAAGAAGAGCTGAATGTCTGGATTAAGGATCAACATAAAGTTAGAAATAATCTATCGAAACTTTTATGGACTAGTTCAACTGAGTTTTTAACTGACTTAGCATAAGCGGGCTTCGCCTTCTCACTTAAGCTCGCCTCCAAACGGATGTCTGTTGGCTATCAAAGGGATACCTGGTCTAAAACCGGAAGTCGTGAGCTGCTTGAGTCATATCCAAAAGAATCGTTCCTAGCCACTCCCAAGTGAATGGCAATCAGAAACTTTCCTCACTTGCGTGAACTTCAACAGAAGACCCAATCACTCTAGTCTAATAGATGGTATAAATGATCGGATTTTTACTGGGTGTTTAATGAAAATTCCTCTTATATTAGTAGTATGAGTATAAATTGTATCTTACAAATAAAGATATATGTTTTTAATCGCCCGTCCTGTCTTGAATACTTCCTGAGACGATAAAGTAAGATTGTTTCTTATTTTATATGAATATTTTCATTCCAAAATTTATATAACAGATTTATCCTTATTGTGAAGAAAGTTTTATGTCATAGATTGTGTCTATTTCAAGGAATTTGGAGTATGTGGACATTAAAGTTCATCACTTTTTGAATTGTTGATCACTCAGAACCGCTCACACTAGCTCTTAGATAAGTATTTATCATGAAGCCAATTAAAAGTTTATTACCTCGAAGTTCGGTAAGATCTTCGGACTAATATGCGCAGTGGGAATTTAGAAATTTATGTGAGATTGATTTATTCAAAAACCTTACCATAGAAGACACTCAAATTAGAAATCATGAGAATAAACCAAAGTGTTAACGAAGTCATAAGAAATATTAAAAAAGAAGAAGAAAGAACGGTTGTGAATTCAACTTACCTCAAATAAAGGAAAGTGTCATATTATTAGTTTCGCTAAAAAAGGAAGCCAATGAGGGCTCTCTGTAGTGCCATTGTAATGCATTCTACTATTTTGCAAGCAATTTGTTAAACCATATAAACAATTTTGGATTGCAGTATTTTACTTTCCAATCTTTTTCATACAACATACATACATATGCCAATAAAACTCCTTATTATTAATTGCCTGGCCACCATTTTTGCTTGCCACTTATGATCCTAAGTGATTTTAGTTATCCCTAAAATGGCAAATATAATTTCAATAACTCAATCTGTACGTTTAATTTAATAAATTCCAATTTTCCCATTGCCTTTCAACAATAAAGCAATTCATATCATCACTCGCATCACATATTACTATAGGAGCTTTTCGCTTATGAAAAAAAGTAAACTGACGCAGCGACGATAATCGAACTGCATAATAATAACCATCTATTTATGGCATTCACCAGAGCACAGCACAACACCGGACCGCAGCGCACATAGTTGAGTATGCGTGCCTGACACACATTCAATAAATGTCTTGGGCAATACAACAATTCATCAAATAATCGATGTAAATATAATACGAATGCGCCAAAGTGTTGTATTAAAAGCAGACGATCATATTTTAATCACCGACGGCATATGAGTGCCGTAAACACACACACACACACACTTGAATAAAAATATTTCTGCATTTCTTCGTTGCAAGTATGTGTTGCACGTGTAAGATCGCAGTCAGACTGCAAGTAAGTGTACTTCACAAAATATTTAACAGGCAGACAGTGCGTCTTCTTGTTGCCCACGTCTTCTGCGTTGTGGCATCATCATCATCATTATTATCGCCACGGCAGATTGCTACTGCAAGCGGGCGAGCAAGATGTGCGCGCGATGATTAAAACACATTAAAAACTCCGGTAGCACAAGATGATCGTGCTGAGCGCGACATACTACACGTATACCTCTACACATACCACGTTGCATAAGGCCATAAAAACGGACTTGCTGTTTGCTGCAGTTGAACCAAAAAGGATATGGATGCGCATATTATACGAAATTTTTTTGAGTCAAATCTTTTACCCGCTCAGCGATGCTAGTGGCTTTGCTTAATATTTATTGCGAAAAAAATATAAATATGAAAATATATATTTTTATGAAAGCTGAGAAGAATTTCATGATGGAACTCAATCACTTGTACCTAGATCTTGATATAACGGCTCGATCGGTTATATAATCTTCGATTATAAGCTCAATTGAAATCATTAAATAAGTGGACTGCGACTTAAAAATAATTTTCAAAGGCTACTAATTGAAGCATAACTTCTAGTGAACTCATATAAGAGTCAAGATTAACCTATTTGTAGTAAATACACGATCACTTTGACTATTACTAATCTGTAACAACCTTATTCAACCTGCACTTTGCGAGTTTTTTTGGAAAATCTTAAACATGATTAGAAATTGACAAGATCGGGGTCATGTATTTCTTCAGGAAAATGTTTTGCCGAAATTCTTCTCAGACACTTGTCACCAAGAAGTCATTAAGGGATCATATATTACGTTAGGTGTGATTCAATACAATTTCGTGCTACTTATGACCTTTTTCTATATCAAGGGCTTAAAAATGTATGGATTCTTCACCTAAATAAGGCATTGCTGCACAACTTAGTACTTTATAAGTCTTATTAGAAATCTCTCAGCTTTCCCACGAGAAGAAATATACCCCAAATATCATGAACAATCAAAAATTAAAAGATTCACTCGATAAAAGTTAGACTACGATCCATGGTATCAACATCATTGCGTCAGGTAAGCTATGTTGCATATACGCAGATCACTGTTGGTAATATTTTTGAAGCGAAGAATACACATAAATCTACCAAAAGGACGCATTGCATTAGGTTTCCACCAAGGGATTGCATTTTTGTGCCAAAATTTGCGTTGTTGCATGCCACACTACGTGTTCTTGCAACACGGTCTCTCGATGCAGACATACATATACATATATTTATATAGAATGTAGAAATGTGTATATTTTATCAACATTTTTTGTTTTTGTTGTTGTTTTATTTTTTTGATTATTTTATATGTTGTTGCATTTTTCAAAGAGGCCACAACGACTACCTGTTGTGATGTGTGTTATTAAGCGACGTCGCGACGACAGCCAAACGTCAACTTGTAGTCATCATGCCAATCCGAAAAGAGTCAACCAAAGCAGACAACATCAACAGCGGCAACAACAACAACAATAACGATATTAGTTAGTGTAGTAATTTTTTGGCAAGATACATAACTTCGACAACAGTTTCAATTTACGCTGATCAACGGCGTTGATGTTCATGTTGCTGTCGAGACGGTTGGCATATGACCGTACATACTCGTACATATGTATGTATGTTTGTGCATTCCTGTGGGCCTTAGTGGTGGCTTAACTTTATTTTCTTATACATATGTATGTATACTCCTTAATGTTTTATTTTATTCTTATTTTTATTCTTTTGTTTTTGGGTTTTGTGGCAAGTGCAGAAGCTGCTACTTGATTTTTCGTAAATTGTAGTTTACTCTTGTGTTGTTTGTTGTTGACTTGATTTCGGATTTTTGGTACCAAAAATGCCATGTTGCGGTTGCCTACTAATTGATGTGTGCTACGTTGTCGTTTATATTGTTATTTGTGGTGTTGTCGTTTTTGCTGTTGTTGTTGTCACGCATTTTTATGCGTTTTTTTTCACCTAACTATCGAGTTTGGTTAAGTTATTTGTCAGTTGCATCGAGATTGATTTTTATTGGGTTTGGAGTTTATTGTTGTTTTTGTTATATATACATTTTTTCCCCATTTTTTTGTCATTGACATATTTGTTATGACACTTGTGTCAAGTTAATATTGTAAGCTTAATTTTTGGTATTGAAGGCGTTTATTTAGCTTCAGGAAGTCGCCTTTAGTCTTCTTTGCGTCTTAGAGTTCATCTAGACTCTTTTAGAAAGTAAAGTCTATGTTATACCTTCTCCTAAGAACCCGGAGTATATATTAATTTCAAGCTGCGTTCGTTTTTTAATAAGTCTGTATATGAAACACCCAATACTTCCTGGTGACCTTTATTTAATTTTTTTTGGAATATTCAGCATGAAATCCTTTGTCAGACGTTTGGACGTGCTATTATCTGTTGTCCCTAATGATATTTTCCGTTAAGGTCTCAATGTTTCGAGTCTTAAAACGACCTCACAATTGTCACTTTCCACAAAGTTCCTTTCTCTCAGAAATATTTAGAAACACTTCACACAACTTGCAAATTCGATAGAAATCTCGAGTCCATTAAAAATCAACTTAATTAGGATTCAAAATTTCTACAGATTCGTTAGTTTGTTCTGGTAATCTCCCTGGTCTTTAATAAATGTTAAGCGCATATCAAATTAAATCAGCCCATTTTTCTTGCCATTAGCATTCGAATTTCCGGTGACCAAATAATACGCATCGGCTTACATACATACATACATACCTGCGTACGTGCTACTTTTTCATTATTGTAAATACTCTGTATAATCAAAATCGATGCAGTAGCTAATATTAACATAATCACAGTCACTACATGGCCGTTGGCAAGCGTTGAGCCAACGCCAACAGCAAGCAATCAAGTGAGTGACCAAGCAACGAATTTATTTAAGAGCAAGTATACGAAGTGCCCTGCATATGTAAGTAACTTTTTGATCAACTACCGAACACTCGGTTACTCCACTCCACCAACTTTTTTATTAATACGCCGAACTGAGCGACAGGCTGACTGGCTGTGGCAGTTTTGTGCTGATCGCAATTTCAGCATAACTGCAGGGCGATCAATTAAAATTTTGATCGAATTTTCGTCAATTTGTGTATGATGCTTGACATGTGCCCGTCGCCAGTCACCGCAACACACGAACATACGAACATCCTACCGACCAACAGCCACATGATTGTCGCGGGTTGAGCTTCAATCAACTTCATCTGCATCAGCAACGGTAGCTCGATGTCTGTCTGTAGCCTGTATCCGCGACCATTGATGACTTTAGACTGTCGGCCCTGGCCCGCTACCCCTCGTTTGGACTTGATGTATCCGAGCTAAATCATAATGAAAGCTGCTGCAATTCCAACAGATCAATGTAAAAATTTTAACGCCTCCGGCTAAACGCTGACTGACCAGGGACGACAATACACCGCTATGCCAACAAAATGTACACAGTCAACCCAACCGCTAGCGGACAGTCACAGCGCCATTATATCTTCTCCTATACCTCCTGTATGCCGAGCTGTCCATGCGCTTGAAAAGGGTGGTATATTTTTATTAAAGCGTAAATGAATTTCTGCGGCCAATAATAACTGCCGAAAACGCAAGCCGAGCACTTGTCGCTCCCTCATCAGACGTCCTGCTTGGCCCCGCACTTGGTGTTTTTTCTTTTGTTGCACTGCTGCACTGCCGGAAAGATGATTATAACTTGAGATCGATCACTTGATGTCGTTGATCGCTAACTTGATGCGGCTACTGTAGAAAAGAAGTTGACGTACGGCGCGGCGCGCAGCCAGCCCTGCAGAAATAAACCCGAAGTATGTGTATGAAAAAAGTACTTTTCGTTTGGCGCTCTGTGTTGTTGTTGTCTTTTTGGTTTGCAGAAAATTATGTAGCGCAAGTGTATGCCGAAAGACTAAGTCGCTGCGAGAAAATTGCGTTATTAAATTTCAGTACACGCTTCACCAGCACCAACCCGCGCACCACCTGCCGGTAATGCGCACTTACTTACCTTCCTAGTAGCTGCAGCAACCGACTTTATTTGACAAGTTTAGCCTTGAGCTATGCAGCGTGTTTGAAATAAGGTTTAATATTAACTTGATTGAAGTATTTTTCGGCGTAGTGATTAATGTTTATCCGCAGGATCAACTGCCAGATCTTATGCAGATTTCACTGATAGCCGCATATTCACAATGAAGTGTTGAATTCATAAGAATTGAGTGTGGCAATCGCTTGAAATGCGGCGTAGTAAGGTGATGTGTATTAAAAAAAAATTGGAAAGTTACTCTTCGAGCTACTTAATTGTGTTATAAGATAAGAAAAAGGGGTTTTTTAAAAAAACTCGTTTCCATTCAAAAAGTAACAGTTCTTTCTGCGTAAATAGTGATAATCAAGACATCTTAGAAGGATATGACTTCATGAGCTGAAGATATACAATAAAAAATACAATATAATACAATATGAAGATATACAAGAGATAAACATATTTCTTTGCAGGTTGAAAATTGTCAGAAACCCTCCAATTACCGCATTATAAAGTCTCATTTCGGGAGTGATTTATTACAATCTTCTATATATTGCAGAGATTCGCATCCGTTAGCTACCAACTCATTCTTATCTTATTTATTCGTACTCCTGACTATGGCTCCTGACTTTCGCATTTTAAAAGCTTTTGAAAGCTCTAAAAGCTTACCAAGCTTCACCTTTAATTAATATATGTCCATTAGATAGAATTTAACAGAATTTCATTAAAACAAAAATATGTCAATTATTTATTTAGACATCCAAAGAATTCATAAAATTCCACGGGTTAATTGTTATGGCTTTTTTAATTAAAAAAAAAGAGTACAGCCTTTCGGAGCTTTTAAGCTCACACCATTCTTGTATTTATTAATTATGTCTGTTTAGATCATTATTTGCGTTCAGCTCAAAACAGCCTTTCGAAGCTTTTAAGCTCATGATATATTGAGAAAATTCAAACTTTTTTAAACTTATAGAACCTTGTGTTTACTAACTGGGGGTGTTTAGGTCTTTACTTTCCTTCAAACCACACAAAATAGTCTCGCGGAGCTTTTAAGCTTACTCCACATACTTAAGGAAAATGGATATTTTTGAGTTTTAGAGAACTCCTGATTTACTAAGTGGGTCTTTACTTGCCTTCAAACAACTCACACCAGTCTTTCAGAGCTTTTAAGCTTTCCGTATATTAAGAAAAATTAACTTTATTCTTGGATATCGTAAAAAGACATTGTAACTTTATGTTCATTGTCTTTAATAGCATTTGATTTTGGTATTATCCAAATTATTTCACCCTTTCAACGCTGCTCTTATTATAAAATTACTTTCACATTGACAATCTTCCTAATTCTCTGCTCATTTGCCACAATTAATTAAGTTGTTGAATGCTTATGACTGAACCACACTGAACTTATTTAACCTCAACGGCATGCAGCTTGATGATCTTCAACGATCATATACATACATTAATATATATACTTGATTCACAAATTATAACAAAAACATAGCACTGTAAGCAAAGAACGAATAACTTTCAAGCCATAAGCTCGCAATTAGAATAATTGGAATACTTTCGAGTAGAATTCTTATTATTTTTTGTGCGCAGTTGACCCAAAGATCACAAGTGAATGTGCATGGGAATCATTAATAAAGTTAGATCTAACAAGAAATCTGTATAACGCGAAGATAACTGCGCAGTAAAGCGTGTACTTTAAGTTTCATTGAAATAACAACCGTTGACTTTACGTCTATGTATTCGTATGGCTTGCAATGCGTAACGAATTTAGCTGCTTTTCCAACGCTTTGTTAAATTTTCGCTAATAAAATTATTGATGGAATTTTGTTGATTTCATTGAAATGACAAGTGACAAGAGCAATGCGGCGAAAAAAGTTCAGAAAAAGCTATAAATAAAGCATTGTAGGCAATAAGCAAGCACACGTTCTTCTCATGTATTTACTTAGCGACGCGTGAAAGCGCAAAAATGGACGATAAAGTGAAAGAAGCGCACAATAACAATAAGGAAAGTAAATAAATAATATAAAATAAAATAAATAATTAAAAGTGATCACGCTGATCGTACGATTGAGACATGTGAGGCATTCAATTAGGGCACTATGCCTGCGTCTGCCCGCTCTCGTTAGATTTTCAAAACCTAAATTAAATATATTTAAGAGTAAAAGCTGTTATTTATTTGTATTTGTATGTATATTTTTTTAATAAAGAAAAATCGTACAAAGCGTAGACAAAGTGAAGAAGGAAAATGTTGCGCCAATCAAGCGCCGCAGCTTCTGTGTATGTTTGTTGTCCAATCATTAGAAGCTCTTGGAGCGCTGATGGGCAAACAAATCAAGTGGCAGCAGTAAGTAAATCAATCCAATCACAGTGACAATCAACGCAGTGTCTGTGTATTTATTCATGCACACGTGCATAGCAGCTTTTCAATGGTGATCATGAAATTGATTGTGCCGATCAGTGACGATCTTTCGCTACACAAAAGATCACCAAGCGTGGCAGAATCGCTGGAAATTGGGTTGTTTGCTACTCAAGCAGTGATTACTCGTAAAGGCGAGTTGCGCTGACAATGATTGAGAGCTTTGACAATTAGCAGCAAATTTCCAAAACTAATATTGGAAATCACAAAAACCGATCAATTTACACATATTTATCTATAGTTGTGCGTATAAGCAAGAGAAATTCGTTGCTTAAAAGAAATAAATAAATAAAGAATAAGAAGAGCAATAAAAGACGCTACCAGACAATTAATTAACTGTTGCTGGCTTTCATACTATTATGCTAAGCCAACATTTATTTAAGTAAATAAAGACTTGAATAACACACAATTAGTATATGAATCAAAGCATAAGCCTAACAATTATCAAATTGTTGTTTTTGTTTATTTTTAAGATCTAAAACTATGTATTTTCTTTTACTTTCAGAGTCAAGCCTTGGCGTTGACACGCGCTGCAAATGCCGCCGCCGCCGCTGCAGCCGCCTCAGCCAATGCAGCAGCCGCCGCCGCTGCGCAGGGCATCAAACCCAGTGGCGCAGCCACACTAGCCGAATTGGCGCTGAAGAAAGAGCACTCCTTGTCACCACCACACAGCATCGGCAGCGCCAGCAGCGCAACAGCTGGTGCTCTACCAAGTGCAAATATCGATGAAGGCGGTGGGGGTGGCGTAGCTGCGGCCAATTATCGGCGACGCCCCTCACTGCAAGGTGTACAAGACAAGCTGGCGCAATTGCAAATGCAACATCAACAGCAGCAGCAGCAACAACAGCAACATTTACAACAACAACAGCAGCAACATCAACAACAATTGCACGAACAGCATCAGCAACAGTTGCGCGAACAGCTGGCCCACGATGAGGCGCGCAGTCCGCGTTTTGGCAATCTGGCTGCCAGTTTGAGTGTTGGCGCCGGCAGTAGCGCTATTGTGCGTTCGCGCTCCACAGATGCCAACTCATCGCCGAATGCCACAGCGCATATGGGCGCAGACAACGAACGTCACATTTCCTCAACACCTTCTAGTCAGAACGCGTCATTGGCTGCGACACCAAAGCTTCTGGAACGTGATGAGCGTGGCGGCACCGGCTCTGGTGGTGGTGTTGTTGTTGGTGCAAATCCAGCATTGGTTGGCAGCATTAGTTGCTTGCCACCGGCTGCGTTGAATGCGGTTGCCAGCAGTATGGCGAGCGGTGTGGCTGGCGCGCTGCATTCCAGTGTTGGTGTGCCCACACAGGCGGAGCAACTATTGTCGTCGACGCCGTCGGCTTTGGAAAGCCGTGCACGTGAATTTGATCCAGCGAAAGTTAATTGTGAGTACAAATATTTGTTAATATTACAATACCATTTATCGATAAATCAGAATGCCGAAATTCCTAAAATTTCTAGTATTTTTTTTTTAGTAAAAACATATCTTGTAAAATGTGGATCCCAAAATTTATTGTTTCGAACTTTTCCTAGATAAAAATAGTACATCAATGTTAAATATTTGATTTCATTAAAATGGATACACTCTTAATCTTCTCTCTCACTCACCATAATTCTTCTAATGCCGTTCTTCAAATCCATCAGCTGCCTTCTCCAATTACTTGTATGATATATTTCAAAATGTATTGCTTCAAATTCGTCTTGTAGCAACCGCTTTCTCTGTGAAACATTCAATAGACTCACACTCATACAAATACACCCGAACTCTCTCTACGTTTCCAGCCTAACCGGATTTCCTTTTACTGCTTATCCACAAATTTATATGCACACTTATCCCTCAATTATAATGATGCACCCTGCCAGCCAGGCCTAACCACTTTCCCCTCATGTTTCTTCAATTACTAATACCAACGCACACGTTTGGGTTGTTTTGTTTTTGTATTCGTACGTGTGAGGGGAATAGTGGTTAAAAAACTCACAAGCAGCTATGCTGGCCTATGGCAAACTCACCACTTTTGTGGGTTTAAAAAACTTCGGTTTAACCAGCTTTTTCACCACCTTTGGCTGGCAGGGCATGTAGCAGTTTACGTACATACATATACATTAAGTACCTACGTATCCAACATTATAAAATTTATAATCCCTTTTTGGCTTTGCTTTTACGCTTTGGCAATTTCTCTGCCGCTTTGCTTAAGCACAACCTTGTGTGCCCTATTATTATTTATTTCCTAATACTTTCAATGCTTGTTCAAGGATTAGTTCGTCTCGTTTGTCGCCCCTCCTCGCTCGCTGCTTTGCCACTTCATTAAAATAATAACATTTCACACTCGTTTGATCAAATCACAAACGATTCGCTTGTGCGACTAACTGTAGTCAAGGTATGAGCGTGCAAAAGTGGTGTAGGGGAGAGGTATTAATGTTGTAGTGGATATATAATTGAAGTACTATCTATGTCTGCAGAAACCATGTGTTTTTGCTATGTGGAGCCATACATACTCGTACAATAGGCAAATCCTTTAATCCCATGCAATAAGTACGCATCAAAGTTTAGTTGAAAGATATGTGTCTATATTAAGGCAGAATATTCAAAGGAAAGTATGTTTCTATATTAATATAATATTCTTCGGATAGATGACTTTATTTTACCGATCAATGGGTTAATATGTATTTTTGTTTGGAAGTCAGTTAATAAAGTTCGATTGAGTCTCAAAACGTCAGATATATGTAGATATTGATGGATCGATCGAAAATCTGCAGATCAGTTATTAAAGTTCGATTATTTTAGTTTTATACTGATTACCCACCTTTCGAGTGTATTCCTACCATAAAACTTTTTATTATTAGGTCTACAACTATGCTTCCTCCGTTTTTTTTTTTGTAAATTTAAACGGTTACAAATGTCGCTGATCCTCAGCCGCACTTTTCTTGGAATTAAAAAAGAAAAGCAAAATTTCCAGCAAATGTCGAGAATCCGGCTCAAAAAGTGACATTTTCAGTTGAGAATAAATTTGAGATGCAAACAGATCTCTACAAATATTTAGTAGGGTTAATGTTGACACAAAAGTCCAAGATCGATATAAAAAAAATCGATTTAATCGACCAGTGCTTGACCCTGGAGACATTCCCGCAAACGTCGCGGAATTCGGCTCTCAAAAAATGACATTTGGAGTTGAGAATTAGTTTGGGATGCAAACAGATTTCTACAAATATTTAGTAGGGTCAATACAAAAGTCCAAGATCGATATAAAAAAAGTCGATTTAATCGACCAGTGCTTGACGCTAGAGACATCTATTGAAAAACGGCGGAAGCAAAGTTGTAGACCTTCTATCAGTCGCTCGAATTCGGATTAAATATTACGAAAATACAGATTCAAACTGTATTACATCTTTACCCACTGCCTACACAACATAACTCTTATTTTTGTATAATAATATTTTCAATTGAAACTGTTTTCTTTCTTCTAAATTCCGATTTTAATTATCTAATTATAAACTAGAATTATAATGCTAAAATTCCTCTATATTCATTAATTTTGATTCGAATTTTCGATAATCCACTACTAATGCACGTAGTCAAAGAGGGAGATTTTAAATAAATTGCCTCCACTCAGCGAAATATAAAAGTAAGCTGATCAGCCTGGCATTCTCGATTTTGCCCAAAAGGCAGGCTTTAACAGTGAACCCTTTTATTTGCGGCAAATATTACACACAAAATACAAACAAACACATGCCACAAAGCAAACAAACCGATATATAGATGTGTGTTTACTCATTGCTGCCCTGAAGCTACAAAGCGATGGCATTAAAATAATTCAAAAACGGCTTAGGGATTAAAGGGATTAATCGGCCACGCTAATGAAAATTGTAACATTGCGGTTGCGAGGCAAATATATATGCTGCCACAAAATTAAATGCATATCCGCACATGTGTGCTTGCAATATATCGAAATATAACTGTATAAATGTGTGCTTGCTTGCTAAATGAAAACGGACTCGTTGAACCAAAGCGGCAGTAAATGATAAAGCAAAAACAAAAATCGAACAAAAAACCAAAACGATTTGTATTTAAGAGCAAAGCTCTTAATTCGCCTCTTCAGTTGCCACTGCTGTTGTTGTTGTTATTGATTTTATTTTCATGCAGCAGTGTTAAAGGATTTCAAGGATTGCCTAAAAATGTGCATTTAAAGGAAAATATTGATTTTGGGCGCTTACAAATAAATCCCTGTATATGTATGAGTATAATATCAGTAATGTATATGTGTTTGTGCTCATTTTTATAACGTTTGCATAAATGTAATATCTATAGCTGTGTGCGCTTGTAGAAGGATTAGCGCTAAAACCACAACATTGTATAATTCCTATAATGCTTTCAGCACAAATAATATGCAAGAACTCGTAAAGGCGTGAAAGAGAAAGTGAAAATATTTTTATATGAATTAATTTTATTGCAATATTAGCTGAGATTTAAGGATACCATTTGGAACGACTTTTTTAAAATTAACCTTTATAAGTTAATGAAGAGTTACTAGAAGCGCACTGACTCCGATTCGAGTAGAAAATAGTTATGAATGAAGATCATATCTTTCTCTAGATCTCTAGTTCATTCGAACGGCAGTCAAAGACCTTACAAACACGTATCAGTATATTATATCCAATCAAAAACTGCTTTCTCGGCAGCGGTTCCCAAAACGATTTTCAGAATTTTATATTCTTCTACAACAACAACACTAAAATATAGTAGTCAGATCATAAGAGCTCCAAATTTAAAAATCCACCTTTCAATGTCCAGAAGAATTGTCAATATCAAATTTTCAATATTTAAATTTTATTTTATTTAATAGTTAAAATATCATCTTAGTATGATCCATAAACTCTATGAACTCATTCCCAAAACCCTTACGCAACAGATATGCATATATACTCGTATGCTTAGAAGGCTATCACAGCACATGCTTTCACATGAAATCTCAGTGTGTTGCGTACGAACCTCAAACAACAACCCCAGCAACAACCACCAGCTGTGCCAATGTGTTAAAGTCAGTGTTATCCTAGCAATTTTGCACATTGCCACGAATTGTTGGGCTGCCTTAATCTGTAGCCAAACAAATTCGCAAGCGAAAATTCCAAAACACACACACATGCTCTTACATGACGCACTCACTACGAGTTAGTATTGGTAAAAGTTGCTGTAGTGAAGCTGAAGCCGTAGCAGGAAGTGTGTCACTATTTTTGGTAAGGTTTGCAAGGAAGAAGCATATATGCAAATGTATGTGTGGAGACACAGATGAACTCAATATGCCGAGTAGGTTTTTAGGCGTTTGCACAAGTTTATCACTATAAACGATATTACCTCTTGGTTATGCTACTTAACATTAGAAACAAATATGATGAACCTTTTCTACGATTAACAAAGAAATAGATATACATTAAGCACATGCATATGTACATATATCTACAGTCATGCTAACTCTCATTCAGACAAGTGTTCCTGAAACTCTTTTGTATTCACCTCTCTGCTACTTACTACTCGTATTCGATTTTGAGCCGCACGTACAACTCATACTTCTCATACATCCTTTTGTCCATCAACAAATCCGCACATTTATCATCATCAACAACAACTCAATTTGTACATATGTACATATAAACACTATGCACATGTATGTATCTTTATATATGCATAGTTGTTTGTGCTTTGTCATTTTGCCGCTGACAATCACGTCAATGGCGTCATTCATCGATGTTGTCGCCAACTATCTAAATTCGTCCCCTCCAAAAGCACCTAGAGAATACTGTTCCGTCTCACCTCTGCCACTTTGCCTATTATGAATGTTCTCATCTCAAATGCCGCGTATATAAATATATATTGTAGAACGACGAAATGCTGCAAATCCTTAATCCAAAGGATTTCCCATCACCACATTCAAATGTGTGTGCACAGCTCGATAAATCTGAAATCGCATAAAGACGGGCACATCAAATTACATAGCTACATACATCCACTGTGTTTGCTTGTGTAAATATGTTAGTATATTTAATACATATAACTGAGTGTGTTGTCGCATGAATTTCTATCACTTTGAGTATTAGCAGGTTGTTGAAAGCAACATGTGTGTGTTGTTGCGACTGTAATATGCTGAAGGTATTTAATATTAATAAAATAATAACAAATTTATTTTTGTGAAGTGTTTTGGGTTCTAAATTTCCAAATTAATAATTTAAAAAAAAAAACGGAACCAAAATTTCACTCAAAATTTTAAGTTTAGCAACTGAGTATTGAAAAATATTGTTTCGAAAATTTGATTTTTTTAGAAAATATTTTTTTCGAAAAAAATTTTGAGAATTTAAAATTTATATTTTTTAACAGAAAATTTTAACTTAAAAAATGAAGTTTTAATTGACTCATTATTTTAAATAAAAAGCTTTTTCGTAATGAAAAGCTTTTCATAAACAGATTTAAAGCCTCCTTGAAGACGTTATTAAACTCATTTATTAGTATCCGCAAACGTCAAAAGAAACTCATCCATTTTAATACAAAATTAAATATATCGAGTTCAGAACTCAAACCACGAATGCTTTCGCACAATATATCATTCTAAAGCAACCCATATGTTGATGCCTCAAAGCACCTCCTGCAGTAGGTGATTCACAATCGCCACCACCTCAACTGAATTTCACTAAAAATAACAACAACTTCAATATGCTGCAAATCCAGCAGCTACACTATCGCCAACATAGAACAGAGCCACACAATTGCTAAAAGAAGGCTTGACCCGCACTTACCACCTGCAAAGCTACGACTGCAGAGTGTCATTGAAAAAGCTTAGCTTGCGATGGCCGCAATTGTAAGTAACAACAGCCTTCAAAACACACCACATATCAAAATATTTCGTATTTGTTATACAACACATGGACATAGCCTCACATCGCAACGATGAGCAGAGGAGCAGCGCAGGGCAAACGCAACAACTCAACTGATCCATGCGTATTCAGCTAAGTAAGTAAGCTGCCGAGTGAACTCAAAATAACTACAAAAACAACTGAACTTGTTAAACTTACTGTTGTTGTTGTTGTTATTATTGTGTATACTCAATATATCCAACTGAGAATATGCCAAACGTTGATAGAGAGGTTTTATGTGTTAATTTTTGTGAAAATCCTCTATTTGATCAGCAACATCAATAGTATACGTCGCAAGCGTAAGCTTACGCATACACACATTTACACGAATATATGTATGTACTCACATGTATATATGTATGTCCTCACATGCCCGCACATAGATTTATACTTAGTATTTGAAATATTTGCCACAGTTTGTTGCATGCTTGTGTTGAGCACTTTATGTGCCTCGAACGAGTTTGTGCGTTGGCTTGTTTGTTGTATTTGGCACCTCATGTGCATATTTACAGTTGTATCAACTACGCACAGGTGTCATCTGTACATATGCACAAGCATATAACACTCGATGCGGAGAACGTGCCTCCAATACGATGTTTTTGTTTGGCAGGTTTTGTATTAGGTGGGGGGTATTTATACGAAGAGGATTAAGGATTTTCAGTGCCAGAGCTCTTTACATCTAAACATTTATAAATAACAATAGTTGCACGTTCATCGAGCATATTCAGCAAGTGACGGATGCTTGCAACACACTTACACACATGATGTAGTCGTAGTCTGTTAGCAATATGAGCCTGGCAATCCGAGAATCCAACAGCGCGCACAGTCATACTGTCAACTAACCAGCCCACCGGCTCACCAAGCCCACCGGCTCACCAAGCCCACCGGCTCACCAAGCCCACCGGCTCACCAAGCCCACCGGCTCACCAAGCTCACCGGCTCACGAGCCAGCCAACCAACCGGCCAACTCAATTCAATGCTCAGCGAGGAGCCTTATGCAACAACAGTAGCAGTAGCAACAGCAACATAACTTCACTTTGCCATATAAATATGTATAAATGTATGTGCGAAGCATAGTTATTGGCGCGCACCCACAACAGCAGCAAACAACAACAGCATGACATGAGAGCTTAGTTGAATGGTTTAAGCGAGTTGCGAGCACAACAGTTATTGTTGCCAGCTATTGTATTGTATTGTACTAGTTAGCAGCAGTAGCTGCAGCAACACTTGTTGCATGTTTGCTCTAAATGCCACAACAATACAATCAACGCCATATCGCATATGCATATTCATATGTATCCATGTGTTTGTATAGCAACATTTATACAGCAACACACACATGTTGCTGGAAGCACTCGGCAATAGCAGATGTCAACTGACCTTCCTGCGCGCCTGTGTATGTGTATGCTTTATTTTTCTTATTTTGCATATCAGTTTAGCTGCATAAATTTTCTTTCCTCTCAGTGTGTGTGTATATGTTTGTGTTTGTTGTGATATGTGCGTGTGTAATTTGGCGTTTATAATTTATGATGTGATTAAGTTTTTGAAGGGAAAATGTTATGAATCAGCTTTGAGTGGCTTAATGCTATAATGAAATGTGATGATTTTCGAAAATTTGCATAGCATTGGCCATGCGTTTTGACTTTTAAATGGTGAAATTAATGCTAAATGAAATTATTTTGTATATTTATTGTGGGGGGAACATGAAAAATATATTAAAAATTCTTGAAATTTAATTGGATTTAAAAATATTTGTGTGTGAAGATGAAACCAGCTTTTGATATTCTTAAAAAAAATTAATAGGAAAGGAAATTCGGTATAAAAGAGAATTTATTTTGCTAACAATATTTTTCTATTTTTTTTTTAATGGAAGCAATATAATATCTTAACCCTTTTGCTCAAGTTATTACATTATTACTTATATGCTTTAGAAGCCAGGATAATGTTTTTCTTTCTCTCTCCCTTCCAATGTAGGCTAGTCAGTCACCAATCTAGACTAAGACTAAGCTACTTTAATTCTTTTTCAAAGCGGCTTCTTTATAAAAAATAGCACAGAATAGCAACTCTATGTGGTGCGACTCTGAGGGTTAGTTGACTCTAGTTGACTCAGTCAAAATCAAGAGGACTGCGAAAATGTAAATATGACCTAGAACCGAAATATAGTAACATTGAGGCCCATATCCCGAACCACTTCGAAAATTACCCTGCACCAACATGATGCTAGCCAGTAGACTTAAGGTGTTACATGGGCTTGGACTGAGAAAAACGACCTTATTTCAAAAATGTTTCTATATAAAAATTAAATTAAATATTTAATTCAAAACTTTGATTGTCCTAAAGATATACATTTAATGAGGGATTACTAAATTTGTTTAAGAAAAGTATATAAAACAACAATGACGTCACAGCATTTCAGTCGTGCCTTCGGGGATAACAGGATTAACTGAAGTATTTATAAAATTCTTCGTCCAAGCACTTTTAAATTATATCTCGAAGACCTGTTTCAAATTTCATCGAAATCGATTGAGTAGTTCCCGAGAAATCTTAACAACCGACTTTGAAAACACAGTTCTGAGAAATACACTTTTTGAAGTATCGAGTGACATCCCTGCTACAACTCAGACTGTATCTCCGTAAATATTATTCGGATTGACTAACCGATCAATCCATGTACACCTTAATAAATGAACCCAACCCATTCCATCTCTGCAACAACATATGTTTTTTGTTTCTGTTTATAATGAGAGTTAACACATATTTAATTTTCTCAAAAGATATATAAGTTTCAACATAATACATATTTGTGTTAAAAATCGATGATCGATCTTGTGATGATCGTATATATGGTCACTATATATACGATCCCTATATCTATATCAATTTATAATCAAAACCTTGAAGTACTAATTCTTGAGTAATTCGACAACAAATAAAATTTGGCAAGCTTTTGTCGCGCTCTCTCCTTATCCACCACACCTGTCGAGCTTAAGCATTAAGCATTATGCAAACTCCATATGTGAGTAGATTTGGCACAAAATTTTAAGTCCCAAACGAAATTCACAGGCATACGAAAATGTCAAATGTAGCATATGTATGTATGTCAAAGTATGTGTGAGAATGTGTGAATGTCGCCGGAACACATATACATACATACAAAGGTATGTATATATATAATATGTATAAACGCAGGATCGTTGAAAATAGTGAGCCATAGAAAAATACTCGTATCTGTAATTGTTACACCTCTGCCAGTGGATTTAGTAAGAATTGATTTGGAGCGCAACACAAATACAAACAGATAAACATAGATGTTTGATTGTGTGTGTTTCGCTGAAAGTTCGATTTGTGAGCAGCGGCGGGCAGGAGAGAGCGTATTCGAGTTATAAGCAAAAGGGATTTGCACAACAAAAAGCTTTTTGTGCGCCAGCCAACATACTACAAATGCTCCATCAAACAAGCACATATGCATATAGAGATATTTGCCTGCACATACACACACACACAGCTAAATGCATTTACCTTTGTATATGTAAGACAATTTATTCGCATGGATTATACACTGACACTGAAAATATTGTGCGCTGGTTTGTGTGCGACTTAAGCACATTACAAACACTCACAAGCAGCTCGGAAGCGCTCACACATATACATATGTACATATGATTCAAATACGTGCCGCTGTGTGTGTGTGTTTTAGTACGAATTTTGCTACAAATGAATTCGATAGCTAAATTTATCTACGAAATGGGACAAATTTCGAGGATTCAAATGTGTTTGCCATACAAAATCCTAATCCTTGCGCTGCCGCCTGCGGAGTGCTGCTGCTGCTGCTTCGCCTTCCACTATGTAGACTGTCATGTTGCTGTTGCTGGCTAAAGCTCTTGCAGCAGTTGCTTCAGCCGTTCAGCTGAGTACGCTCAGCGCACAAATTCTAAACAAGGTTGCAAGCCAGCCAGCCGGGTTGTGGTAATAACAGCTGAACTACACAAACATGCACGCCAACATACATAAATACACTTTGAATGGTAACAACAATAACATTTGCAATAACACTTGCAATTGTAGCTAAAGCAACTACACATACTTACAATCATTGAGAGTTGCTAGCAAAAGGATTGAGCAGCTTAGTTGTATACCTATACATATATAAATTTACGCTTGTATTCAATATCCCATGCAACAAAAACATTTTGAGAGAGCTTGCGAAAAAAAAATTTCCTGGATCTCACCGTACGATATCACCAAGTTTCTGAATTTTCAAAAATTGAACATACAAAAAATAGGACTATCAGTACTTCTCGAAGGACTGTTGTTTCTACTTTGGATGGAACCATTAAACAGGTCTCGCCTTGCATTAAAGGCTGTAGGGATCATTAAAAATATTTTCTGTCTACACTTAGTAGTTGGGAGAGCCTCAGCTCTCGCCGCATCGAGATCGTCAGACTTTTGAGAGTTGAACGAACCACAATTCTTGGAACTTTTCTCGATGGTGATTAAACTAAATATCTTATTCACATTGTAGTAGCCAAAATCTCACCTTATTCTTCTTGTTACCACGTTGTGGGCTATATTGAAGAACTAGGTTTGTCTTTCTCTGGGTTCCTGGATCTGTTAAAGAATTAGATAAGGTATTTCCTAAGACCTTGTTCTTCTTGTTGCATGGTTTTGGATTAGATTGAAGAACTAAGTTGGACTTTTTCTGGATGACTGAATGTAGTCAAGAATCAGATAAGGCATTTCCTACGATTTTCGTCGTTTGTTCTCTTTCAAATAACTAGTCCGGGTTGTTTTAACGATTCTGGTACTCTTACATATTTGAAACTCTATCCAACCTTAACTGACCTAAAATAAGTCATTCGAATGATAAAACAACATACTCTGTAAGCCATGTGAATTATGAAAGACTCCACTAGATTTGACATCTACCAAAACCACTATGACATCGGAATCGTCTAGAAATTCAACTTAGTTGATCGGTTTAAAACAAAAATTAAATCTGTTCTATGTATAACCTTTTGGTTTACTGGGCTAAATGCATTCTCCTAATTCTGCTTCTCACACTGCTATGTGCATAACCCTCTGCGTTTGGCATACACTTAAATGTGCGTATTATAAACGGATTAAAATTCGCCTCGCATTGGTGGAATGAGGTGGCCTGAAAGATACATACATATAGAGCAACCAATGAATGGAGGCGCTCAGCTGCTGAGGCTGTTGCCACACTGCAACGCACTGCCAATATCAATAAGCATATGCATTCGTAAGCTTGACGACTAGGCTCTGGCTCTGCTATTCACCTCACCCGTCAGCACCTCCACCAGCTATTATGCCGATCTATGGCGCTATATATAAATATGCACCCATATCTCAGCATCTAATTCGTACGTGTTGTGTTTGCGTGTGCTTGCAACACATTGGTGCGTCATAATCGTAACCAACCGGCAACAGTTTGGTAAAAGATTTAGGCAAAATAACTATCATCATGAGCAATACGAAGACATAAAGATATTAGCACTAACGACAATACAAACAAATACAAATGTGTTAATGGCAATAGATGTCGCAGTAAAACGTATGCCTACACACTTGAGTGTGTGTGTTAATCGTGTAGATTTAGTGCTTTCTACATATATGTATCTCGTTCTCTGCTTTTCACCAAAAATCTGCTGATTTGACCTGAGTATGAAATATTTGTTATTGTTATTTTTGCTAAGTTGAAAGGTGTAACTATTTCGATCTGTGTTTGTATGTAGCGTACATGCTCTGCAATTAATCCCTTCTTATGCTTATACTTATGTGTGTAGCTTCGACTCGCTTACACTACATTTAAAGAGTTCTTAGAACTGTTCATGTTAATTAAATTGCATAATTATCCTATTGAGGTTGGCCTTGAGAGTGCATGTGTACTCGTCTATATACATTTGTATCAAATCAAAGACTTAATGCTGTTTTAAATATGCAAAGACGTACTTACGATAAAATAGCAAAAATAACAGTATTTAATTATTTTATTTACATTTAGTAAATAATTTAGTAATGCAAGTGCAAATTGTATTTGTTGCTTATGTAATGGATTATAATAAATTAAGTCAGTGCGAACATAATTAATAGTTTTCATAGGAAAAAAAATGCCGTCGATAAGTTCTAAGATTTTGCACTTTTTCTTCAATCAAACACAAAAGAGTTCTAAATAACTATATTTGTTAACACCAGGTAATACCATCCAACGATCTCTCCCAAGTTGGAGAAACATGTTCTAGACAGTGCTGTGTTCTTAATTCCCGTCTTGAGGAAGGAAGTTCGTATATACTATAATTATTTCCTATGGACAATAGTCGAAATCTTTAGACTTCCAGCAGACCTTATATCTGACTGCACAATTTGGTCACAATCCTTATTCATAGCCCGTAGAACCTACTATTTTAATATATTTATTGTTGCTGTTGCTCAATAGAATTTAAATATTTTGTTGTTGTTATTATTGATGTTCAGCACATGATGTATTTATAGATCCATATGACCCTTAAAAATATGATTCTAAATATTTTTTAGAAAAAGCCCATAACCATAATGTGAATACCAAAAATATTATAATTTCAGAACTTAAATTTCAATCATTTTACATATATTTAAACACCTATCTGAACGAAGCAATACAAAATTGCGCTTTAATCCCTTTGGCTTACGTCGCTGTTGGATATACTATACACATACATGTATATTTGTTGCTGTCGCAGTCAGCTTCAGCATCAGCAAAGCCTTAATCCGCACGTACAGCGTTTGCTAAATGCTTCAACGTCACTTTTCATGCTGATATTTTAAATGATGGCCCAACGCCTAATCCTTAGCTTTATGCATACATATACACAAAGCTACATGCGCCTCCACTCTGCGCCTCGCTCTCAGGCTCCCTCTCCACACCCGCTCAGCGGTAATCCCAGCATTGTACGTTCGGCACATTTTGCTCTCAATCTATCCATTCGTTTGCAATCATCAGCCAAAACAGTCAATGTGCGAGCTGTGTGATTAATGGAAAATTTTGCAAATTATTGTTATTAGTTGTTGTTGTTGTTGAGTTTCCAATATACATATCCGAATATGTATTCGTATCTATGGCTTACGTAGACTTTGATATAAATTTTATGACTGTCAAATATGAGGCAACTGCTGTGGGCCTATCTAGAGACATATATGAAGCTTCTATACATTTATAAGTATACATATTTCTTATACTTATATGTATGTCAGCGCAAAAATAACAAAAGCAACGTAACAAAACACTCGAGTAACAATAACAATAATCTCATTGACAACCGGACGTGCGAGGGATTTTACTAATCCGTCAACTGTTGTAACTGCACGCTTCGCATTTCCAAGTGTGTTGTTGTTGTCGTTCGAAATATTCAAAATTAAGCACAAAAATGAAATGTTTTGAAATTTCAGTGACATAAAATTGCAACAGAATTGCTAAACCCTTTGGCTAGTTAAATTATAAATATTTTGAAAATATTAAAAAAATACAAATGTACATATATACATATATGTATGTAAGTGTGTATATACATTGCTTCACAAGCCCTGATATTTGCGTAAATATTTAAGACAACGCTCGTACCCCATAAAGGTAATTTTGCGCGTAACATCACATATTTTTGCGTTGCCAAATCGCGTTTAATCCAGAAATCGTGCCTCAACACCGAAAATACCACTACTGTCGATGCTTAAACACTGCAATATGCTGCATGTGGCATTTGTAAATACCGACGAGCCTGTCTGCAGTAGCTGGCATATACGCAAACATACACGCATATGCACCGCAAATGCATATTTGCATGCTACTGCACTCTTACAGTGACGGTCATATTATTGGAATCAAGCTGATAATGGTAATTTAATAAGAAATCGAAAATAGAAAGCAAATTAAGAGGAATCATGAAGATCCAAAGAAACGAAAGAAGAACGAAAAGAAACGGTTAAGCAATCGTCAAGTAGAAAGAAGATTTAAAATTTAATTTTTCTAATTTTCAATCCTCGCTGAATTCACACCCTAATGAACTTGGTCTTTAATCGATTAAACAGAAAAATGTACCCAACAAGAAAAATTTGATTTGAAAGTGACAATTCATAAAATTTGGCTCCTTGGCTTGGCTTTCAGATGTTGCAATGGCGACATTTATTTATACTTTATGGCTATAATTATAAGTATATTTTTTTATTCAATATTCTAATCATTTAAATAAAACATGTGTTATCGTTTCTTTTTAAGACATTTTTCTGACGTTCTTAATTATATGGCCAACTACTGTACATACGCAATAGCCGTTAAAAATGCATTTTTTTTGTAAGATCAACACCACATTAACTTACATACATACATGTTTACTCAAATCTCTGGACACAGCACATTGCAACAGTAAGGGCTTAATTCGAACCATTGAATCAAACGTACAAGCTAACAATTGTCATTACAACTCAAAGGCTTATATGTATTCAAAAGATGGTGTTGCAACATTATAACATGGAATCATGTGTCAAAAATATCGATACGAATAGCCAATACAGAAACCTATGTAATTTGTTTTATAATTTAGATAAAAATTATTTTTATTATATTGAAGATCCCTAGAAGTGTTTTTGGGTTATTATATCGAACTTGGATCTGAAATATAACTATTTTTAGCCTAAAGTGGCGTCATGACATAATTTTTTGTGAACAAAAAATTTTCCTACTGGGTATCTTTAGAGTAAATTTAACTTTGCCCGTCATTAAAGTGTATTAAATTTTAAATTTCTTCAGTGAAATGTCAATATGGGGGATATGAAAGTATTAAAATGATTGCAAATGAATAAATCAAAACCAAATAAACGCTCAGGGGATCAATATGTACAAATATGTTGAATTTAGCCAAAGAATCCTGTATCAAATACAATAAAAAAGGAATACAAATGAAAAGCGATATGAAATATAAGGTGACATTTTATAATAAACTTCGCAACTTGTTCTTAACAAATAAAAATCATTTTTATTCATATAGAAATTTAATTTCTGAATTTCCTACACTCCCTTAAATACACTTTCCGTTTAATCTCTCCTCACTTATTCACAACAAAATCCAAAAGCCAAAGTGTTCGCTTAAAAGTTTCAAATCCTTGAGAGAAACAAACAAACACTATATTAAAAGTGTCTAAGCAACACCCATGCGGCGCAGCTAACGCAGCGTTAAGAAATCCCACAACAACAACAACAACACAGAAAATATAGCAGTAAAATATGTACACACTCAAGCTATAACCGCACACGCACACTAACAAAGCAAACAATATGCGAAGGCATATAAAACGCTTAACCTTACTGCTGCTGCAAAAGGATTCAAACTTCGCAAATCCGCACGAAGCGGCGACTAAACTTTATATACCAACTTACGTACATACCTTCTTCGAGCTGAGCACTTATCCGACGTCGCAGCGCTGCGCGTGTAAATCTCACAAGGACGTTGCCGATAAGCACTCGGCATTGTCGTAAACCACTGCATGCATGCAACAACAACAATTCAAAGCGCGTATAAACCCCTCGAGCAGCTAGTGCGACGGCTGTACTTATGGCTGAGAAGGTGCTGCGATACAACAAATTTGCCGGCAACGAAAGCTCCAGAGGAGCCGAAGTGAGCACGTGCACAACAAAAGAAGCAACATGCTTGCTGTTTTGCGCTGCGCTACTTGCAGATTGCTGAGTGGTTTAGATTTGCCGCCAAATTTTGCGACAGCCACAGAGACTACGGCGCTGCAAGTACTCTCACTCGGTATGGGTGTGTATGGCGAGCCATTGCGTCTACACAACAACCACCACCACCACCATCGTTTGTTTGTTGTAGCAACAATGGTTACAGCGTTAGCAACAGCAATATACACTGAATCCTTTATCCCTTTATCTGGATTTAACTCTAATCTCATCAGACACAAATGAAGAGCATTTCCTCAGTCTCTCTAACCCCTTTACGCGTTGCTTCCGGCTTTGAGTTGAAAACTTGAATTTCAATGCTGTCGCACAGTTACACACCGTTGCCACTCATTGTTGTACAATAAGTAGTGTTGTTGTTGTTTTTGTTGGGGATAATGTGTGGGGTGTTGTTTGGCGCTGGTTTATAGGGATACACATACAGACAAGGATGAGGATGCGTTACATTATAGATATACATATAGTGGCATTAAGAGACAAATATTCAGACGGGTCCATAGCGCTTCGGAGGGTAAGGTAGTGGTTAAATGTAGCTGACAGCCAGTTAGTGGCTTAAATGAAATAAGAGAGCAAATAAAAAACAATGGAGATGAAGTGAAAATATAAACACTATATTAAAATATAAATTTTAATAATAATTAGTATACAAATAGTTTTCTAGTAATTTTTAATATTTACATAATTTAATTATGAAGGAAGGATATCAAAATAAGGAAAAATCTAAAATTTTACCAATAAAAAACAATAAAAAATATATTTATGAAAAAAAACTTTAATAATAAATTTAAATTATGATAAATTTAAAGCAAATTCTAAAATATTTATAAAATAATTCAATAATATTGTGCAATATTAAAAAAAAAAATTTTCACAAATTATATAAAACAAAATCTCATATTCCTTAACCAAAAAAACATCCACACACATCATTTAAAAACTGCTTCCATTAACTTCCCCACCAACCCCATCCAACTGAGAGTACACGTCGTCTGTCTGCAGCGTTTGCGTTTTATTGATCGACGGATTATCCTGGCGCGCATTAATTTAAGAAGCAGTCGAGCCAAAGCAGAACACACGAAAATAGAGAAAATGAGAGCCAGCGCAAATCCAAGGCAAACAGCAGTAAAAGGAAGCACCAACAAAACACGGGGGATGCTAAATGTAATGAAGTGCTCATGGAATGACTCTGTTTAGCCCCAAAAACGCATATGGCATTCCCTTTGTCTGCTAGACGCTTTAATGATGTGATATTTCAGTCTATAAGTGCACACATACACGACACACACACACACCAGATAATGTATAAATATAGACTATTTAATCCGCAGCGCACTCCGCCTCACTCATTTCGAGCAGTGCGCTTTGACTAACATGGAAATGAGTAAGGCTGCTGTGGACTGCTGCCCGGTTTCGTTTTATCTTACAAACGACCAAATACAAATCCGCATAATTGTTGGTGTATAGCAAACGCACATGTATTACAATAACACCAACACACCCGTATGCGTCGAGCTTTTCGCAATTGTACGCGCGTGGATTTGCGATAACGCCAGCAGCTGTTCGCCGCTCACTCTAGATTTGCGCCACGCTCTATTGTGGGCTTTTAGCCGCACTCAGCACCACCTCAGGAGCAGACTGTACAGCAGTGTTAGTGTTGCAAGGATGATGGAGCGTATGTGTATGAGCGGCAGACACCCATTGCTGCTGAAATGCGTACGCCATTGAACTCACCATTGTTGGGCTTAACTGACCCCTACTGCCCGCGACGCCTATCAAATTCCTTCTTATGCACTACCAAACTTTTTTGTTATTGTTGTTTTTTGTTTTGGGTCCTCACTTGTAGCTACTGTTGATCGGTGTATTGGTATTTGTATTTTTTTCGGCTGAGCTCTGCCGCTGAGCGGCGTATGGCGAGCAGCTTTATAACTGAGCGACAGCATATTTTCGAAATAAGCCAGATTCCGCATTAATCCCAACGATTTTCTGCACTGGGCATTACAGCCTTACAGCCGAGCCGTTGCAAAAGCCAACTACACCAACGCCAACAACAACTAAATATACTCTACCGAACTGGGTGGGCAGCTCAACTCGATTCGGCTTAGCTCTTCCGCTGCCGTTGCTGCCCTCCACGCCACGTCACTGCTCTCATGCATACCGAGCGCTGCTGTATTGACGCCAAAAAATAAGTTTATAGCTGTATGTGTTGCTGTTGTTGTGTCTGCGTTAATCCTTAAACCGGCAGCGCTGCTACTTTTCTGCGCGTCTGTCAGGTTGAATTGTAGCTGAAATAACGCAACAGCAATCGCAGTCGAGTGGGAGCCAACACCAACATCAACCAACACTCAACCTGCTAAAGTGGCGACACGCCATCGGCTGTTGGCGGTGTCGGGTCTGTTTTGTCTGGTAGGCCAACGGTATGACTCAATGACGGTGTGACGATATGACAGTGTGACCGACACTGCGACCGATAACAGTACAGCGCGCTCTGTTGTTGTGCTGCTATTTGTGATTGTTGTTGTTATGTTGCTTGCGATTTTTCATGTGGGCGTGGGATTTAATTTCGTGAGGGATTATTATTTCGGATTTAACTCTTCGTTTTATGGATCGCACGGTATTACGTAGCACAGTGGTGTGTTTTAGATCTACGGTGATTATTCCTAATAGGTCCCACATTCTTTATTAAAAAATGAACTCTACAGAAATGAAGCGAATATAATTCTAGCTCAAAGGTCGAAAATATTAGGAGACGACATTGTGTTTTTGTCCGACAAGACGACGTTTTGAAAAAAGACCAATTTTAATAGTTTTGAACATAAATAATTAAATATTTTCAATTTTTTGTTGTCATAAAGATACACGTTTAATAAAAGATTACTGAAATTTTTGAAATCAAATATTAAAAATGCTGCCACTATGACGTCAGTTCCGGGAAGTCCTCTGGGAAAAAAGACATCTGCGTTGAAGCATGATTCCAAACAGGATAAGCTGAAGTAATTTAAAAATAACTACGGGTTTAATTAAGAGTTTGAAGAAATTGAGCGAATTTTTGGGAGGGATTTTTACAAAAAAATTTCTAAAATTAGTAAATTTGTAGTTTGAAAAAAGAATCCTTCGCCCTAGTCCCTATAAATTGTATCTTCAAGACTCATCACAATCTTAACAACAGATCATCAGATTACAGTTTTGAGAAAACTGCATTTCAAGTTTTGAGTAACAATAAAGCCACCCTGGAACTCGAAACTTCTTCAGTCTTTACCTCTGAAACTATCTAACTATTACCCTGATCCACTTAAAATTTTATGACAATATTCTAGAAATGTTGTAGATCTTATGAAGACAATAAATAAATCGATTACGTCATGAAACCCATGTAACCCCTTAAGTTTGGGTATCATAACATTAGTCTTCAAGTTTCAACAACCAATTATTAATTTGGTCATCGCTGCTCAGCATAGGACATTAAATTATACCTATCACAATTGAAACGATAAAAAAGTGAAATGACTTGGAAGTCTAAATTTTCTGATCTTCATTATATGCATAGCTTAAGCCTCTGCTTTATTATTATCAATTAATATTGAATATAAAAAATACAATGACTTCACAAATTATCTATTATGCTCTCAGTTAGTTGTATCCATCGAAAAAGTCGATATATTAGGTAACCATCTTCCATACAAAGATTACTTTTTTCCGCCAGCATAACTCCAAAAGAAATTGTATTTATTTTTGTGCTCTCCAATCAATAATAAGAAATGCTTAATCTCTTATTTCCTAATTTATTATAGATTTGCCACACGGTGCCATAATATCGAAAGTGTATTTCCTCTTGGATTAATTTCTTTTTTCTGCTTTGCCTTTTATAAATACTACGCACGCATAACCGGCACATCGATGCTCAAACATACAGACAAATACTGTTTACTGTATCTGCTCTGCGCCATAAATACGTGCCAACACATACGCACTTGCGTAAATATATATATAATTGTATGTATCTTTCAGCACAAATTTTATCCGTCCACCACAGCCGAGCGCTGCTTAAATGCCGTGAATCACTCGAGCATAAAATACAAAACAGAATTATCCCGTCTAAATGACATCCCTTCGAAATTAATCCTTAATTCCATTCATTTCGCATAATCCCCTCTGATATGGCACGATAAACCAGACGAATGAACGAACAAACGTACAAACGAACGGGAGCACGTACACACGCAATGAGTGACTCTGTATGCGTGTGTGTCGAATGCAGCGAGCATTGGAGAGTGTATGTACATATATAAAAGTAAGTTGAGCGCTCTCATTGCAACTGAGCGCCATTGTCCTATACGTGTTTGGAGCTATGCTCTCGCTCCCACACAAACAACACACACATCGAAACACCTGCGCATTCATTTATGTGTGTTTGCTTTGGGGGGAGGGCCCACACCGTCGCTCTCTCGCTGGGTTGGTTGGCTGGCTGACTGGTTGGACTAGGCGCTGCCACATGTTGCGCGCCGCACTGTTTATCAAAGATTACTGTTTACAGTGTTGGTGGTGTTTGTTGGTGTGTTACTCCTATTGAACGCTTGGAGAGCAGCGATGGCTGGCTAGCGCTGTTGACGTTGAGATTTGACTGACTGCTTTGCCGTGTGTTTGTATATGTATAAGTGGATGTATGTGTCGCTGTCGTTGGTGGTGGTTCTGTGCGTGTGCATTTGTGGACATTCATTTGGGTTGGCGCTCATGCGGTGCGTCAGTTACGTGTGCGACATGCTGGAAGAAGGTTGGTGAGCGCATTTCATTTCTTACGGCTTTCTTAAATTTCTTACCATTTAGTTCAATATTTCATTTTAATAAATGTTAGTTGACTTCAATTTGTTTTGTTATTGTGATTTTCGTGTGTTCAGTAAAGCAGTGAGAAAAATTTTTGGACAGATCGGATTAAGTGGTTTTGGTGCGCCTCGGCGATTCTCAACGATCAATTTGTTGTTTGATGATGTGTTGTTCATGTGTATGCGTGCAATTAATAATAAAAAAAACACTAATACGCTGAAAAATTTGACGAATTTTTATAATAAGCTGTAAAATGTTTAATATCTGGAAGATTATTTGAATTAATTGGCAATGAAAGCAAAAGCGAAAAAATCTAATTGTGTGAATGATAGCTGATTAACGCAGTGATTTGAGTTTGTGAATGTGATATTTGTGAAATTGATAAGCGACATAAAATTTTTGTTTTAATAATTACGCATATATAATTTGTGTTTGTTTTATAAAAGTTTTTTGTTGAAAGGAACATTATAAATAATTAGATTTCCTTGTTAACAATGTGATTAATATTTTGATTATCATTCTTTTGTGAAATTAGAAAAAACTTAGTTGAGTTTTTTGTTAGAGGTTTTTTTGATTTTAATCAAGAATGAAAAAAAAATAAACGAAAATTTGAAGAATTTCATAAAATAATATTCATGCGTGAACATAGCAAACTAGAACCAGATTTTAATGATTGCCTTACCCTTTTTACTGGTTTTATACCAGAAACATTTTTTATTAAAAAAGAAAATGTCAGAAATATTTCTTATTCTGCATTGGCACTAGCTCCTTATTTGAGAAAGAACTATCCGCTAAAAGTAAATTTCATTTTTCAAAGTGAAAGTTCGAAGTGTCAAGTTAATATTGAAAGTTTCAATGAAAAGGATGAATAGTATACAAAATCATTCCAATATGAAGATTTCCAAATTATTTCAATATATTCAATATTATTTACAAAAAAATAGTTGGACATCCATTTACCGACGGTTTTAAGAATCTACCTCACGATAGATATGTTATTTCGTAAAGAAACTAACCAACTTTTTGGCTTTTCCATTCACTACAATTACAGTTTATCTCTATACAAAATATATTCTCTCAAACATCGTAAAACTTAGAGATTTTCGAAACAGCTGTGAATTGTATAAAAACGAAATAAAGTTACAAAATTCCGTTGAAAAGTTCTAAATTAGCAGCAGTTGAAGAGAACTATGGACTTGCATATATACATACATATAAAACTATAACCCTTCAACAATTTCAACAATTCTCTTGGAACCAATTCTGAGTGAGAAATATGTGGAATGTGATAAAAGATGACAGATACCATACAATAACATTTTATTATTTTTCAAATATTTGCAAAAATAAGCGCACTGATCTTTAGAATCTTCACAACGAGATCCAGTAAATTTTTTAAACCTCCATTTTTGGATACTTTCTACTCAAAATGACGTTTGAACTCATGTCGCCGAATGACTGACTGAAGTCAGATGCAAATTTTCCACATCAGCTGTCAGACAGTGTACGTCAAATGTACGAAACAGCGCTTATAAACATATGTTTCTTGTGTTTCTTTGCATACATCAAGACAAAAAAAAATGGCAGAAAAAACGCCGACACGATCTGGAGAAATTTCGACTACACGAGCAAAAACTGAATAACAACAGTAAAGTCACTGTAAATATACCGGCTAAAACAAATGCAAGTACAACAACTAAAACAAACACCAGAGTAAACTTCTGCAAACAAGACAATACAATACTGTGGCATACATGAATGTACATACATTGAGCTTAAATAAACTCTGAAAGTAGCGGCAAGGAAAGCAACGATGAGAAAAGCTTTCAAATCTGATGCTTTCATGCTGGCTAATCCTTGTGAAGTTCACTAGATTTATACTTGACGTTGTTGTTGTTGTTGCTACTATTACTGCTTTGCTGTTGCTGCTGCAGCCGGCGTTGGTGTTAATTCCAATGTTGCTGCAACAACTAAACGGGTGTTGGGGATTCGAACACGATTCAAAGTAAGGCAAATAAAAAATGTAAACAACAGCAGCATTTGCTAAAAGAAGTAAAGCAAAAAAATCGCAAATCTGGCATGCGAAATGCAACTACAAGAACAACAACAACAATAGAGAGACTAATAGAAAGACAGACATACATATATACAGACACTTGGTTGCAAGTAAGTAAGTAAGTGACACACAGTACACAGCTTAGCTTAGTCCATGCAGACGAGAGAAAGTGTGTGTTTTAAGTAAAAGGACACGCACAAACACACAAGCAAAAGTGTATGCGCTGTTAAATAAGCAAACAACAAATAACTAAGTAACAATATATGCTTAAATATGTGTTGTCACAACAAAATATACAAGAAGATATCACATATGTGTAGATATATATATTTATATTTATGTGTGTGTGCGCTCACAAATGACATATTGTATAGAGCAACTGGCGTAAGCTTCGTTAGCGACAGGGTTAAGAGACGAATGAGTGTATTAGCGCAAATCCGCAAGGATAAATGTGGTTTGCGTTGTACCAGCAGGGCTAAGAGCTACAATTTTTGCAGCACATGCTTTGCCACATTCTTTTCTGTGTCTCTTATTTGTCCATAGTGGCAGTGACTTAAGTGTGATATGTGTTTTGAGAGTAGTGCTCTTTGTACAATTGATTTTTAACGCTTTGATTTATGGTGGAAAATTATGGCATTTGGGAGAGAAAACAGTTCTTTAGGTACATTAATATATATTTTATTTTTTTTTTGTTCAAACGAAAAAAAATTAAATGAAATGGAAGTCAAATCCGAACGAAGATTAGTAAAACATAATTTTAGCCACTACAGCGGGTGAAAAAAATATTCCACCAAATATTTTTCAAGACAACCTGTTTGTCTAGAGATCTCCTCTCTTCTAATCGATCTCTCCGATTAACCGCTTATAGTTTTGCATTTTTTAAGTACTTGTGTAGCTTGATCCACCTGTCTATTTTGAACAACTCATCTGTTGGCGATGTGTGCATATATTAGCCACAAAAACCAATAAGGAACCACTAGGCAAAAATTATATTACTTTCTGGACCGCTTACTCGTACGCCCTCATGATTTACTATTCTTTACTATGTATAAGCTAAGCTAACGCTCTGCTTAACTATTTTCCATTCAGTGGCATCACGAAATTAGCAGTTAATCCTTTTAAATTGAATCCCGCACATGTTGTCATAGCCATCGTGTTCGTTGTTGACGTCAAAGTCGCTAAAGCTAACGAAAGTCAGGCGAAATGTATACACAAAAAAGTGTCAAAAGCGAAAAAAAACACTTTATGCAGTGCAGATAAAAATCAAAATCAAAAACACAGCGAGCGTATGCGTACAAATCCTAAAAACTGTGCAAATTCTTTTTGAACGTATCGAGTTTTACTAAGGTGGCTGTGGAGGTTTTTGAATTATGACAATCTAGATATAATATAAAAGAACGTTATATTTTAATATAGTTTTTATCTAGATTTAGACAGAGGAAAGTGGTAACCCAATAATATTTTATAATACTTTTTCAAAATATATGTGTGAAAAAAATATTATTTTAAATTTTCGGAGTTTATATTTATTGCAAAATCAATACAAATGTCCGACTTTTTACAAAAAAATCTTTTCACCAAAAACCGTATACTTATTATCTCACACTCGCATTTTTTCTTCACTTACGCTATTAACATTCTCACCCAACCATTTTAAGTGCTGGCTAAAGCGAGTCTTCCCTCCCACTGGCTGTGTTTGTTTGCTTGTTTGCGAATATGTCTTAATACACAGCAGTGTGTCAGCATTTGACTGGCTACTCAGTCATTTAGTTAGCCAACCAAGCTTGTTCAACTGTTGTTTGTCTGTCTATTCAGCTGTCCCGTAACGCAGCAGCGCTAGTGGCCGCAGCTTAGTGTGGCATAGCAATTAGCCAATGTGGCACATAATCGCGCGGATAAATGTTTGAGATTTTTAGTTTAGTTGCGGATTTAACAGTGTTACAATGTGTGTTTTTTTGTTGTTGTTTTTGCGACACACACATCCATACATGCTTTTATATACTAATTTATCTACGCTTATTGCTCTCACCGCTGTTACTTTTGCGGTGGCTTATTCTTGTCTATTGAGGTTTCCATTTTTAATTGGTGTTGGCATTGATGTAAGCGCACACTGCTTGTTTGTATATGTGTTTGAAGGAGAAAAGCACTCATATAAGACACATCAGGGGGTTAACTCTAATGCTCTGCTTTTGCTTGGATTCTCTAATTTTAGTGTGACGCGAATTAGTTGATTTAGATTTTTACGAGGGATTTATTAATGTTACCAAGGTGGCAACAACAAAAATAAAAACCTGGCATTTAAATGTTGCAAGCTGTACAATTAAAAGCTTTATGAATAATAAAAATAGGAAGAAATATATCAGGCGCATTAGAATGAATGTTAATAATCGTTAGGTGACCAATATATGGTCAAGAAGAAATATTAAGTAAGAGGCTATAAATGATATAATTTTCCTATACGAGCAAACTCAGTACCTTTTGGGTAATCTTAGAGGGATCTTATAAAAAGTCAAGAAACAACTTTTCTACTTATTTGAACTTTGGAAGTAAGCGTTAGTAAGGAAAAAATTATTCAATAGAGATAAAAATATTTAAAGGTTCGACAAAAAATCTTCAAAATATTGTTATAATTTTTTGAATAAAAACTAAATACCGTGTTTTTAAATATTTTTTCTTAATTTTATATGCAAATTCAGTAATATCAAGAGCTCCTTATATAATTACAATTTTATATATTTATTTTTCGATAATCCATGTAGCACAATCAAAGAGTCGGATTAAAATAAATTTCAAAAAGGTATTTTACCTACCAGACTATAATCTAAGGATTTCACTGTCCCTCTAAGCGTTCTCAACTTAGTAAGATAAGTTCAGCGGGCTTAATTTGAATTATAAGCGCCTTTATATGTAAAATTCTGCTTAAATATAGCTGGCATCACAGAAATTACGCTTTGAAATCGAATACTTTTAACTATGTATTTGCATTTCTCTACAAACATACATACTTCTGTATATGCTATATATGTTGCAAGCATACCCGCATTAGCGCGATTGAATGTGTTGCCCGTTAAGCCGTCAACTTAACCACTACCATCTTATCTCACACTTTGGGTGCTTATTTTATTAGCACGATACGTTTGGAGTTGAGGCAAATCTGCACTCGTGCTAAATGAACGCCACACAATGCACACACACACACACAGCTAGGCTCTTTCTAGTATGTATGTGTGTTGCTTTGTATTGTGAAACTTGAAATCTCTTAAAAAATTTGCTTAATCTCTCGACAGCGAAAAATAAAACGCATCCATCGACTGTATAAGATTCACAACAAGAACAACAACAGTAAATTATAATTCCAACAGCAAATCCTTACTTAAAAATTAAGCTCCTTCATATCGTCAACATTTCAGCCTCACACACACATATACATACATACATCTGACAGCAGAGATACCTTAGGTTGCTGGGACTGTTGCTGTTGCTGCCCTTGCGGTTGCTTCAACTGACTGTCGCCGCCGCTACCGTCTTTCATGCAGCGAGTCAATGAATAGCGCTGCAACAGCCCATAATAAAGGTTATGCTTTATGCAAATACTTGCTGGCAGCTCATCACCAACGATGCGACCGCCGCTGCCTGCCTGCTGCCCGCGCCTTTGCGTGCTTGGATCAAATTTCATCCCCATCAAAAGCCCAAATCAAAAGCGAAATCCTGCGCGCAATCATACTCCGAACACATACCAATGCTTGTTGTTGTTGTCGCTAATGTTGCCACTATTGCGAGTGCTACTGATTTTGCACCGGCACCCGTGTATTGTAGTTGTTGTTGTGCTATTGGCTTTGCTTTCCTCCTTACTGGCGACGCGCATATTCAAATGAATTTAGAGCCCAGCACAGAGTTCATCGTTGCACACAATACACAATTTACAATTCACAGTTCATTGGTAGCGGATTAAGCGGCGCACAAAGACGTTCGGATCGATTAAAAGAAATGCGATGGGGTGTGCGGTATGCTACTGGCGGCTTAGGTGCACGCGAAAGGCAAAGATATCCGATCGGATCGGAAGGAGGCGGAGGGTGGAGCGAACGATTTTCTCTGCAAATGCGAATGCAAAGATATGCCAATATATAAATATGGCATTTAACGAAGACGCAGAGGTGGGGTAGATGGATATTTATATGGCTGTAAGTGAAAATAAAATCACAACAACGAAATATCCATAAGTATCATTAACTTGTATTTAACCAGCGGCTGAGTAGCTGGCAAAAGCTCTGCCGCAGTTCCACTGTTGACTGATGAGGAGTGGGGTGGGGAGCTGATATATGCCTGACAATTCTTTTCTTCCAAGTTGCTCAGCACAGCGCGAAGGCGCGCGAAGTGATATGAGGAAACACACAGTCTGAAATCATAAGGAAATCAGTAAGACTTTGCAACCAATCAGTTGTGCTGTTGAGGCATTAAATCGTCGCGATGAGCAGCGTTGCGAACAAAGAAGCCAACAAGCAAACAGGCAAAGGCAGGCAGTCAGTCAATGAGGAACGTCTCCAAGCGGATTATATTAATCAATGCAGCAGCGGCGTTTAAGGCCACAACACATGCATAAATGGGTGTACATGGGTGTAAGTGTATTTACATTCTGTTTAAGTATGGTTACGCACTTGGGTGGAGTGAAAGTTTGCAATGACATTAACGCAGACCATCAGACCTTTGCCGGCCTTTGTTTAAGCGGTTATGGTAGTCAATGTGTGCTTTGTTGCCGGGGAACGCTGCTATAAGTTTTTAAGACACTCGATATTCATTTCGAAGACTGCTAAGAAGAGTCAAGGTTTTAAGTTAAGCAAAAAAATATGGTTATTGCCACTCAGATGGTCGCCGAAAGGATATTTTTTATCGGCTGCGGTCGTATAGGCCTTACAGCAAAGGTATTCGAAGACAGACTTCAAAAAAGAGCGAAGGATTGTCGCAAAGAAGGTGTTTTTATGTAAAAAAAAAACAAAGTGATATTTTCGAAATTTTTTGATACTTGAAAAATAGAAATAAAATATAATGGAGAAGTTTGCATTATCAGGAATCCATGCTCTGATTGTCATTTGTCATACAAAATTTATATATTTTTTTCAATGCATTTTAAGTTAATTATTTTTGTATTCACTTGAAGAAATTTGGAAGATTCTTAATGAAAAAATGTGGCAACCTCTATCAAAACTTCATGCATTTCAAATCCCTACTCAACTATAAATAATTACTGTTTATTACTGTTCATTTTTAAATTATTTAAAATTATTAATATTTGGAAATAGGTGGCAACACCATAAAACAAAATTATATTTATTTATAAAGCATCTACTTGAGCTTTAAATATTTTTCTGGGATATTAAGAAAACCACTTCAGTATTTTTTGAATTCCAAAACGATATCGCCTATAAGAATTTTGAAAATTTTCAAAAGGCATTAGGAGACTGATAATGAGCAAGCAAGCAATTCATTAATACAAAAAGGTATACCTCTACATAGCTATGCACGAACATACAAACATCTCGCAGCAAATTTGCGTATAACTAGCGAAAAAGGGATTAAGAGCGCTATAAAATGCAGTTAACTGTGAAATTTTCGAAATCACTCAACGAAGCGCATGAACGCTTAGCTTTTTAACCCTCAAAATAAACAAGGAACAAAATCAAAACACACAAACACACATGGTTTCCCAAACTCACCGCATAAGGATAAATATGAGGGAACGACTTTTGTGCATTTCTCAACACTTTCGATCTTTTGCTCAAACACTAACAACATGCACACACACACTCGCGCGCCTGTTTGAATGAAATTCACATTCAAGTGCACACATTCACATTCTGAAGTGGTATTAATCAAGGAGGTCGTCGAAAAACACTCAGCTTAACTTCACATACCCGCACACACCGCCACTTATATGTGACTCTCATGTGCCTCCACGCACACCACATTGAGCGCATTAGTACTCGTATGTGAGAGCGCGCTTAAGTACAAAGTAAATCAGTGAAGCAGCGCATTTGTGTAACCTTTAATCCGGCTTTTGAATATCTGAAGCGTTTTCCAAAGCATTTCGCAGCATTCGAGTACGGCATGTATGCGAATCTGCGAATCTTCGTTTAGCTGCTTTGCGCTGCTTTTGATTTTGTCAACAGTTTGCTGCTTAACTGCAGTCAGCGCTTAAGTGTAACTGAAGGATTTCAATGCTACTTCAATCACACAAACACACATATACATTTAAACATTGAGTATCCATTGCTAACGCTTTACCCCGCTGGCGCTCTCGCCTCATTCATCTATTGACTTGCACATTTATTCCCTTATTCATTCAAAGCTTTATCCAGTTACTCAATTGCAAGCATTCACGCAGCCAGCCAGTCGGAGAGCCTGCGAAGTGAAGTCAAGCAGCCAATCAGTCATTTATTCAGTTAACGTTGTTGCCTTTTGTTCGTTGCAATGTGTTTAAGTGAATGTCAAATACTTCTGGTGGCACTCTTTAGAAGATGATCGCACAGTGTGTGGTAAGAAAATTGTAAATATTAAATTTTTTTTACTAAAATTTAGAACTGAAAAAAAAAACGTGAAAATACAATCTTTAAATAATTCTAAAGTTATTAAAAAATATCGAAAATTTCTACAAATTAATATTAAAAAATTTTTTAAATATTTTTTCTAAAAATAAAAAAAACTAGAACAGAAAAGAAAACTAAGAAAAAATAATAATATAAAAGGTATCGAAAATTTCTACAATTACCACTTGCTTAAATTAATATTTCTTTATTAAATATAGTTTGGGTAAAATTTATTTTTATATAATATTTTTTTTGGAATGAATCAAATTTAAATTAATTACAAAAATTAAGATAAAAAAAAATGAAATTAAAAAAAATATTTAACAATAATTTATAAAATACATTTTCAATACATTCTTTGATTAACATATTTTTACTTAAATTTATTTAATAAAATTTTTTTCCATTTATTTTTTTTTTATATTTTAATTTAATCACTTATTTTAATTTAAAAATTTTAAACAATTTTTCATACCACTGACCCACTGTGCTGACTCGCCGCTTAGAGGTAGGGGTTGCTTGCGTATTGAAGTGTGAGTGCCAATGCATTCAAATGTTCTACTGACTTATTTCATTTGTTAAAAAAAAATAACATAAAAAACGTCGATTTGATGAAATCCTGCACAAATTCCCTATTTAGCGCCAAAACCAAAGTAGCCGCAGAACATACTGTAGTGTGCAAAAATACAATAACAAATAATAATAATAGAAATCAAAGCCAACTTAATCTTTGACATTTCGAGTGCATTTCAGTTTTTCAATGGCCTTTCAATCTCATGTGTAGAAATATGTGTTTGTGTGGTTTTGGTCGCAAATCTTCAGTAGTCACATTGGAGGTCATACATATGAGGAGATATGTGTGTGTGTTTTTGAGAGCCGTTGCGCAACGTTTGACATTGCTGCATTTAATCCTTTTTGTCTGCATCGTCATCACATTTGGCCGTTAGACTTTGTCGGTTTTAGCTTAAGTTGCAAGTATTTGCTTAATATTGTTATTGTTTTTGTCTTCACGAACTCAACATATTGTGGTATGTAAACAAAACCGCTTGGAGTTAAATCTTTCTTAGCTTGAACATATTTTTTTTATATTTTTTCAGCCACAAATATTATATGTATATCTACATTTGTCAAGTCTCAGCATGGCATATTCCTACATTTTTCCACCCGCTGTGATTTCAAATTGCCTCATTAGCAATTCAGAGATGTTTTTGCATTTGAAATGCATATAACGGTATTTTATTTGCATTTCTTTAAATCGCTCAAATCAATTATTTGCTGGCATGCATTTTATAATATTCATCTTTTCGATTTCAAATATATCTAAAAATGCCACAGATTTGAAACAATTGTCTTAAGCTTAAGCCTCACATACAAAAATACTTAAATGCGAAATGCAATTGCATAAAAGAATTTTCGCACACACAAACATACATACATATATTCACATATGTATCTATGTACCTACATATGCACATTGACCACTGCTTTCACTTAAATCGCAATTTTATGCTTTGCATTATCTGAATTGTCTTTGTCATGTCTATAATCTTGTTATGCGGTTACTTTGCTTAGTTAGCTACATAACATAACTGCACACATGTCATTTTTCTTGCCGCTAGTATGGTATTTGTTTTTACACACAAGTGTATGTACATTCACGAGTATATTCACTTCCTGGTTAGGTAAAGAGATTTAACTAAATCAGTAAGCAGTCTAAGACCATAAAAATAGTTCGGTGCAAAAGCGAGTGTGTCTATGTGTGTGTATGTCGCCAATGCTTAAAGGGATTTAAGCTTGATTTTGCTTGCTACTTCTCGGTTATGTCCGTCTGACCACTAGCAACCAACTAAGCTAATCAGTTAAGTTTCTTGTGCTATTTACACACTTAAAGTAGAATCTAGAAGTCAAAATGCTGTTGAATTGTAAGCTGAAATACAAATTTGTGAGGTTATGTAAATAAAATTGCAGTAAATGAAAATGATGCTAATAAAAGATTAAGTTTTGATATTCAAGTTTAGACGATTTTTATTGAAACCGGCTGATTTTTCAGATTAATAAATAAAAAAAATTAATAAAATTGTACAAATTTCTCCATGAAAATGTATAATATACATAAAAAAATAATATAATAAAAATTAAAATCTATTAAATATATTTTTTTGAAAAGTAGGTTATGAAAATTAAAATTTAGTATATTTTTTTTGTTTGAAAAATCGGTAATTGGTTTGGTCAGGAATTTAACACTTGGGAGTACAAAAATGTCTCAAAAAGATTTTAAACTCGAAATTTTTTCTTCAAAAATTTATTTGGCCTGCTCTGAATTCCTTAAAAATCTTGAGTACTCAAACAGTACAATACTTTAAACTTGAAATATACATATATAAAATAAAAGAGTTTTCGGTAGTTCAAAGAAGATCTACTACTCGCTGAAAAAGCTTCGGTTATTCAAGATTTTGCTTTTTATAAAGACCTCAGATTCTTGGATGACCGGGTTAGTATAAAATGTCTGACTTAGAAACCTACAACACAATTTTTGCAGCGAATCTGCAACTGCAGACTACAAAAGAAAAAAAAAAAACAAATTTAAATAAGGTTAAAAAAGCTCCTCTACCCACATGCATAATGACAAAATATGCATTTGACCTTTCTAAAGGTGTCACAGACCAACTATTTGTTGTCATATATACTTATATACCGATGCATGGTGGTATTTTGACTTAACTTACATTCTCAAGCAACTGAGCTGAAAAGCGGCTAAGAGACGTCGAAAGCGAATATAAATTTTGTATATTTTCTGTGCCAATGGACAATCAGTTGGACGAGTGTATGGTAAGCCCATCGCTTGCGAATACTATTAAGGCTTGTTAATGTGGTTGGATGGGTGTGTAACGCCCGCTCATTGCTGCATGTACCTTATACTCATACGCCACTGTTATTAATAGTATTATTATTGGATTATATCTAGCAAGCGGTGAATATATATCTGTGACTCGGACTCAGATTGCGGTTGCATATTAGCAAACTAAATAGCTAACCGACTAACAAAGTGCATTAGCAGCCAAGCAACAACATGCCAGCTGAAACTGAATAAGTACTGTATTTAGTGCAGTGCTAAATTCTTTCTTTGAGAGCAAAAAAGCTTATTTTCTTGCATATATTTGGCATAATACATACATGTTGCATGCCTCGGTATGCATTTATTGCTGCATTGCTTGTATTTGCTCGTAAGTGTTGCTAATACTTTTGACATTATATTTTGCATTGTTTGTTATTGTAACTAAATTAACACGCTTTGGTTTTTTGTTGTTGTTCTTTGTTTTGCTGCAATTTAATAAGCTTATTTGCTTTAAGAAATGCCAAAGCTTATTTACAATCTTCGTATTTAGCACGAAAATGTCGTTTGCATGGTTCTGACCATTACAACAACAAAACAGCAATAAAGCAAAACCATACTAAAAGTACTGCCTACACCTTTGTAGCTCTGTTTTTATCTACATCTATATTTAATTTTCTATACAAACTGACGGATTTGAGTGATTTTTAGTATGATTCTTTTTCAATTAAATACGGGAAATAGTTTACGGCTTTATAATATTCCCTTCAGCGCTCAGTAATTTTAGACTATCCTAAAACAAAAATTGTAGGGTTATTCCCACCGTTTTAGATTTAAAAACAAGAACCTTCATATTCCGAAAATGAAAATATTTCGTGACATATCGTTTCGTTCGATAATATGTTTCCATCTAGACGGCAACTTCATAATACCACTCTCGGACTCGGACAGCCACTTTTCACAAGCCTTTTTTGAGTTCAACTTTACACCACCAAGAGCATTCGCCATGGACAGGAACAGGTGGTAATCACTTGGCGCTATGTCCGGGCTATATGGTGGATGCGATAAAACCTCGCATCCGAGCTCCGTAGTTTCTGACGAGTCATCAACGAAGTGTGTAGTCTGGCGTTGTCCTGGTGGAACACTATACCATTACTGTTGGCCAATTCTGGACGCTTCTGGTCGATCGCCTGCTTCAAGCGGTCCAGTTGTTCGCAGTAGTTGGTAGAATTAAGCGTCTGGTCATATGGGAGCATCTCATAGTGGATGAATCCCACCAAACACACAGCAAAACCTTCCTGGCCGTCAATCCTGGCTTGGCCATTTTTTGGGACGATTTACTGGCCTTCGACCACGTTTTCGCTTGATATTGATCCATTGATCCACGTGATCCATTTTTCGTCGCCAGTCTCCATGCGCTTCAAACATGGGTCGAGTTCGTTCCATTTCAGCAGCACATCGCAGGCGTTGATTCGGTCCAGAACGTTTTTTTGCGTCAAATCATGCGGCACCCAAACTCAAGCTTTTTTATGCATCCAGCCTTCTGCAGATGGCTTAAAGTGGTATTAACTTATGTGTTGGAAGAATAAAGTTCTTAAACTCATTCAATTCATTTATTCTTAACCAAACATTTTTTAATTAAAACAAACTTTTGAGTCTAATTCCAAACAATCCGCATTAGTTTCGTCTAAACCAAAACGCAGTAACCACAAATTATTGCCGCAAACTATTGTATATTTCTAATAATATGCTTAAGCACAACTGAACATCGCTTGCTTGGCTGCCAACAAGTTTGGCCAACTACTTATGTAATTGGAAATCGAATAAGATTTTGATTTGAATTTGAAAAACAAAAAGCTCAGTTAATTAATGTTACAAGTGTTGCCACACACACACACAGTACACAAACAAATAAACAACAACTACGAAGCGGCTGCTGTTGTCCAGTTTATATGCTTAGCCACTTATGTACTTAAAATTGCTATTACATTTTAGACAAACTTAGGACTTAAGCATGCATACGAATACAAACTAGCAATAGTAGCAACAACAACTACTAACATGCAAATAATAACAGAAATGGCAGCAAATAAGCGGTAAGCAATAAGCAGTATTAAGACACTGGCATAAGAAACCTTTTTTAGTTGTTGAGTGTATTCTTGGGGATTTTCTACAATACCAACTTAAAGATGTTGTACTTGCCACAACAAACACAAATGCACATGTTGCTGTGGCACTTCATATTCTTCGCAATATCCAAATGAATATGCAGCGTAGAAATATCGTATATATGTATGTATGTGTTGTTGTGCTGTCCAGCAATATTCATAATTTCTCAACCGACCACCTACACTGCTAATGCCCGACTACTGCTGCTTGTCTCTGTTGTTTCTTGTATTCTTAAGCTGCATACATGCATTACGTAACGCTTTATTACAGAAATTACAACTCTGCTGCTGTTGGTTGTGTGTGTGTATTTGTATGTGTGCATGACCCATCTTGGCATGTTTTCTGGTCATATAAGCTTAAAATGAGTTAAGAAAATCTCTATACTTCTCTGTGGCATTAAGTTAAGTTGAAAATTTCTTGCAGTTTTAGTAATTTCCCTTACATGCTACACACAAGCACAAATACAAAAACAACAAGTAAGGAAGGGCTAAGTTCGGGTGTAACCGAACATTTTATACTCTCGCAATTTATTTATTTAACTTTATTTATATTATATACTACACATTTTGACCCACATATTCGTCATATATATTGTATAAAGTCCATTGAAAGTTGGAAACCATAATATTAGGTTAGAAGCACCGAGGTCCTCGTGTTCGATATATGGGGCCTTAAAAACCTATGGTCCGATTTTGACGATTTTTAGAATGGGGCTGCTACACTATTAACGTAGTATTTGTGCAAAGTTCTGCATCGATATCTTCACTAGTACTTACTTTATATATTGTAAAATAAACGATTCAGATTGTCTTCAAAGTTCTGGTATATAGGAAGTAAGCGTGCTTGTAAAGCGATTTGGCCTATTTTTACAACATATCATTGGGATGTACGGAAGCTATTACAAACCAAGTTTCATTGAAATCGGTCGACTAGTTCCTGAGATATGGTTTTTGACCCATAAGTGGGCGACGCCACGCCCATTTTCCATTTTGTAAAAAAATCTGAGTGCAGCTTTCATCTGCCATTTCTTATGTGAAATTTAGTGTTTCTGACGTTTTTCGTTAGTGAGTTAACCCACTTTTTGTAATTTTCAACCTAACTTTTGTATGGGAGGGGGGCGTGGTTATGATCCGATTTCTTTCATTTTTGGACTGTATTAGGAAGTGGCTAAAAAAAACGACTGCAGAAAGTTTGGTTTATATAGCTCTATTGGTTTGCGAGATATGTACAAAAAACTTAGTAGGAGGCGGGGCCACGCCCACTTCCCCAAAAAAATTACATCCAAATATGCCCCTTCATAGTGCGATCCTTCATACCAAATTTTATTTCCATAGCTTTATTTATGGCTTAGTTATGGCACATTATGTGTTTTCGGTTTTCGACATTTTGTGGGCGTGGCAGTGGTCCGATTTTGCTCATTTTCGAAAGCAACCTTCCTATGGTGCCAAGAAATAAGTGTGCCAAGTTTCATCAAGATATCTTAATTTTTACTCAAGTTACAGCTTGCACAGACGGACGGACGGACGGACAGACAGACATTCGGATTTGAACTCTACTCTTCACCCTGATCACTTTGGTATATATAACCCTATATCTAACTCGTTTAGTTTTGGGTGTTACAAACAACCGTTATGTGAACAAAACTATAATACTCTCTTTAGCAACATTTGTTGCGAGAGTATAAAAACAAGCACACATACATTCAAACACACACATTCGCTCCTTTGCCAGCTACCAACCAAGTAAGCTAGCGAGCAATTGCTTAAGCTTAAAATCAAGTGTAAGAACATGTACATGCATGTGCGTGCGTGTGTGTGTGTGTGTGTTTCCTCAAAATAGAATTTTAAGAAAATAATTTCACCTGATGATAGTCCCAAATCACCATTTGTTGTATTGTTGAAATTTTCCAAAAAAAAAAGGATTTCAACCTAATTCGTCTTTGCTGAAGGCGGCATGTACAGACGCACACACATAACAACAACAACAACAGCGACACAGCTTATGTCCTGCGTAGCATGAGGATTTAATACAAAATATTTATTACGCAAATAAGTTGAGACAACTTAAATGCCCTTGCTAATGCCACATAAGTATTGTTTTTCCACAGTTGTTGGGTTATGCATAAGCAACAAACACAAACACACATACATACATGCATATAAATACAATTTCCTTGTGTATGTGTGTGCACTTTAGGTTTACAGCATTAAGGTCGGTTATTATAAATTGCTGCTTGAGGACATTTCATTAAGATGACACTTATATGCGCATAAAAATACCCTGCCAGCCAGGCCTAACCACTTTCCCCTCATGTTTCTTCAATTACTAACACCAACGCACACGTTTGGGTTGTTTTGTTTTTGTATTCGTACGTGTGAGGGGAATAGTGGTTAAAAAACTCACAAGCAGCTATGCTGGCCTGTGGCAAACTCACCACATTTTTTACCACTTTTGTGGGTTTAAAAAACTTCGGTTTAACCAGCTTTTTCACCACCTTTGGCTGGCAGGGTAGCAGCATAATCACACACACATATACAAGCGCATTTACTCACACACACTTACAACCAAACGCCATTTTAACTTTTCTAAGCTCTCTACAATTGCTGTTGTTGTTATTTTTCTTAACCTGCAAATGCCGCTAGCCAATTGTTGTATTGTAAAGTGGCTGTGTGTGAGCGCTTGGGAATTTTTGAAAATTCTCCTTTAAGCGTATTATGCAATTTTCTTATTTTCTTCTAAGACGATAGTTGATTTCTTTCTCTGTAAAAATGTATTAAGCAATTGGCAAATGGCTTTGTCCAGTTGCAGTTAAGCGTTTTGTATAAATATTTTTTGAAGAATATTTATTTATTTATTACTTATATGTAGACAAGCGGTGGCAATTTTGAGGACTATTGGCAACATTTTTATAGTATTTGCCATTTTAAAATCTTAATCAGCTTTTCTATTAATTTTGCATGACTAAAAGAATTTCTTATTTAATACTTTGCTTGTTACTTTTTTTTAAAATTCTCCCATGATTTACAAATTTTACTTCAATTTTTAGCTTCTTATTGCATACAATTCCTGTGTGTAGGTGCATATATTGAAGTCAAGTGACTTTGAGAAATCATATTAGACCATCTTAAGAAATTTTTGCAACCAGTAGAGTTGAAAAGGTCGTTATTTATTTTCGATTTACATCTTTAATTATGAAATCTGTCCTTTTCATATTATTTGTACCTTTCGAACCCAAAATTTATTACTTATCCATAACTCTGTCATGCTTTACCTCATCGCTCTACAGGTCAATATGTTTAAAAATAAAAAGTTCTCATAAAAAATTGGAGACACGAAAGGCCGGTGGAATTTATTCTCCACACATAACAAATAGATGAAAGCTTGTAAGCTCAACGAAAGCTCTGTCGACGGTTTTCAAATCTTTAAATTATCTAATTTTTACAAACATTATTATAAATTTTTCAACTAATTTTAAAACACAATTTTTTATCACCAAAACTAATTTATAATATAACACATTCCACGTTAACCTGTGTAAACAATTAAGATTCCAATTAACACCTCTAAATGGCAGTAATTCCCAGTTAATCAAAATGTTAAGCAGCCTTTTTCCAATACACTAATTGCAAAAAAGCTTGTCTTAGTATTTAAACTGCTGCGTAATTGTCACAGAACAAGTTTTTCCGCTCGTTAAATTGCCAGCATTTCGTATTTATTAAAAAGGTGTGTTACTACAAGTGGTTGTTCACACTTTGGCACATGTATTGAAGCAGTTGCATAATGCATTTAGTATTTAATGGCGGCAATAAGCCATAAGGCTCGTGACACTTGATGTATGTGATTATGGGTGTTTATAATGGAGTTAGAAATGGAATTTATTATTTTATTTTTCTTACTAAAACGTGATATATTATATTTAGAATTATTTTGAAACCAGCTTGTCGTTCCAGACTTTACAAAGGCTGTTCTATTCTTTAGACAAATAACTTATCCAAATAAGCTTTATACATTAGACAGTTAGTCTATATATTATCGTAGAAAGAGGGGTCGCTTAGTTTCTTTCTACAACTTCTCAACATAGATAGAAGGATTTTATAAGTAGATTACGTTTTTGAAAAACTTTCTTCTAACATGTTGGATTTTTCGTGATCTATACTGAAATCAATGACATGAATGAAAACCAGACACTGTAACCCAATTAATATAGATTTTAAATTTGGTCCCAAAAACAAAGAATACATATATATCCAAGAATATCGTCTCGCTAACATTTCAACGACTTTATCATACACTCATATACATAGCTCATTGATAACCTTTTTGTATGATTCTGATGTTTACTTACTTGGAAACTCGAAGTGAATTCTCTTCAATTTTTTTCTCAAAAATAATTTATAAAATTTCCTCCAAAAAATTCCAAAAATTAAAGTCGTTTAACATTGATGAGCAGCAGCATAATATATTGTTGTTGCTTGTAGGATTTTTAGGCGCAAATAGTAAACAACAAAATACACAAGTTTGGTGTTAAGCTTGACAATTTTGCACATATTCCTATTAATATGCTTATAAGCTTCATATACATACAAACAAGTATAATATTGAGTGTATGTGTTTGTTTGGCAAGTTCAAAGATGGAAGGACGTCAACAGCTGAAGCTGTAGCCGAAGCCGAAGCTGTAAGTTCAGATGCGGCAGCTTAATACGCATGAACTTACAAGGATTTTATAGTTTCTTTCAACTTTCTTGCCAGCTAACACACGCAAATACACATACACACACGCAAACATGCAGACATGCTGCGAACCAATAAGCGCTTTTAATTTCACTTTGTACGCTGTCAAGCAAGAAAGTATAAACACAACAACAATGCAAAGCAACAAAGCAACAATGAAATTTGTTGGCAGCATTCATTCAAATGCAGCGATTATTGCATAGCAAACTTGCCGAAAAACAACAACAACAACAATGCTTGGCATATGAGGCACTGCGAGGAGGCGGTGTTGAGACAAACAAGAACTATTAAAAGTGTAAAATAATGTATGCGCCATTGGCAAACAACAACACTTGAGTAAGAATTGCACAAGAAGATCTAAACATACACACGCGCACACATGCATACGTGCAACATACTAGTCTTCGCTCATAACTGCTAAGGACGCTGCACTTGAGCGGCAACAATTTTAAGCCGAGGAATTATAAATTAAAATGCATGAATTAAGTCGCTGCCGAAAATAAAGTTGATGAAAAGCAAAAAGTAACATGAAAAATGCAATAAAATCAAATAAAATGAAATAAGAAAATAACTGACATTTAAGTAAAGTGCCAAAGAATGCTCTAAGAAAGTTAAAACCAAAGAAATTGTAAAGTGTTTAAATGTATGCTTCAGTGGGTAGCAAGAAAATCGCATGCGAGAAAAAAGTCATACGATTTTGATGTAGGTAAGAAAGGCTAACGAAAATAGCAAAAACAGCTACAAATGCGCAAACACATGCCTACAACAAGAACACATACAACAATTTAGAGTTTATGCATGTTGTTGTTTTAGTATTATTTCGTAGTGTTGCTGTCCGATAACTTTGATATTTAGAAAATTAAGTAACTAAGCCATTACGCAAATGCTGCCTTAAGTCTTTCACAATTTTGATTTCAATTTAAAATCATCACTTGACCCAAGTTAACGGCCTACACACATACACAAAAAGATAAACGAACCTTTATCGAGTATATATGTGTATGTAGAATCATATCTATCAACCTAGCAAACTATTTCATTCTCCAACAACAACCCCAACCACATGGTGTTCCACTATTATACCGTCTTAGGATTTTATGTTTAATATCCGGTCAGTTGCGTTAATTTCCTACTGTTCAACCACTGATAAGTAAATTGTTAAGCATATAAGTACTTAATTTCTTTGATTTTTTTTTTTGGTTATGCAATCAACTGCCAATAAAGTAAACTTTACCCTTAAAATATCTTAAGATGCGCACTAACTCACCAAAACACTTTCCACGCTTTGCTTTGCCTCTTAAATTGTTCATAAATAAACAATAAACACAACAATTCTCCACAACAGTAAAAACTGTATATTACTTTAGTGGCTTAAGGTGTTTCGTATGCAAACACTTATAACGGTATTTATGCATACATATATAATATGTGCCCTTTCTTAAGCATTTATGAAAACAACGTAATTTACTTGACCAACCCCTAACAATTAATCCTGCCACTTTCCACCACCATCTCCACGAGGAGACAAGGCACATGCAAATGGTAAGCTACTAATGACGAACTACTAGAAATACTTAAAGATTCACAGTTGTGCAGAGATTAAGGCAGCCAACGGTCACCCACTTTATTCTTAATAACGGTAAACACACACGTACTGAGAAGCTGCGGCATTTTGATGGTTCTTTTTGTTGTTATGTATTCTATCAGTCCACGTTAAGCTTCTACTGCAGCTTTTTTGGCATCTTTTAGGCGTTGCCTGGAAATTTCTTTAGTCAAGTGGTCAATTTCTTATGCGGGTGCATATTATGAAGATTTGTATAGGGATGGAGATAGTTAAAACTTATTCTTGGTATGTTGGAAATGTTCTTCACTTGGAAGGCATATATAAGTGGTAGTTTAACAAAGAGGAAAATAACTTAAAAACTTATTTTTAAGGCTTGAATTAAGTCATGTTTAATATTAAATACATTTTTCACGTAATTTTTTTCAACTAATGCGTTTGAAGTAATTAAAGCATGATAAAGTGGCAATAACAACAACTTTCTTAGCACTTACTGCTTAAATTTCTATTAGAAATGATATTAAATCAACTTTTATTAGATAGAAATATAGAGAGATAATACCAGAACATTCAAAGCAAATATGAAATCAACGAAATTCAACGAAGTCCCTACTTTAGTGTGAATTTTAGGGCTTGCATTTGCACTAATCCTTAGCATTTAATATCTATATTATATGTATATACATACTTAAATGTATTTAGTGTTATAAATAATTGAAATACAACAAAATATTGTTTTTGCTTTGTTAATAATTTAGTTGTATAATTTATGTATGCATATGCACATTGTTTATGCCAAATTAGCTACGCTGCTTTACAAATACACCGGCAACATATTAATATATTATTGTCAGTATTTATGAATTAATAAAAAATGCGCATAAATACTAAATACACTTATTTGGATGCTTATTACTAAACATATATGTATAAACGCATATGCGCCTGTGTATTAATGTCGTAAAGCTTTTGAAGTAACTAATCGGTTTAAATATTATTTATATTTTAATTATCAACTTTGGCAAAATATCCGCTAATTATAATAATGCGTAATATTTTATTTTTGTGGTTCAAATGTAGGTGCTTACATACATGCATACATGCTTAGTATATGAAACCTTACAAATAAATAATTTAATATAATATGGTGAACAATAACTGTAATGATTAGGTGATTTTCAGATTGCATTTAGCGCCTGCTAATATAGTTAGTTGGGAATAGTTTTGAAGGTGGGCTTAAAAGTAGTACACAATAAATAAATTTACTTGATGTAATGATTTTAAATACTTTTTTGTTTAGTAGACAAATAAAAAAATGGAAAAGTATGCAGAAATTAATAACCTAAGTGTCGATTTCGTTATTGTAATACATTTTTGAAATAACTTTTACTTAAAAAACTTTTGATTTGAAATACCAAATATTAAAAATCTATAAAATTCAAATTCACTTGATTTTATATACATTTAAAAAAACTATGATAGCGTTAATTATAAATTAAAAAAAATAATACTATTTTTTTTTCTTTTCCGAAAAGACTTTGTTAAAAAATAGTTTACTTCAATCTACAATGTAGTTTGCCAGAAAAAAATAGTAGAACTAATAAGTGAAAAAATTATTAAATTATCTTAATATAACTTGGTACTTTTTACATACATATGTACACAGCATAAAATATTACTCATACGCCCCAACGAACGACAACTTCAATCAGCACATGCTAAAGTAACACACCGCATTCACCATCATAACAGTACTTAAACACAAAAATATTACTCAATGAAATGCAGTTTTAAGCACACACTCATTCATACACATACTCACAGCTACAAAGTACCGTAATAAAATACGCACATTTGTTAAATACCACATATTGTACAAACGCATCGGCCCAAAAATTGTTATAATGGAAAAAGTGATTTTCAATTAACATATTTCGCGGCAGCTTGTTTTATTATCAATGCGTATGAAATATGGAAAATCGACGCACAAAAAAAAAGGAAAAAATAGCGCAGAGTATGTGCTTATTGCAGTTACTACCTGAGTGCATGTGTGTGTGCATGTGTTCGTAGTGCGTGTGTTCATAATTTCGGCCACTTTAAAATCTATTTGGCACTTTTTCACAATATTACCACAGCTCATACGGACGCTGTACAATTGGATTTTTGTTGGTTAAACATTTAATAATTGGAATAATTAATAATAGTATTACGTGCGTTAAGCTCATTAGCAGTGCCACGCCATCAACGGTCATCATGCCGCAGTTGCGTTGGTCGAGTTGACCAAGTGAAGAATCAGCAACACCCAGCACGCCAACAAAAGTAAATCAGCCACTTACACACATATAAATATACATATACATATATATGATTATATACTGCATTTTGCATGCACACATATGTACATAAATACTTCTTTTTCATTCACATTTAAATCAACACTGTAGCTGCTATCGTTTCATTTTTTGTACTGTTCGTGAAAATTGTTGTTGCATTGACTGCTGACGTGCAGTGGCACAGCTATTAACCAATTGCAATTGACAATTGTGGCGGTATTACCAATAATAATAACGCAATAAGCTTATATATGTACCTACAAACACACTTGATGTGTGATTTAAGTTTTAAATGCATATATTTGAACACATTTGATATGAAATAAAAGAAATCATTATTTATATGATGATTGTTTAAACTCACTATTATGTATTTTGGTGGTGTCAGCCACATATTTTCTTCATAGGTAAAACTGTTCATCAATAAAAAGATAATTTTATTTGAATCCACAATTAAAAAAAATCGTTCATTACACAAACAACTATATAGGCATGTACAATTAATATGCATCCTCTTAATTGTAATTTCCTGATTGTTCCAAAGATTGATGAGGAATATATGTTTATATAATAGAAGTAGTAGAACAACACAATTTGGATGATTATTTCGATTTAATTGCTAGATAAATATATTGTTTTTTATGAATTTTATTAATAGCCTGTTGAATACACGAACTTATTATTGTTGAATGTTCACTGTATTAAAACCTGCTGATTTATTTCTCTATTATGGGGTTACATGGCTTTCGTCGGTTCATAAAATCGATTGTTTTTTCTTTAATTTCTATAACAGCTCACGAATATTATCCTAAATTTTCAAGTCGATCCAAATAATAGTTTCGGAGATACAGCCTTTGAAAGGTGTGCCTCCCAAGTCAGGTATTATTGTTAGACAAAACCTTAAACGCGTTTTTATCGGAACCCTGTTTTCAAAGTCGGTTTTCAAATATTCTCGAAAACTACTCAACCGATCTTGATGAAATTTTGGAAGGTGTTCGAGATACAATTTACTCGTGTTTGAACAAAGGATTTTTTTGTTTTCAATTACAGCTATTTAAAATTACAACTATATAAAACAGAATATCAAGCAAATTTGACCGAAATTTTTATTTTTTTGGAAAAATCTCCTCAAAAATTCCAATTTTTACTAGTTTTGTCTTTCCTTCGTTCAAGCGCGAGTTGGTCTTAATTAAAACACTTATTTTTGATTTTTCATTTTGGATGATCCTGACAGGAGTTATGCTTACAACGCGGACGCACCTTTTTTCCGAGGGGTCACCGGAAATGACGTCCCAATAGAGGAATTTTTTTTTTTTTTTTATTTCAGAAATTATGCTTGAGTATCTACATATAAGACGGAAAAAAGTTTTAATTAAATAAAATTATCATCATTATCTATCAGCAATTAATTAAATAAAACTTTTTTTACATAGAAAAAAATATTGCAAATAGCCCTTTTTCACCCGACAAAGCTCATGTAAAACCCTTATGCTATTGTCTTTGAGAAGATTTTATTTTTACTAAATATATAATTAAGACCAAAAAATTATTTGATGAAAATTTTTTTTAATATTGAAAGCCGAAAATTGATGCAAACATTTAGGAAATGTTAGAAACATATATCTATCAGCAATATAATTAATTCTAAGAACGAAATGAATCATAGATGCATCCACATTACCGTGCAATAATATTGTCGTTCTCATTAAATGTTAAGTTGACTAAAAAAATTCTCAACAAATCTTATTTTGAAAAGCTTCTCCAATAAAATTCTTTCTATTTCATAATTGATACCTTGAAATATTCCAATAATTTATTTATTTGCGATGAAATAAGAATTTCTAAATAAATATTCCGGAAATTTTAGACCCACAGCCTCAGCTTGAATATTTGAAAAAGCTTGAATCTAAAATTCAAAGTACATTATATAAAATATGAAATTATCTCCCCACATGCAAATTATGAGATAATTACGGCAAGGATGTTACCCATACATATGGACGTATACACTCCAGCAGCACTACAATATGTAGCTGTAGTACACAGTTGTCAATATTTGCATTATGGCCAGAGCATATGCTTGCACTATGATGGGTCAGCCGCAACAGCCATATTAAACGGCAAATAGGCCAAAACCAAAAATGGGACTTATGTACCCGTTGTTGTTGTTGTGCGTGTATGCGTAAATGCAGGCAACCCACCAATGCAGCGCAGAGCACATAAGCATAATCGCCGCCATATGAACTATCACTGTTGAAGTGTGGTGAAAGGGTGTGTGTGTGTGTGGGCGCAGTGGCGGTTAGTTCGGGTGCAGTTGTTGACCAATAATACGTCGACAACACGCCCGCAGCATATTTCGCGTTTATACTTATTGCAATTTTTTTTGTTTTCTGGTTTTCCAAAACAAAAAGTGACCGCTGGCAAGTTTTACTACATATTTGTATGTATATATGTATATATATCGCATATACATGCATGTACGTTAATGTTTATGTTTGCGTTTGGGTGTGTGTGTGTTTGCTTAGCATATTCGTAGCGTCACGATGGTTGTTTGGTGGTTATTGTTGTTGCTACAGCTACTGGCTATTGTTGACCAAAAAACTGTGCAAAGTTATTGCAAAATTTTGTTGCTGTTGTTGTTGTTTATGTTCTTTACTGCTGGCTGCTATGGTGATGTTTTTGTCATGTTATTACGGTAATGCACTTTGATGAACGCACATCATTACAGTGAAATCAACTCTAGCAAACCTACGAAGGAGTTGCTTGGTTATGTATAGACCGTGCATTATAATTAAAAAAATATATACTGCCTCTATCTCTGTATCTGAGAGATATAATATAGTATGTATTTAAAACAAGGCTCATATTCTAAAGCAAATTTAATCAGACCTCTCTTAAAAGCCAACAATATAGTCAAATGCAAATCTAATAATGGACTACTCGACATTATTAGCAGTCGTACGCCTTCACCGTTACACACCTAACGTAATGAAGGCACTCCTGCCGCCTTACTAATCATTGGGAGCCCATCTACATACAGCTTCATATGCTTCAAGCGCCAAACCGTTAGGCCACCGTAAATGCCGCACCGCGCCATGTCGGCCACCAATAATAAACTCATTAAATCCATTATCCTCGACCATGATTTGAGGTTAAAACAAAAGCGGATTTCACGCAGCCACTCAACGGCTACGCAGCACACGCGTGAATTCGCGCGCACACATTGCAGTCTCACGAAAATATACATGCGTGTGTATGTGTGTATGTATTTGTGAATGGGTTTGAGATTTTTTGAACGCCGCCGCCAGCACCATTTACACACACACATATGAAGCAAAGCGCATATGCCCGTTTGAATTGACGGCGCAGTGGATTATGTCCTTATTTGTTGTTGGTATGCAAAAGTGCGTTTGGATGAACGGTCAGCGCATTTTGCATTTCCATTTCACGGTGTTTGTATGTGTTTGTGTTGGAATTAGCGCGACTTAAGCGAAGAAAAATAACCATTATTTCCATAATGAGCTATTACAAGTGGTGGGATTGAGCGGGGTACATATGTACGTATGTATGTACGAGCTTTTGTTTGAAAATTTCGCGTATATGCTTTTTCTTTGTGCATAATTGCTGTGCAATTAAAAAAATATATTATTCAGACATGGACATAATTAATATTTTTGAGATGTAAGGCTGGAACATTCACGGATTTTTCCGCAATTCGAGTTTGGTAAAAGCTTGAAAGCTCTCTTTTTTTACTAATTTGTTGTGTAAATTGATAAAGCTAAAAAAAAATTAGATTTTCCATATATATAACTTTAGTATTTTTTTGCTAACTTTGCTGAAAGTCAAAAACAGCTTTTTACTTAATTTTTTTTTTCAAAGCGAGTTCTGAGTAAGATTTATCGCTCCCGCCACCATCTCGCATATTTTCTTTAATACAAACATTTTTTAACTATTTTATCACTCCAATGATGGAGTTAGGTTTTTTATATAAAAAGGATTAAGAAAAATGTTCTGAAATTTATTTTTTCATTTCATAAATCTTCTCTTTCTTGAAAATCTGAAAACAAACAAATGACTTGTTAACATTAAACCCAAAATAAACCAACTTTAATCTTAAAAAATAATATTATCGAACCCCGCAAATCAACCATATCAAGTTCCAAATAATACGCTAGATCCATACTCCCTCCAAAACTACCAATCTCCAATGTCATCTTTTCAATTTGTAGCACACCAAAGAACAGATAACATTGAACCAAATTAAATATATACGCTTTCTAGCCGCCGCCAACAGCGAGCCACCACAGTCAATATTAAGTGGCTGTGGATTTATTAAACAGGAATTCAAAGTACAATCCGCAAGCGGCGGCTGCACGGGGATTTAACGTAAGCGTAAAGCGCGTAGTAAATAATATGAAAATAATGAAGCTGTTGCCACAGAAGAACAGATAAATCAAAGAACGCAACAACAACAACAACAAGCAAAAATTGATAGCCAGAAAAAAGTAAATCGCATCATGCCTTCGTTGCGGGCGGCAGTCAGCTCAAGACAATTTGAAATGAAATTCATACTTAAATACACGCACATACATCCAAGTACACAGTTTCGCGAAACGCACGCGCATCTTTAACTTAAGCCACTGCAACGAAGTCGGCACGCGTCTAGCTGTCAATAAAAAATCGTTCGTGAGGGGGGTGGTTTAGCGCTGGTTTATCGCTAGCCGTTGCAATTGATTGTGTGCCGGAAAGACGCTGCCGATAAGTTCACATCGATTCTATTTGTTTTTTTTTATTGTAATATCTCATGTTGTTGTTGTCGTTTAGCTTGTGGGCGCTGAACAGTTGTCACAGGATTTATTTATGCGTGAACAACGTTTCGCTGATAAGGTCATTAAGGTGCTGCGTATGCTTGGGGTGGGAGGGGGCGTGCACGGCTAAGCAGTGCTAATATCGAAGATAGCTATTCCATTAGCGGTAATTTCTTTTTTCTCTCTCAAAAGCGTATTAATTTTTTACTGCGCTCTGGGGAGAGCTAAAGAGATTTTGGCTTAAATGTGTAGTAATAATCAGCGGTAATATGCTGTTGGGTGCGTTAGTGGGAATAGATTTATTTAATTTGATTATTTCTATAATTTTTTTTGTGTGATGTTGCAACACTGTGCCTTACTTGTTTGCGAAAAAAAAAATGGAAAAAAGTTTAATAACAGAAATAAAGCGCAATTTAAGAAAACTTTTGAAAAATATGAAACTTTTTTTTTACATATTTAGAACAATTTTTATGACGCATTTTATGACAAAATATTATTGCGCATTTTATTATAAATTACGTATTTGTTTTAAAAAAATTTTCCATCGATTTTGATTTGATACGTAGTTATGTAAGTTTAAGCGAATTTGTATCAATGGCTTCTGCTTTTTTTTTTTTGGAATCGCTCAACGATATCAGATTAGTCGCAAGATTTTCGCTGCCTAATAAGGTTGATTCATAATTTAAAAAATTTTGTGCGCTGTTAGAATACAGAGATTCTTTGTTTAAGACTACGTGTGTGTGTTATTAAGCTTTTCAAGCAATTTATGTGCTCATTGATTGCCGAAGTTAACAGTGCCCAATCGCATGTACTACAAAGTTTTCTTCTCAAAGGAACCCTTATACATTATATAATCAAGAAAAAAGTTAAAATTAAAGAAAATGTTAGAAATTGCCGCCTTGAAAATCGACGATGCCCAAGAGGTTCAAGATCTATGGCAAGCTTACAAGGAAACCGGTAAGAGCGCAGAATTTCAGTGTTGCGTCTTATAAGAAATATTAATAATTTAAAGTAGATATATGAATTCCTTTCATATGATATCAGAAAACCCTAAAATCAACTTTTGAAAAAATCCCGAAATTTTCGGTTCTAAATTTTTCAAATATCGGGATTTCCGAAGCAAGATACTCCATAATTATCTTTCATTTGATACGCCACATCATATTTACAATATTTTAAATGACAAATGTTTGTTTACAATATTCGATGATTGTCAAACACAATTTCTCACAAACGGTTGTTAGTAGCAACGACCTTGTTAGCATGTATAGTAGATTTTGTATACTCTCGCAACAAATGTTGCTAAAGAGAGTATTATAGTTTTGTTCACATAACGGTTGTTTGTAACACCCAAATCTAAACGAGTTAGATATAGGGTTATATATACCAAAGTGATCAGGGTGAAGAGTGGAGTTCAAATCCGAATGTCTGTCTGTCCGTCCGTCCGTCTGCGCAAGCTGTAACTTGAGTAAAAATTAAGATATCTTGATGAAACTTGGCACACTTATTTCTTGGCACCATAGGAAGGTTGCTTTCGAAAATGAGCAAAATCGGACCACTGCCACGCCCACAAAATGGCGAAAACCGAAAACACATAAAGTGCCATAACTAAGCCATAAATAAAGCTATGGAAATAAAATTTGGTATGAAGGATCGCACTATGAAGGGTCATATTTGGATGTAATTTTTTTGGGGAAGTGGGCGTGGCCCCGCCCCCTACTAAGTTTTTTGTACATATCTCGCAAACCAATAGAGCTATATAAACCAAACTTTCTGCAGTCGTGTTTTTTAGCCACTTCCTAATACAGTCCAAAAATGAAAGAAATCGGATAATAACCACGCCCACCTCCCATACAAAAGTTAGGTTGAAAATTACTAAAAGTGGGTTAACTCACTAACGAAAAACGTCAGAAACACTAATTTCACAAATACTATGTTTATAGTGTGGCAGCCCCATTCTAAAAATCGCCGAAATCGGACCATAGGTTTTTAAGGCCCCATATATCGAACATGAGGACCTCGGTGCTTCTAACCTAATATTATGGTTTCCAACTTTCAATGGACTTTATACAATATATATGACGAATATGTGGGTCAAATTGAGTATTATATAATATAAATAAAGTTAAATAAATAAATTGCGAGAGTATAAAATGTTCGGTTACACCCGAACTTAGCCCTTCCTTACTTGTTTTTAAATACAAATTTCAAATAATACGTATTTAAAGTATTTTAACAGTTGCTGAAACTATTTATAAATTAATTTGAATACAAATATGGAATTTATCAATAAATATTAATTCAGAATAATCATAGAAACCTACAAGATTTGTAATAATTGTAAATATCGCATAAGCTCTGGCGTATACAGTCAGCCATCAGTGCTCATTACAAAGTACTTTACTTTGGGATTACACAACAGTATTTCTTACTTATCATAGAAGATCAAACAAGAAATGAGCTCACCGTATCGTAAGAAAGCTTTTGTTTATTCAATCAAATATTTTCTCGTATATTTTTTTCAAAAGTGAATTACACAGCTTTTTGTTGTAAATTTCAATATTTTGGTATTTTCATATTTTTTATTTCTAACTCTTGAAACATCTTTCATTGTTCTAACCAATCTTTTACCATTTCTACTTACAGCGAAATCGCTACCGTTACATTGTGTCGTCGAATCGGTGCATTCGTTGCAGGCCTCGCTCGCCATCGACTCACGCAGTCCATGGAAGCGACGTACGAATATCGAAACCGATAGTTATGTGATTATGGCCGCAGCAACGCCATGGTCGGAGTTGGTGCAGACCGCGCTGCAGCGACTAGGCTACTCACAGGAGGCAGTTAATACGGCAAGAGGTGAGTGTGGAGCAATAACTAACTAAATTTTTTATGTTGTTTTAAAATATGGGATCTCAATATTTTGTTTTATTTCCATTTTTCTACTCAGGTTCTATTATGATAAAGAACTGGAAGCCCATACCATTGGAAATGATCTCCGATAATCCAGTTGTGCCCGTCAGTGATATTATCGGCGAATTGACCTCGGTCATAACACTTCGTATAGTCATATTGCGTTCCAAACCGTCGACTTTCGGTGAAATCAAAGATAAATTATTGAAACTGCTCGTGCTGCAATCGCATACAGTATTGCGTTCCACCGGTTGTCCACTTGATGAGGTGAGTTTTTGATGGATATTAATAGATTTTCTAGATATTTTCTTTAAGTATTTATAATAAAAAATTATTTTTAGTGTTTTTAATAAAAAATCAAGTCTTTGAAACCACTTTTTTCTCAAAAACGTAATATTTTTATCTTAAGTACTTGAATTTACCATTTTCCACATATTTAATCCTTATTTTCTAGTAACCAATAGTAATTTAGCACCCCACTACCAACTCGAAACGGTGTAGTTGTAAACTTTAATTAGCATTTCTTCACATATTCACTTTGAACTTAAGAAAATTGCGCCAAATCGGTTTAACGCCAACAAAGAAACTAACAAAATGGATATTTAAGTATTTTATGTCACTAATCGGTTTATTGTCTAAAAGCTTTTTGTATTTACTCTCATAAGAATACCTGTGAAAATCGCCCACCCTGCAAACTAAAACATTTTCAAAATTTTACGCCATATCCTGCGCTTATGCTCATGTACATACATGGTTCTATGTACATATAGTATATAGCTGTATGTATTTGGAATTTATATAAAGTTAATCCGCTCTTGAATCAATTTATGATTGTAAAGTAATGGTAATTTGTTTGTGTCATAGCATTTTACATTGAGCGCAAGGTTACATTGGCTTCCCACCGTAAAGAAAACCCTCATGTAATTAGCGCTCAATAACTCTTTCATCTTGCAGTTAGATTAGGTAACCCTAGCGAGGCTGAAATCTAACCGCGTTCAAATGTTACTCATTAGAGGATTAATTGCCAGACAACCTTAAATATGTATGTATATACATGTGTTGTTATATTTACTTACTTATGTAAATTAATAACATTAATTTCTGGATTACTGGTATCTAATTCCAAAACTAACCTCATTTTTGGGGAAAATTAAAAATTTAAAAAATTCAAAAAAAATATTTAATTACATCTTTTACATTTAAAACCTTCTTTGAACCACACCACATGTTTCTTAAAGCTCTTTAGCAAAACTCCAGTTATAATACAACTATCGTACAAAAGGTCAGAGGTCACAATTTCCGGCATAACTTATTTCAGATCATTTTGCCGAAAATTAGCTTTTCTAATTGTTTCCAAATATAATACAGCTTGTTTATCGCCAATAAATACCCAACAACTGCGTTCTACGAAATTAATTTTCGCTAAGCAATCGCATTATCTTACTTATACACCAATTCTTAGATATATACACTCACCCAAGCGCACAAATATTTGACTCATACAAATATTTCCTAAAATTGTCATTTGACTCATAGTCAATATTTGCGATTACAAGCTTAACGCACGATAAATCAAGTGAAATACGCGTTGTTCACTTGAATTTATAACACTACATACAATTTGTATTGGAAAAAACACACATTTCGCTGCGATTTCATAATTATCAATAAAAATCAGTATATTTTATTCGCTTTGCCAACTTAATTATACCAACTTAGCTGCTTACAACAAACGTATGTTTGTATGTGATTAGTGTAGCGCTAATCATGTGATAAACAAAATAATAAACAATTTTTGTGAAATAATTTTGTTTTTGTTTATTTGTATTTGTAATTTTTTATATGAGAGATATTGTTGTTTAGACCCCATTGGGTATGACAAATTGACTAAATAAATACAGATTTTGTTAATTAATAAGTAATAGTAATAGTAAACTCGTATTTAATATTTCGAATTTATGATGGTGTTTAAGGAACTCTGAGTTAATTTTTCCATTCTTTTTCTACGCGATTTATATATATGTATATCTGTTCCATGTTGAACTATTAAATTGTTAACAGTGTGTCTAAATTGCTTAGCAATTAGTCTAAATTGTTCAATTAAAGACTAAATTTTATTGCAAACTTGAGTTTAAACACGAAAAACTTCAAAAGAAGTAGTGATAAAGATGAGTTAAAGGACATTTTTTGTTTGTCAATATTTTTTAATGTTTAATTAAAATGTTCAATAAACTCGAGTTAATGTCTCAAAGTGAACGAGTTAACACATTTAACAAGGAAATATAATTAATTTTATTTTTAATATTTTTTTATTTATTTCGCACAAACAACTTTTTTAAATATTTTTTTTATTATAAGTAAAATTATTATTAAAGGAAAAGGCTAATTGTTTTGCAAATCACCTGGAAAAGGTATTTCAACCTAATTGCCCAAAGAACAACTTTAAGTTGCCAATCTTAACTAACACAGCAAATGAGTCGCTCGAGTCTTTTAAGACTTCACCTTTTGAAATTAATTGTATCATAAAAGAACTAAATCAAAAAAAGTCGCCAGGACATGATAATATCACCCCAAAAATGCTAATAGAGTTACCAAATATTGCTGTAGAGGTGCTCTCTTTGCTCTTTAATGCGATTTTTAGTCTTGGATACTATCCGATTTCATGGAAAAAGTCGCAGATTATCCTGATAGATAAACCTGGGAAAGACCTGACACAGCCGTCTTCATACAGACCAATCAGTCTTCTACCCTGTATTTCTAAAATATTTGAAAAGGTGTTACTATCAAAGATGTCTCCTTTCCTCCACGAAAATAATGTAATACCAGCGCATCAATTCGGGTTTCGTGCAAAACATAGCACGATAGAGCAAGTAAATAGAATAACTAACGAAATAAGAAAAGCATTTGAGCACAGAGAGTACTGTTCAGCTATATTTCTAGATGTTGCTCAGGCATTTGATAAGGTGTGGCATGAAGGGCTTTTATATAAGATCAAAAACATTCTACCTTTAGAATTGTATAAAATATTTGAGTCTTATTTAAATAATAGACAATTTATGGTTAAAGTAGGAGACTTCATATCTGATGAACGACAAATAAGGGCTGGTGTACCACAAGGCAGTGTTTTAGGGCCAACTCTGTACATCATATATACTGCTGATCTTCCAACAGCTAATAATGTTTTGACATCAACTTTCGCGGATGACACAGCTTTAGTGAGTCGTAACAAATGCCACATTATAGCATCAAGAATATTAGCGGAGCACTTAAGATCTGTCGAAGAATGGCTAGCCAACTGGCGTATAAATGTGAATGAACAAAAGTGTAAGCACGTTACATTTTCTCTAAGACCAAAAATGTGTCCGGCAGTAAAAATGAACAATATTTTGGTGCCCCAAGCAAATGAAGTTACCTATCTTGGTATTCACCTAGATAGAAGGCTTACGTGGAGAAAACATATATCTAGTAAAATAACTAGCATGAAGATAAGAGCTGCAAATTTAAATTGGCTTATAAATAAAAACTCTAAACTTAGCCTAGACAACAAAGTGCTTTTATACAATGCGGTCATAAAGCCGATTTGGATGTATGGCATTCAACTGTGGGGTACGACCTGTGCAACTAATATTGATATAATACAAAGGTTCCAATCGAAAATGCTTAGAACAATCACGTGCTCACCATGGTACATGCGCAATGATAATATCCATAAAGATCTTGGTATCCCAATGGTAAAGAAAGAAGTAGAGGACAGCAGATTGAAATATATATCTAAACTCCGTGATCACCCAAACCCATTGGCTAATGCTTTAGTACAATCCTGTTATCAATCACGTCTAAAAAGAAGAGATATGCCTGCATACTAAGGAGCAACGTTTCACCAAAACAACTCAATCACCTGGTTGAGCTTGTCTAGTTTTAATTAGTTTTAAGATTTTATAACTTATTGTTAGGCTTTAAAGAGCAGATTCAGTAAATAAATGTATATTGAAAAACAAAAAAAAAAAAAAAAAAATAAGTAAAATAATTTTTCGCAAAAAAAAATAATTTATTATTATTTTAAATTAATTTATTATTATTTTTGTTTTTTTTTATTTATTTTATTTTATTTTTTATCTAACTATTTATCTAAGTTTTTCTATATGCATGTTCTGATTTGTTATATCTCTCGGTTTAATTACAAAAACAAAATACTATGGCCTGCATTGTTGTAAATTGCCGTGCATCAGCATGCATTTATGGCGGTATTATGCGTTATCAGGTATTAATTTTTTTTACCGTTAAGCCTACAACTAAATCAAAATAACTTAAGTAAGCGATCACGCAATTTATTGCGCGCATAAGCGTCAGCAGCAAAAACCCAGCAATGGTTAAATTATTGTCACACAACACAAAAAAAATATAAATATATTTAATATTTTATTTATGTGCATACAGACCTGACAAACTGTTCTGCGTAATGCCAAATGTAGCTTAAGTGATTAGAGCGTCTTCTTTAGCTGATAGTGGTAACCGATACCAATGCGTCAGGCATTACCCAATGCAATAACCTCTCTAACAAAGTATGGACTATATAGAGTACCATTGTATGTATGTATGTTATATGCCGTTATGTATGAATATATGTTTGTTTGTGTATTTGTTTCTGCTATTTTTGCTTGTGTTTATCTTATGAGCTTAAGCAATGCCGTTCTTGTCTATACCTGGCGATCAAAAAATAATCACATTTTGTTTATAGTTAACGGCTATCTGGCGCGATTGTGTTAAAAGTTATTGTTTTTTGTTGACTTAACGCTAATGCCGCTAGTCATACGCTGCGCTGGCATACACCAGTGTTGGTCAAAATGTATGTATATAGATCGCTAACCAAGTACCAATTATCTTTGGGCCAAAGGCAGTAATAACTATATATAAATAAATATATATTTATATATGTACATATGTATGTATGTTTGCTGATATGAGCTGTCAACGTAATGAATAACAATTTGAAATTTGAAGTGATTTAACGTCTTGCAATCACGCCAACCCATTTATGAGCTAAACGAATCCCACAACACTCGAAAGGTCTACAATATTGTGTCGTGATTTTTATGGCGTACACTTAGCAGGTGACAGAAGTGGGTTGGAAAATTTATGTTTGCTGTGTTAAAGCGCTTTATAGTACCACAACACACCACACCACTCCACACAGACATGTGGTGGGTACAAGCGTACGCATATAGTTGCGTTTGCGTTGAGTTCTGTTATTAGTAGGAGGATTAATATGGTTTGAATTTCGTTGGATGGTTGATAGCTTTACCACTTGCTCACATACATACATACATACATACATATACTCATATACAGTTACCTCGTAGCGATATGCAATTGTTCAATCGCTCAATGGTTGTCTATTGGCTAATGACATTGCATTGTTGTTGCCTGGGGTTTAAGCAACGCATTAACATGTGTTATTGGAAAAACTCGACTAGACGACAAGTGCATGCATTGCAAACGCTAATATTTATTGGGCTGATTGTGTACTTAAGGGCTAAAAAGTGGAGCCATTGGATATTATGGTTGGGAAATTTCGGCATCGACAGTCATGGGATTCATTAGATAATGAGTGCAGTTAATAGAAATAAGTATTTTGTGGAATAAGTTATCACTTACCTATTTTTAAGTCAAATATACTTCCAAGAGATAAGTAGTTTCAATGTAAATAACGATATATTTAATATATAGGCAACTTACTTTAATGATACTATATTATAGACAGAGTTCTGGTTCTAAATTAAATAAAACATAAAAATATTTTTTTAGAGAAATTTTAACAATTTTTATTTTTCCTCTCCTCCCACTTTCGCCCACAGATGACGCTCTCACAAATATGCCGCACATCTTACCAGAATCCATATTCCTTTCCCGCCGGCGAGATCTCCGATGAGCTACGCCGCAAGTTCGACCAATGGTGGTCGCAACAACTCACGCCACAATCTAGTATTACGCCAAAAATGTTACCGTTCCTAACAGCACCGTCATCGGTGCCCAACGAAATGGACTTCCCTGTTGGATCAGCGGCTGTGGCTGCAGCCGCTGCAGCTGCTGCTGCGGCACAAGCTGGATTACATGCTGCCAGCGGTGTGGGCAATGTACCCGGTAGCAATATACCCGGACTTAGCGGCAGCCGTGATTCGCTGCTGATGAATGATGCCACACACCATGGGCCACAAGGTGCTGGCGCAGCACATCATCCCAATATGTTGGTACATCCGGCCATGCATCCCTCGATGCATCATCATCATCACCATCCACACTCACAGTATCCAAATCAGAAGACACGCATGCGCACCAGTTTCGATCCAGAAATGGAATTGCCAAAATTGCAGAAATGGTTTCAGGAGAATCCACATCCTTCGCGTCAGCAAATTCAAACATATGTTGTGCAGTTGAATGCGCTGGAGTCAAGGCGTGGTCGCAAGCCGTTGGATGTCAATAATGTCGTATATTGGTTCAAGAATGCACGTGCCGCACAGAAACGCGCAGAAATGCGTGGCGGTTTAGCAGCGCTGGGACATCCCAGCTTGAATGGCTTCATGTTGAATCAGCACGGTCAGTTGGGTCAGAGTTCGAGCAGCAGTGGTGGTAGTCAGCAAATGAGCAGCAGCAATATCAATTTAGCCATGTCACATGACTACCTGAAGAGTCCGTTGAGCCTGAAATCGGAGGATGTGGACACAATGTCGCAACACTCGGATGATATGGATGAAGACAACAGTCGACCAGGCTCACCACAGTTACCGCTCTCACTAACCACGCATGAACGTAATCGCAATTCGCCGATGGAGGGCGCTGAGGGCAATATGGAGTCGGTCGAAAGTCGTCGTGACATCTGCGGTGCTGACGGCGCGTTTAAGGATGAAACCGATTGTCAAACCATGCTAAATGGCTCACTCAATCAGTCATTACGCTCATGTTCGCGCAGCTATACCGAGGAGGAGGCTCAAGCGCAGCCCAAACCGAATGACGCACAAACCGATGACCAACAAGGTGACAATTCTAATGAAGCCACCGCCAATGAGCAGCACAGTGAAACAGAACACAACAATAGCAATAACAATAATAATGCAAATAACCTAAATAACAACAACATTAGCAATAGCAATAACAACAATACTACTAATAATAACAATGAGCAATCCTGTGATGCCGTTAACACACAACCGCAAGCACATTCCTCACCTAAAATGAGTTCACCCAAAGAGGAGGACGATGATCTCGATTTGGAAGATGATGACGATGACAACGAGAACGATGCCTCACAACTAGATGAATATCGTTCGCTTTCACCAGATTTGGCTAATGCCATGGCACAGCGTAAAGATCTGCCCTTTCCAATGGTACCGAACTCGATGTTCTCCCAGTCCTTCATGTACATGAGCCACTATATACCCGGCTTTGGTCAAGCTGCCGCCAATCATCCGCACGCACATCATGCCGCAGCTGCAGCTGCTGCTGCCGGTATGCCACCGAATGCGCTGATGAATCCAGGTGGTCTGAATTTGTCGAGCATGTCAAACGAGGAGCGTCGCAAGCGAAATCGTACTTTCATCGATCCAGTTACTGAAGTGCCGAAGCTGGAGCAATGGTTCGCCTTGAATACACATCCATCACACAATCTGATACTGAAATACACGGAGGATTTGAATACAATGCCCTATAGGTGAGTTCGAAAAGCAATGGTAGAAGAAATATATTTTTTCCCCGTTTAACTCCTTCTCCTTATCGCACCTAATCATTCCTTTGATCCAAAATATAAATTTATTATCAGTTTGAAACTGAAAGTATATATGAAATATCCTCAAAAGATATTTTAATAGAAACCTGTAACAGATAATTTTGCTCGAATCCTCTCAAAAAAGATATCCCGACTTATTTTCGAGTTATTTTCAAACTTTAATAGAAGTATCTCATCAAAATGATATACGTTGCTGTATATTTTCCCTGACAATGGTAGAAATTATTAAGCTTCTCGAATCGTTTCTCAGTTTGCGACTTCATACTATATTGACTTATACTTAGTTCATGTAAAATTAAGTTTTACTTAATAGAGTCTAATTCAATTTCCATTTATATGCTTTCTTACAGACAAAAGTTCCCACGCCTGGAAAGTAAAAATGTACAGTTTTGGTTTAAGAATCGTCGTGCCAAATGCAAACGCCTAAAGATGTCGCTCTACGACAGCTCTCAACTACAAGGCCTGAACTCATTCGTGAGCAAATATGAAGAGCGCGACTAAAGGGTAGAAATTTACATATAAGCGAGGGAAATAGACATGTCTTCGAGAGAGTATGAATTCAAAGCCCTAAACTTCATGAGGTTTAATAAAGAAGCAGGTTTGTTATATGAAAATGTCGATTACCAGTGATAAAGGGACTGAATGTTGAACCAGTATAAATATAGCCAATGAAGTATTGAATTGAATTTTATTAGAACTGCAGTTTGTAGTACGTAAATACAACTTTTTATGGACATTAGGGTGGTCATTGAGGGCTAAATTTAAATCTCTAAACAGTTTTTTTGTCTGAATTTTAATTTATTGATGTCTTCAAAAATGTTTCATAAAAAATGCAGGTCGGTCCTTGTGAATTTTGACCGGTATTTCGAGACCACCCTAATGCGTCTTCGCTTAGGTATCTACGTATAATTTACATCAATTGAAATGTAATTTTATGCGAGTTAGTAAGCCAAATTTAAAGTCGAGACACTTCGAATGCTGCTATAACAAATAAATACTGGAAGTGTATTCCTTGTAAGTGGTTCATGGTAGGAAAACCCTCCAATAAGCTGATGTCATGTAAATAAAGTACCAATAAAATTTGTTATAAAATTGCATGTCCTTTATAAATTATTTGTATATCAAAAATTAAAATGACAAATAACTAATTATAATTTATGTAGAAATTTTTATTAACTCAAAAACTAAAAATTATTATTTAAAAAAATTAAGTAAATGTTTTGTGTAAAAATACAATTTTAGCATAAAAATAATTATTGTAATTTTCAATTACAATTTATTTCAATAAAACCAGTTTGCATAGCTATAAAAATAGTTTAGAAAATAACTTCAATTTATTGATACACTAAATAAAATATGTAAAATAATAATTCTAATAAACATAGTTAAAAGATAGTGAAAACCAAAGATGGCATTTCTAAATAGCATATAGCAAATATAAAATAATAAAATATGCGAGTATATAAATAATAAAATATTATTATTTTCAACCTAAGCATAAGTAATGCAATTGGTTCAATATAGTAATTAATTTTATTAAAAATTATGTTTAAAAATCTGCTCAATATTGAAAATACATTTGAAAATTTTTCAGCAAATACATACATATATATATCATATATTAAAAAAATAAAATTCATTTCATCGTCACCTAGGCAATTAGTAACAAACATTTGGAGTCAAATAAGTATTCGGTAATTTTTAAAAAATATTCAAAGCATGAATGCACATATCGTTTATTTAAAGAAAATTTAATTCTTACTACTAGTGTTATATCAACAGGTTTATATAAACTGATTGTTTTGTGGTTATGTTTCAAAGTAATTTTTTTAAATGAGTTTTTGGGTATTTGATACTTTTTGGAAATTTTATAAAAATAAAAGAAGCACTGAAAGCTGAGAATTTGAAGAACAACAAGTGGTTCTCAGAAATTGGCTAATAAATAGCTTTTTTACATATTTTCTTAAATTCATGAAAAAACAGTATATTTATTAAAATGTAAAATTAACAAAAAACATCATAAAAAGATTCATATGTGCATAGAAATTGTCAATAATTTTGTAAAAAAATATCTTCAATAATTACAACAACTGTATATCAGCTATGAATCAGCAACAAATTAGAACACTTTTAAAAATAAACAATTGAAAAATATTAATTATTTTTGAAGTTACACACAGCTAAAACAAGAAAATAAATATAAAATAAATAAATTCAAAGTTTCAAAGCTAAAAAGCATACATACAAATAACCGTAAGTATGTAATTACAAATACTACTTATGCAAACAATTGCACCAAATAAATTAAGTAAAAACCCAAAAATAACAATTAAAACACAACTAGTAATAAGCAAAAGCACTTAAACCAGTAAAACAAAATTGTTTAGTTAAAAACGTTTTCAAAAAAATATTTTTGTTTCAAATTTACAATTAGAAAACAAAATTGTAATGTATTTAATACGGAAGTATGTTATAAATTATTTGTTTTCCTTTAGCTCTTAAGCGCACTGTAAAATAGAACTAAATAATGAATATAAAATAAAATATTTAAAATTTGTAAAATATAAATACGATATTCGTCAATTTATTGCAAAAATCAAATTAATAAAACGAGAAATAAAAAATTTTAAATGTAAAATTGAAAAACACTTGCTTTTTAATTCATTTTGGCAAACTAAAATATAAATAACAGCGGCAAAGCAGTGCCATGAATGCTACATACATTAACATGCTATTCAACAACAGTAAGTACAAACAACAGCAAACACATGTAAATGAGGTAAGCTAACAGAATTTGTTGCTAGAAGCATAATAGCAACTTACAGAAGACGAAGCAATGTGTATGTGATAATCGGCAAGCACAAGTTCGTGCTTAGCTCGGCGATGCAATAAATTCACACACGCGTGGGAAGTGTCAAAAATAATTCACTTTAGAAGCTCACGTCATTTAGAATAGTGTGTGCATTGTAATATTAAATAAAAGTGTTTAATATTAATATTAAATATAAGTATAAAGTGTATATAATTAATAAGTAAAGTATTAATAAAGTGCGTGTGTTTCTATTTGCAAACATAACTTTTGTCTCACCCACTGCAATTTGCATGCATAAACGTGCACAAAAATGCAAGCGTCCGCAGGTTAACGAAAATCATTTGTCGTCGGCTCGCGTAAATTCGCTCGTCCAACAGTGCAGTGAAATGTACATATACATATGTATGTATGTATGCAAGTGTGCTAAATAGTCAATGTAGGTAAAAAGTGTGTAATTCATATTTACAAAAAAAAGTGTGAATAAGCAGAATAAATATGTATGTATGTAGAAAAAAGTGTGACTTCAAATTGGAAGATGCAAGTTTCAATATTTTTTATGACATGGCAAAAGTGCAGAAAATGTATTGTGGTAAGTGGTTTCCAAAAATTAATTACAAAAGTAGATGTGATCTTTCGAAATGATATAAAAATAACTACAGTTGAACTGTCAAAACTCGATCTCCATAATTCGAACACTTGAATGGGCAACAGAATTTAGGAGTCAAATGTCATGCAACTTCCATTCCATAACTCAAATTTCCATAAGTCTCTCTAACTCGGACGTTTTTTTTATTATTATATTTTTTTATACCCTGAACAGGGTATATTAAGTTTGTCACGAAGTTTGTAACACCCAGAAGGAAGCGTCGGAGGCCCTATAAAGTATATATATAAATGATCAGTATGTTGAACAGAGTCGATTTAGCCATGTCCGTCAGTCTGTCCCTCTATCTCTATACATACGAACTAGTCCTTCAGTTTTTAAGATATTGTTTTGAAATTTTGCAGATGTTATTTTCTCTTTAAAAATCTGCTCATTTGTCGGAACTGCCGATATCGGACCACTGTATCATATAGCTGCCATATAAACTGAACGACCGGAATCAAGGGCTTGTATAGAAAACTTCCGCGTTTTACTACATATCTTCACGAAATTTGGTGTGAGTTGTTGCTCATAAAAATAATTTAATCTCCGAAAAAATTGTTCAGATCGGCTCACTATAGCATATAGCTGCCATACAAACCTAACGATCGGAATCAATGGCTTGTATGGGAAATTTTCGCATTTGACGTGGTATCTTCACGAAATTTGACATGGATTACTGCTTAGTTTAATAATATAATCTCCGAAGAAACTGTTCAGATCGGTTAACTATATAGCCTTAATGTTTCTAGCAAACAACCCGACTTTAGATTTGCTTAAACACATAGTTACTAAAAGAAATGCACCTGTGAAGGGTATATTAGCTTCGGTACAGCCGAAGTTAACGTTTTTTTCTTGTTTTTATTTGAGTTAGGGAAGTTCAACTATATTTAAAATTTTCATAATTCCGGCAAAATGTGCAAGGACTGGCTGAAAGTTGGTATTTATGCTATTCGAAGAAGTTTACCTCCTGAGTAGTATCTGAGAAGTAGCATTTTAGTACGAAAATACTATTTATTTTTCTGGTTTAAATTAAGTCTAGGGTATTCAGTAAATTACTATGAAACGATGAATTTAATGTAGGCAGAACCAAAATGCGTGGGTATGAGGCCTGTACGTCCGCACCGCTGCGACAATGTCAAAGAGCATCTCATAAAATTTCTCAGCTGTTCGCAGGTATTACCGAAGCACATCTCATAAATAGGATAAGAAAACAGTAAAATACTCACAGTTGCACAACATATATTATTTATGTTTATATTATTTATTTTCCATTAAGTCATACAAAAGTGCCAATATATACCATACCTGATGAATATATTATACTATCAGGCATGTGCTGCAATTAGTTTTGGCATGAAATTGTCATCGAAAACGTATAGCCATGAGCTGTATTTCACTGTTCCGTTTTCGTTTGCGAACATCAAATCGTAACAATTTCACATGTGCCAGAAAACAAAATAGTCATATATTTTCCGTTTTGAAATCGGTCGGCCGTAGGTACGCTAATCATATATTTTATAGCGCGAAATGTGGAAAAATGTTGATGATTTGGTTATTAAAGCATAGTTAGTTAAGTTTTTGTATTTTTTGCTATCTTCTTCTATCTTCTATGTATATAAAAATTTCATGTCACGTTCTTTGTCCGGGATTGACGCTTAAACGACTGAACCAATTTTAATGAAATTTTACACACGTCTGCAATTTGTTCCAACTTAAAAGATAGGATAGTTTATATTTCAAATTTTAGTCGCAATGTCCATCCGTCTGTCCGGTCGGCCAATTGATCAAGCGATAGCTTGATCTACATATCCTAATATAATTTGACACACTTAATCCTTATCGCTATGTGAAGATTGGTATTGTAGATGGTCAAAATCGGATTACTGCAACGACTAAAAATATGCAGTTAAACAAAAAAGGGATATAGGAAAGTTTCAAATAAAGCTATAAAATATGGAATACCTGATCGCGGTACGGAAGGGAATCAATGGTTAATTGTAAGGTAAATTGGCAAGGTCACAGCGCAAAAGAGATTTTAATGGACAAAGTCGGCTACACCTTCCAATATGACAAAACTTTAATTTCTGCTAAGGCCTATGTAGATAATGTCAGAATAAAACGTGGCAAAATATTTGAAACGATAAGCTTTCCGAAGGGGCTGGTGGGGGAATATTGTTTATATTTTCAAATAATTAGTGACTCCCTAAATAATTTAATTTTATGAAACAGTTAATTAAAATTTAATTATACCTTACACACAGCAAATCGGGGCCCGGTCACTAGTATTTAACAAATAAAACATACAAAAAGTTAAATTGTTCACATAAAGTTATTCTAAATTTGTTCCCTTATATTTGCCGAATCAGTATCAAGTCCTATCAATGCAAAATATAAAATATGAAGCCGATATACATATGTTGTGGCAAAAATATATTCTCAGAATTTATGTTGTCAATCTCTATATAATCTATTAGAAAACAATGTGAAGAAAGCGAAAGTGTTCTCCACATATATTTTTTAGCAATTTTTAACTGTCAACTACCAGGACGCATTTTTCTAAAAGACTATGCCTGCAGAAACCCTATTCCAATATTATTTGGAATTATATTTTATTCGTCCGTTTTTAAATCTAGCCACACTGCTCTGAAGTTTATATTGGCTTATTAAATCTGCAACATTAATAAGACAACATTATTAGATCTATGTGTATGTTATGAAAATATGACAACTCATACTGGCTATCAGCTAATAAATATTGTATGCCATTTATTCAAATTTAAGGCGACTGTGCGCAGCTAAAAGCTAAGATACATTTTTAATTTAAAAGTTTCGCGATAAAAAATTACCCTGAACAAAACATTGCACGCTATCGCATCGGGCAATATATCCACATACATACGGACTTTGAATTTGTGGTAAAGCATGTTGCGTAGCGGATAGAGGGGGTGTGTTGAGCACCAAGTAGAGGCTAGCCGAGGTACTCTTTTAATGGCATTCACTGATTTAGGACGCCTGCAGTCATGCACATTCTTTCACACATACATACATACATGTGTGAATTATAACGGCAAATGGCATAACTCGCACCATTTACTTGACTTTGTTAAAGAACCAGAAGGAACGCTGTATTCTTGTATTCGACAGATAACTCATATGCTTCGTTGTATTTCTAAGATGCTGCAGACTTGCACCCATACATATACACATAAGAAAAGTAATTTAACATTTTTACGAATATTTATTTCCATTTCGCTTATCAGCACGCGAAAAAAAATCATCTCAAGCAACAAGAACAACGGTAAGCGGAAACGGAGCACACATTTCATACTTTCGTAGGTAAATAAAAGTAATAAAGCAAATCAGAAGTAATATAGCGTAGCTCTTCATACATAACCTCACAACCGAACAAATGATTCCTTAGTTGGCGGGATGATTGGGTGGCTCGGCTGCTGCCTCCAACTTGTTTCGCGGTGTGAAAACTGCATAAATAAACCATAAAGCATTCATGTGTGTACCACTACACCGTTTCCGCTGATGCGATTTCCGTTTCGCTTGTGGTGTGTGGGGGTTAGTGCCGCTCGTGGTGGCTATGATATAAGTACTGTGAGTATTTATTGTGCTGTTGTTGGCAATTACTGCTTTTATTTTTTCACTGTTGCCCATGTATTTACAAAATTTACCTCATTTGTTACAGCGGAACATTTAGATGGTACTCATAATTCATTGCCAGCACACAATCGCTCTGAAGATGTATGAATACTGGCGTATTTCCTTTTAGTACTATCTCTTTATTTTGCATATACTGGAAACAGCATCAAAGTCTTATAAATGTCTTACTGCATGAGTGGAAATTATCATGATTTTTGATTTTTTTTTATTTTCCGATATGGATTTTTTCTCAGAGTTATTAGTAAACACTGCTGTTAACAGTGCTCTGAATACAAAGACATAAATTTGCTTTGAGACATTGGCAAAAATTTAGAATCTATTAAAAAAATTACTGAAGACAATTCGGAGACAATTCCTCTAGAAAATTCTTAACTAGATAAATTTAATCTACATAAAAAGGCTTCTTAATATTGTATAGGTACACTTAATATAACAAGGAGCTCAAAAAAATCTCGTTTGGATTGACTTAAACAATTTTCAAAAACTATGAGAATTGTTTGATAACAGTATACTAATCATTCATATTTGCATATTTGGCCAAAATGCAACAGATATTTTGCTTCCAAATACCCATTAAGATACGTTTTAATCTGTGATATAGTTCATTGAGAGGTTACATGGGTTTAGTTCGGCCTAATTACATAAAAAAATCTTCATATTTTTTAGTGTCTTAAATATACATATTTAATGAGGAATTATAGAAATCTTTTAAGAAAAATATTATAAAGTCTGCCTTTGTGACCTAGTATCCGGCGAATCTTCAGCAAAAAGGTGGTCGACATTTTCAAAAAATCGATTTTTTTTATTTTTGCTTATTCTATTGTTTATACTTTCAAAAATATCTTGTGGAAGCGAATAGGTCGTATTTGAATAGTTTTTGAATGGCATCGTTATAAAGAGCGACCGCTTGCAGGTACAAGCAGCTATAGTGGAAACTTTAAACGTGTTTTTCTCGAAACGACATTTCTCAAAATTGCTGACATCATAACTCAATGAGAAATTTATCGATATGGCATTAAAAAAACTACCATTTATAAAAAACTATACCATTTTGTTAATTTTTGATATATTTCTAAAATCGTGGATCATATAAGAAATATCTTCAACTTTAATAACCTTTTTGAATTTTTATGTTTAATCTACTCATTCGACCGGAATCACGCTAGCAGTTGGGGAACTTTTTTTAGCACCCCCGAAGACGGCACATAACTCCGTTACTTTTTAACACTTTTGATAAAGAAAATCTTAAAAAGTAGCCGAAAATATACCTTATAATGTCCAAAAAGCTTCGAAACATTCGATCGAATAACGAAAATCGTCTAATTTGTCATGAGTTACACAGGTATGCCCCCTTAACAGCATAACTTCTAGTAGTATATAATCTAAAGTGAAAATAAACGTACGTGTTTAGTTAAACGGGAACTTGGACAAAGAAGAAAATAATCAAAATTGTATTTTCGGTAAAAGCTTTTACGAAAAATATTGGCTAAAATTTCGCTGCATTGAAAAAAATCTTAAGCATTGTAAATTGTAATTGTCTGAAATTTTATCAAGATCAGTTGTGTAGTTCTCGATAAATCTTGATAGCCGATCTTGAAAGCAAAATTTTTAGAAAATCGCATTTAAAGTGAAGTTCTTGAGTGACAACAAAGCTACCCTGGATAGAGCAACTTCTTCAGACTGTGTCTTCAAAACTATTCATCAGATTGATGTGCTCTCTTCTCTTCTCCAATAATAGCACTAGAAATATATGATCGAAAAATATTTCAAAAATGTTAAGCAAAAGTAAGAAATATGCTTTAATAAATGACTTAATTGGTCGTGGTATGCAAACATATTTTTTAAGATTTCATTCAAGACTTAATAAATTTAAAGTTTTTCATTCTTAATATCAATAAGTCAACACTAATACTTTCTGTAGACAGATTTATGCCTGGGTTACTTCAAAAAACAGACCGTTTCACTTTATTAGCTCTGTACAGCACTTCATCATGAAACTTTTAAAAAGTACACTTCATTTGAATTTATCTTCTTCTCTATTGGGTTATTCTTTGGACATACATGAAAGCCTTTTGCAGGCCACAAGCAGCACTCAGTCGCTCCTTTAACCAGCAAATGGAAAAGTTCTGCGAAACAATTTATCAGAAGAAATAATAATAAAGCAAAATTGCACACGAATTATTGTTTAATAAAAAATTACTAACATAACTTCGGCACTTGAAAGCAATAAAGCACGCCAGTATTTTTCACCGTTATCAAAGGTGTTATTTCAATGAGCGAAATATTTACAAATCATAGCGTAAATACCACTACAGTTATGTGCACAGAGAGCATAGTAATTTTAATTAATGGATAAAGTTGTTTGTGCGAATTCCATTTGCATGGCAGCAAATAAGGAAGGCGTGCCAGCAAGCGTGTGAATTCTATGATTTGCATCCAGAGGAGGGAGCAAGCCAAATAAATAAATAAAGAGAATCTTGCGCGAATTTCTCGGTTTCTTGGTTTGCTAGCAGCGTTGCGTTGGTATTGGCTGGCTCTGGCATGCTTTTGGTGTTTTGCTCTTATCTTTCATTTGCACATAACTGAGAATTACTTTTTTCACTTCATTGTACTTGTATCATATATGTTTGTTTGTGCATGTGTGCATTTCCGAAGCTTTTGTTTTGCAAATATCCTGCATTACATTGTTTAGCTTTGTTTGTGTTGTTTTATGTTTTTTTTTATGTATTATGGGCGTGTTTTCGCAAGTTCTGTTATGACTGAAGAAGCTGTTGAAGGCACATGTGTATGTACATAGATTTTCTAATGAGTGCTCTTTCTCCACTTATTTTTCCAACCCAGCGGAGGCTTTCTTTTTTCGGTGCTATCTTACCAGAGACAAGTCTTAGCCAGCGTAGCCGTTGTGTTTAGGCTATTCCATCTTTTGTAAATATATAAAAGTATATCGCAGAATCTCCAGTCTAATCAATAACCGCAAAGCTACTTCATCGAATGTTTGTTATCGTCCACTCTTCTGTTTTCTCATTTATAACTTAACGTAAATACCATTTAGTGAACTTTAATGTTTCGCACAACCCACTTAGTACTGTCTTTGTAGAATTATTACATGGTAGTTAGTTGGTTGTAGGATCGTTCTGCTTGCGCTTTGCAAATTCTAATTTTCCTAAAGTCGGTTAATAAAATATATCTGATACCTGGTCTTCTGGAAATCAGCCCATTTTTTCACTGATTTTTTCTTCATTTCATAGGACTATGAACGAAAAGCACCAAACCTCTTTTTATTATATTGATGAGCCATATGTTCGCTCAATCTTCTCACCATTTAATCGACATCAACCAGACCGTCGAAGGCATCCACTTTATTTGGGGATCTCATCTATGGCACTTTTTCAGCTTTGACTCAAGGCTTGGCAGGGATTAATTATTGCATTTCCAACACATCTTTGCTCACTTTGTCCGCATTGAAAGAACCATGACACAAAAGTGTATAGAATAAAATATAATCTAGGACATCAACACTTCTTGATCACAAACGATTTATGGCAATGTTTAGTCACCGGTCCAGAAATTGATTAGATATTTATAAGCTCTCAATTTTCTTTAGTTAAAAAAATATCGAAAGTTTTGATAGGTAAATTTCATTGCAAGATTCTTTATAAGTAAAGATACGCACATCTTAAAGCTTGAATGAAAGCTTAGATACAAATACCAAATATAGCACTATAAGTGGAAGGCGCATTCATATGCATATGTATTTATATATTTTCCTCAAAGGAATACTCGCAATTGAGCAGCGAATGAAGTGAAAACACTGACAAGAGAACAAACGTCAGCTAAATGGTGAACAGAATGTACCGCTAGTTAGAGTATTAAAAGGATAACGGCCAATTTGTTAAAAGGCATAACAGCAGCAACACATACCAGTACTCAGACATCAAATGAATGAATATAAGAATAAAACCAAAGCGAAAACTAAACGAAACACAAACAAACAAAGCGTCGTACAAAGCAACAAACTCTCAGATTTCGGGCGCATACCAATGGCTGTCAAGACGCCGCCAACAAGCGGATGGAAGAATATACGTATGTATATACATCCAAAGACGAAGAAAATTTTCGGGCAATTAATGCTGCAAATAAAAAGCAAAACTACTCACTACAAATGTGACCTTATCCCACCTCTCTCCCCAAAACAAAGCTGTGTCCACACCGTGTGATGTAATGGCAGGGGCCTTGTGGGCACTCATAGCATTAGTGACTTTTGTATTGCCATTTGCCAAAAGAGCGGCGGTGTGGCGAGATGGTGTAGTCGATAACTAGTGGCCGTGGCACAGTCGCACATAAATAGTTTTGTGGCTTTGACTGATATGCCAGGGCAATAAAACTAATGAGCCTGCTTTTGGGCGATGTGGCACATAGCAGCAGTGGCCAATGCGAGTCAATGATGCGACGATGATGACAACAACAATGACGGGGTTGAACGCTCATATACAGACACACTCTTATGGGAATTTTGATATGTGTGTGTGTGTTGATTGCGGTCGTTGGTGGCGTTTGTGTGTAAGGACATGTCACAAATTCCGCTTGAATGCAATAGCTGCGGTCGTTATTAGTTATTTCTAACTGCATTTGTTTTTGTAATAAAGTATAGCATTTCAGCTTTCGAACATTCGTGCGGCCATTTATATGTATGTCTGTATGTTCGATTTCGACTCTGAGTTGGTGTTTGTGTTTGTTCTTTTGCGGTGTTGTTAGTTTGCTGTAATTTGCCAAATTGCGAGCGCAAATACAAGTCTACCGTAATACAAATGAATAAAAGTCCAATTAAATGGTCATAAGTAATAATAATACCACTTTGATTTGTGATTTGTGTTGAGTTGTGAGGCAGCTTTTCGCGCACTGCCAAGCGGGTGTAATAAGATGATATTTGGAGAGAGTTTCTCCGAAGAGCCGGGCAGTACTGCAGTTTTAATATAATTATTTGTTTGTTTGCGTCCCGTTCCGAGTGTCGCTTTGTGGTTGTGTCATATTACATGTTGGTGGTAGATAAATTAGTTAATGACATTATTTTGTGTTATTACCATCGATTCACCACTGGATGAGTATCAAGTGGCGGTGTGCTTTGCAAATTAATGAATTATAAATGGATGTACGCCAATTACAGCTTTACTGGACTTAAGTATATTAATTTATTGACCACAAAGTCTAGAGGAATTGTGATTTGTTTTATTATTTTTTTTTATCCTTTGAAATGGATGCATGTTTTTTTTTGCTACAAACGATTTTTTAAATTTAAAATGCTAAAACATCTCTTGAATATTGTCTCAATATTTCAAGTCAATCCGAGTAATAATTTTGGAGACACAATCTGAAAATATTGAGCGCTCCAAGGTAGCTGGGCATCACACAACAATTTTAACGCATTTTTCTCGAAGCTGTGCTTTTAAAATCGATTCTCAAGATTTCTCGATTACTCGATTACTCAACCACTCTTGATGTTTTGAAATTTTAGATAGATCTTCGAGATGTAATTTACAAGAACTTGGACGAAGATTTTTTTCAATAACAATTATTTAAAATAAATGCCACGAAATTTCGGATAATTCGTAAAAACCACTTCCAAAATTCTATTCTCATTTTTTATTCGTCCAAATTCTAGTTTAAAGTCTTAACTGAACACGTATTTTTTATTTTGCCTTCGGATGATCCCGATGATGAACTTCTAGTTATGTTACCAACACGAACACACCTGTTTTTTCGAGGGTTCATCGAAAATACCGCCACAGCGGCTGAATTTTAATAGTTTTCTTTAAAAACTTCAGTGCTCCCCGACGACCAAACCCCTTGGAAAAGAGTATATTTTCTTATTTTCGTTCTAAAATAAACTCCTGAATACATTTTATTTTTTTTTTCTAAATTTCCCTCTATCCTATAAATGTTGAGATATACTTGGTATCTAGTTTTCTTTGGCTGAACATAGTTTCAGTCTTAATTTTTCCAACAAACATTTCGCCATTCTACAAGTATAGTCCCCTAAATTCTACAAACATGAAGCACATATCTCAGTAACACACTCAGCAACCCCCCGCGCCTTTGCATTTTCCCAAATAAATAAGTTTATCATAAGTGTAGCAAAGTTGCATATGCGCTACATTGTTACTGGCTGCGCTACGATTATTATTTATTTTCTTAATTACGCTTAAAATCTGCGTAAAGGAAAGACACACATACTTACACATTTGCGTACTTTAATAAGACACATGTGCTTGCACAGTTCTTCGCTCATAAATTGCCCTGATGTCCTTAGTCTTTATGGTAAATCCTGCGTCATAATATACGAGTATTTGCTTTACTATCCTGTAAGGATAGCGAAACGCTATCAAATTTTTCTTGAATGTACTTTCAGCGTTATGCTGTGCAGACACTTGGCAAGAAGTCTTTTGGCTGGTCCGATGGATGTTTGGCGGAAACCCAGCGCAGCGCAGTGTTTGTGGAATTTCGGGCTGTCATAATGCAACTAAGTATACTTGCAAGTGTTTGGGGAAAGTGCGTGGACTAGCAGTCCCTCCATTACTATACCAGCGCGCTTGCTTTACATACAAACACAAATGTGTTAGCGCGGCACACATTGTTTCAGTTTTGGCACTTCGCTAAGCTCCTGGCGTAAGTTAGCTTCCTATCACACCTTATCCTGCCGTCTTAGGTATTTTGCTTTCACATACCTTTTTTCATACATATTTACTGCTGTTCTGCTTGGATTTTTGCGCCTAGCGAACTCTTGCCCATCCTTTTGGCAAACTAATGAAGCTGCGTCTTAAGAACGCGCACTGTTTAATTATAATTTATGGTGATGCAACGAAATATATTTTTTGGAGATTATTGTCATAATTTGGAAAGTTGTGTGAGCCTTGAGTGTAGAGTAGCGATGAACAGAAGAAATTATTTTTTTGAATGCTTTGAATTTATTGAGAATCAGTTTTTAGCTTGTTCCAACTAACAAATTATTATCTGTTAATACTAAATATTGATAATTTTTCCAATTATATCATAAGATATCGTTACAAACCCTCTAAGTTGTAAGATTACTCGTAAATTAAGTAAATAGTATAAACTATTTATAAGCTATGGCAAATTGTATTTTTATACTCTCGCAACAAAAGTTGCTAAAGAGAGTATTATAGTTTTGTTCACCTAACGGTTGTTTGTAAGTCATAAAACTAAACGAGTTAGATATAGGGTTATATATATCAAAATGATCAGGGTGACGAGACGAGTCAAAATCCGAATGTCTGTCTGTCCGTCCGTCCGTCCGTCCGTCCGTGCAACGGATAACTTGAGTAAAAATTGAGATATCTTGATGAAACTTGGAACACACGTTCCTTGGGACCGAGGGAGGGTTTCGAAAATGGGCAAAATCGGACCACTGCCACGCCCACAAAATGGCGAAAACCGGAAACACATAAAGTGTCATAACTAAGCCATAAATAAAGTTATAAAAGTAAAATTTGGAATAGAGGATCGCACAAGGAAGGGGCATATTTGGATGTAATTTTTTTGGGAAAGTGGGCGTGGCCCCGCCCCCAAATCGGTTATTTGTATATAACTCGCAAACCAATAAAGCTGTATAAACCAAACTTTCTGCAGTCAGTTCTCTTACGTACTCCACCACACACCATAAAAATAGTTGAAATCGGATAATGACCACGCCCACCTCCCATACAAAGTTTAGGTTGAAACTTACTAAAAGTGAGTTAATTCAGTAACGAAAAACGCCAGAAACACTAAATTTCACATAAGAAATGGCAGATAGAAGCTGCACTCAGATTTTTTACAAAATGGAAAATGGGCGTGGCATCGCCCACTTATGGGTCAAAAACCATATCTCAGGAACTACTCGACTGATTTCAATGAAACTTGACTTGTAATAGTTTTCTTACATCCCAATGATATGTTGTGAAAATAGGCCAAATCGCTTCACAACCACGCCTACTTCCTATATACCAGAACTTTGAAGACGATCTGAATCGTTAACTTTACAATATATAAAGGAAGCACTAGTGAAGGTATCGATGCAGAACTTTGCACAAATACCACCTTTATAGTGTGGAAGTCCCATTCAAAAAATCGCCGAAATCGGACCATAGGTTTTCAAGGCCCCATGTATCGAACATAAGGACCTCGGTGCTTCTAACCTAATATTAGGGTTTCCAACTTTCAATGAACTTTATACAATATATATGATGAATTTGTGGGTCAAATTGTGTATTATATAATATTAATAAATTTAAATAAATAAATTGCGAGAGTATAAAATGTTCGGTTACACCCGAACTTAGCCCTTCCTTACTTGTTTATTTTATCTTTTTTTTATACTCTCGCAACATGTTGCTCAGAGTATTATAGTTTTGTTCACATAACGGTTGTTTGTGTCACCAAGAAATGAAAGAGTTAGATATGGGGTTATATATACATATATAAATGATCATGATGACGAGTGGAGTTTAAATCCGGATATCTGTCCGTCCGATAACTTGAGAAAAAATTAAGATATCTTAATGAAACTTGGAACCCTGAGGAGGTTGCCAAAATCGGTCCACTGGCACGCCCACAAAATGGCAGAAACCGAAAATCTATACAGTGTCATAATTAGGCCATAAATAAAGTTATGAAAATAAAATTTAGAACATAGCATCGCATTAGGGAGGGGCAGATTTGAATGTAATCTCTCAGATATTTTAATTGAATTCATTCCCTCTTAATTTTTTCTTATAACAGTTTGTCTCTGTACCAAATATTACTAAAATCGGGTCATAACTTCTCCCATATACCTATATGCGACTACAGTATATTGTATCTTAGTGGTGAAAACGAGTGAAATCGGTTCAGGAATTACCTTAGTCCCTATTTATGATGATTTTCGTTATTCTATTGAACTTTATGCCGAATATATGGGTCAAATTGTGTGTTATAAGTATAAAATGTTCGGTTGCACCCGAACTTAGCCTTTACTTACTTGTTTTCCTTTTTCTTTTTACTGAACTTAATTTACATCATCTAACTGAAAATTTGTGTGACTATTTTAAAATATATAAAATAATTTCAAAGCTTTGTTTTTATATATTTAACCCTTGAATTATTTCGGATCTATCGAGCCATTTAAATGCGTTTGAAAATATAGCCAGCAGTGATTGTTTTATGGAACGAGTAAAACGGAAATTAAAATGGAGGTGAGTCTTAATTTACAAAGAAATAAAAACTTTATCATTTAAAATCTTTCAATAATTACACACTTTACCTCCTCCGACTAACCGTGGAAACAATTTTTTTCAAAATTAAAACTTTATTAAGAAATTAAATATCATTTGGATTTGATATTTTTCAGTATCTTAATATCTTTGCTCCAAATTTTCATTTCGTTTCGTATACTGCTCTTCAGGTGGTAAAATTAAGGATGCAAAAGGTTTTTGTGATTAGGATAGCAAATATGTCTAATTCTCCTAGCTTCTTTTTCAGTTTGTGCATAGTAAAATAGATAATTATGTTTTTAAAAATTTCGTCACGTCTTATTTAATTTCAATACTTTAGATTTTTACATTACACTACAAATGTACATTAAATGCTTTAATAATAGCTGACAATCTTTCCTAAAGTATCTCCGATAGAAATCTGCTTTATACCTGTTTAGTTTGTTACCCATATTGTACTAATTTGAACGATTCCATTCTTTCTACAGACTCCTAACCTCAAAAAATATTTACTACTGTAAGATTTCATAATCTCTTCTGTTTTATGCTCACATTGTAGAATTTTTTTACTGAGGTAACAATCTTTTACCTATTTTGTCATCAAATAGGTTCAGATTGTTCTATAATGTGGCTTGGATCTAATATCTGCGCCCAAAGCCAATGATACCGTTTTTTAAATATTTTCTGATCCAAAACCATTTGACCTTAATTTTCACTTCATTAACAAACTTGGAGTCTAAATGTCTTCTGAAAAGCATGCCGGAAACAATTCCAAAAGAATTCTCCACAACCAACGCAAATAAATCTCAAATAAAGAAATAGAGTGTGAAAATATGCATTTAATTCAATTTCGGCTCAACTCAATTCATTTTAATAAAACCCAAAAGAAATGAAAAGTTTTCAAGCACGTCGTCTTTAGTGCCTTCCGTCGCCAATGTGTAAGCGATTGTGCGTGCTTTTGTAAAAACGATTTTAATGGTGAAAGTTATTTACGACAATAATTACGCAAAGCCAAAATTACACCCAAGAGAGTTACCACCTGCAAACACATGCACCCATACAATACTTATACGTGCGTCTTTCAGTATATTTAAGATGTATGGCGTTGTCCGCTTTATTAGCTCCAATAGCGCTCTACTGACTGCTTTCTTACTAACAGCAGGCCGCACAGAAGAAGAAGTCATGCCGAGTGTCCTAATGTAAAAATGATAATCCCATTGTCAAGCGATAATTCATAAATGCCAACAAATACACAAACTAAACTCATTCAAACGGCGCCGAGAGGTTATAAATTTCCGAAAATCTTGGGACTTTTCCACCAAAAATTATGAAAGAAATAGCGAAATTGCAAGTAAACCCAACAAGTTGCAAGAGTTTAGTCCATAATGAAGTGAGAGAAGGTTGGCATTTTCACCCACTTACTAGTCATATATAATTTTAGCGCCACAAAATATGCAATGGAAAAGTCGGCAAGAATATGCATTGCAAGAAAAGCATGTGATATGAGTTATGGACATATACATACATACATATAGTTATAATTATATATACGTTTCGCTGATGAAAGTATCTACGTTCGTGGTCATTTTATGCATATTTTCTTTGCATAGTTTTAGGCTTTCATACTTTAGAGCTGCTTACAAGTGTGTGTGAAATGAATTCGGTTAGCACTCTCATGCAAAATTTTAGTATTCTTATAAGTGTAGCACTTGTTAAACCAAAAAAATATTATTTCACCATAATTGTCAGACACCTGCTTTGTCTTTAGAAGTTTTACAGTTTTACGCCTGCGGCTTGCTATCGGCGGCCGTCATCTCTGGAAAGTCGAGATTTGCTCATAACGCTGCTAACGTGCCATAGCAGACGACAAGCAGAATTGGGAAAACGCTTTGGAGGTGGTAGAAGGCTTAAAATAAGTCAATGCATATTTACGATGGCAAACCAACCGGTTAGCTTTGGTTAGCTGGTCTTGTGTCTGGTGGCGAACGCAAGGGGTGTTGCTCATCTAGAAAGACGTGTACGCTCGCGCTGCTGGAATAAATTTTATAAAACTAATACGAATTGATTTATTACCGTCTTTAAGCGTTTCCATTACGTCTAACCAACTGCACCGCAGTGATCTTACCTCCTCTCATACACCCGCTATTCCACATTTTGCTCTCGCTATTCATTTGCCCCCCTGCTGCTGGTGATTGCTTTGTAGACAATCGGCTTTGGAGCGAGCGAGTGCTAGCAGCGGGGTTTAAGTATCTGTATGTATGTGTGTATGTATGCGAGAAGAAATTCTATGTCTTAATATCAAAGTCGGAGATTTTTAAATCAGAAAGGCTTGCCAACAGGCGTAATGCGAAATGCTATCTTCAGTAATGTTCTCTTGTCGGCCATTTTAATGTGTGTGGGGTAATCGTGGTATCTCGCCATTCATTTGCCGTGCAGGTGTATCAAGCACTCACACCTCTTCTGTGTCCGCTTCTGTTTAACTACTTCTTCTTCCTTATGTAGGAGAGTATGTATCTTAGATATTTGCTTGCCAAAACTTTTTGTATGATTTGGTGGCATGTTAAAAATGCTTAAGACCCATTTAACCCCATTACACTCATTACTCGCACCAAGCGTGTCTCGCGTGAGGTAGCATTGCTGCTACTCCCGAGTAGCTTGTGTTGCTGAAGGGGTGCGAGCTAGCGCTCATTCCTCATAATTGTGAATCAGGAGTAGCAGCAGCAGCGGCATTATTCTTATGAGTTTATAATTCATAAAGCATTTAAGTTGGCGAAATCGAAATTTATTGCTATTTAAGATATCTGGCAATTCGCTGTCAGTTGGCCAAATACCAAAGCCAAGCGAAGATTTCATTTGTGCTCGTAGTTTGGGGAATATGGAATGCCTTTAAGGAATAATAATTGCGTTTTTGATTTTTTCTGTTTTTGTTTTTGTATGCTCGCGTACGTTTGGAATGTAAAATGTGGTAGAAGAAGTTATTGCTACTCGGAGCTTAAAGCGATGTTAAAGGGGTGTAGAAACTTACTAAGGGCGCTTTGAAGATAAAGATGAGTCTGTGTTCGATTTCTTAAATGTTTTACTTTTAATTCCCAAATCTGTCAAACGTTAGTTGCAGAAGTGAGATGGTATTATTTTTAAAGTTTAAATCCCTTGTATCATATTTTGGGTGTTCAAGATTTTTTAAATTTTTTTAAATGAGTCCAGGGCTTAAATATATGGTTATGCATTTCTAAAACATATAAAGTTTACACTAATGAAGTTAAAGAAAACTAAAAAAATGTCCTGCCTTTGAACATCCTTAAAAGGGACACACATTTCTCCAAACATACAAGTATTACCCAACAAAATGCCGTCACACCACAATATTCAAATCCGAGACAATAAAATGAAATAAAATCAAATAACAAAATGCAAATGTACGCATTTTTGACGAATCGCCTGCCAGATAAGCGCAAATTGTTTTTTATACTCTCGCAACAAAAGTTGCTAAAAGAGAGTATTATAGTTTTGTTCACATAACGGTTGTTTGTGTCACCAAGAAAAAGAGCTAGATATGGGGTTATATATATATATATAAATGATCAGGATGACGAGTAGATTTGAAATCCGGATGTCTGTCCGTCCGTCTGTCCGTATGTCTGCCTGTCCGTCTGTCCGTGCAAGCGATAACTTGAGTAAAAATTAAGATATCTTAATGAAACTTGGAACACATATTCCTTGGCACCCTGAGGAAAACCTATACAGTGTCATAATTAAGCCATAAATAAAGTTATGAAAATAAAATTTGGAACACATTAGGAAAGGGCACATTTAGATGTAATTGTTTTTGAAAAGTGGGCGTGACCCCGCCCCCAAATAGGTTTTTTGTATATAACTCGCAAATCAATAAAGTGCTATAAGCCAAACTTTCTGCAGTCGTTTATTTTAGCCATTTCCTTATACTGTCCAAAAATGAAAGAAATCGGATAATAACCACACCCACCTCCCATACGAAAGTTAGGTTGAAAATTGCTTAAAGTGGGTTAACTCACTAACGAAAAACGTCAGATACACTAAATTTTACGGAAGAAATAGCAGAAGGAAGCTTCACTCAAATTTTTTTACAAAATGAAAAATGGGTGTGGGTCAAAAACTATATCTCAGGAACTACTCGACCGATTCGAATGAAATTCGGTAAATAATATTTTCTTGACACCCTGACAACACTGTTAAAAAAATGAGCGAAATCGGTTCACAACCACGACTACTTTCCTTATAACTCAATTTTGAATTCCATCTGAATCCTTCACTTTATAATATATACGTTAGGCAATGATGATAACGAAATAAAACTTTACACAAATACTGTATTTGATCTGTGGCATCATATATGATCTTCGACATCAAAAAATTGTCGAAAACGGACTATAACTTTTCAAGGCCCCAGATATCGAACATGTTGAGCTCAGTGCCTAAGATTAAATTTTATCCGAAAATATGGGTAAATCTCTCAGATAATTTAATGTAATTCAGAGGAAATTGTTTTCTGCCAATAGTGTGTCTCTGGTCCAAAAATTATTAAAATCGGGTCACAACATCTCCTATCTCCCATATAATTATAGGTTTTTCAAAAATATCATCCCCTAGCTCCCATATACCTAATTATAGGTTTTTCAAAAATTCGTTGGGCTTTATTCCGCATATATGTATTGGTTAATATGTGATATATCTTAGCAAAAGTAAGCGTATAGTATTGGAAATAGTGTACCTTGCTGGTGAAATTGAATGAAATCGGTTCAGGAATTACCTCAGCCCTCATATCTATATAGGACGATTTTCGTTATTCTATTAAACTTTATGCCGATTTTATGGGTAAATTTGTGTGTTATCTTAATAAAATTTCTTCAATAAATTGCGAGAGTATAAAATGTTCGGTTACACCCGAACTTAGCCTTTCCTTACTTGTTATAAATGTATTTTTTGTGTTATATAATGTGTGTTGACTTCGCAGTATTCTAAAATATACAGCATACTTGCAGGCGTTAAAGCATTAAAATAATCAAAACACCACAAAATTACAATAAAGGCAAGATAGCAAATGTATGCCGTACGTAGGAGTGACAGAAAAATGGTTATGTTGTGATTATGTGCGATTTCTTGCCACTTACTTACCCTCAGGCCGCAGGCATCAGACATTTAGACATTCATTGGACATTCGGCGTAAGCAATGGCGAATATGATTTGCTACGTATGCTATCTTTATGGCATCGCGAGAGCCAATAAAAAATACTGAAGTTGCTGTGCTTTATTTGTTGCCTAAAAAAAATTCTAAGCGTGTACTAATATTGTGCTAAGAAATCATTACTGAATGGCAGCGCAAATGTCTGTGACAATTTCTAATCATAATCATAAAAGCAATTGTGTTTGCCACTAGCATGACATCAGCATTTGCTTTCCTTCCGTTACAGACGGCTGTGTACTTTAACTTTTAAGCGCTGGAAATCCTGCCATTTTGTTATTTAGTCAGCGAAGTCAGCATATCTTAAATACTTATTTTTTTTTAATTTTATGACTCCACCTTTGATTTTCGTCAACCAAATTTATTTGGAATTATAGAATTATTTTGACTTTTCGTACATTTTTGACGACTTAGAATACCCTGTGTTCAAGTTTGATAGGTTGAGCTCCGAGTTTCACAATTTTATTCAATATGAGATTGACAATATTTTGATATATTAACTTGACAACATTCGCCATGACACTAACAGGTAGTAATCTCTTACTGCCTTGTCCGCACTATAAGGTGGATGCATCAGAACCCCCCAACCAAGCTTACACGGCTTCTGGCGAAACATAATCGATGCGTGCCTCCTTTATTGAATAAAGCTGACCTCTTCTGGACGATTGCTTCCTTCAGACGGTTCAATTATTGACTTTAAAGATCCGAATTAAAATTTTATGATTATCTGTCAATCCTAGCAAAACATTCATGTCCGCCAATTCAGACTTGGTCACCGTTTGCGCCGACTCACTGCGTTTTGATCACGACAATTTTCACTTGACGTTGTCGATATTGAATAATTTTCAACACCAGTATTCATTCGCTTCAGAAATGGATAGATTTTGTTGCAATTCAGTAGCAAATGATCCACACTTATTTAAATGGTTCCAAACGGGGTTTTGTGCAATATTTAGCTCTTATGTAATCGAAAGAGCGCTTCAAAACCGTGTATAACGGTCGGCCTCCAGTATATTTCCATTATTTTATCAATACTTCCGACGATTACTCTTCCAGAACGTGGTGCATTTTCAAACTTTAGAATCAACTGAGCCTTTTTGTCTGCTATAAACACTATCCATATTTTCAGCCAACCGTCTTGATTGATGGATTACACAGCCACACAAAAAAAAATATTTGTCATGACCTGGGGTTCTTACTATATGTATTATATGTTTTTGCGTTTGCTGAATCCGAATCTGAGGTCCATTTAACACAAATAGATCAGGAGTTTGAGATAACCCCAGAAAACCAATACGGCGGACAGCGGTTTTTGAAATTCATTCGCTTGAAACTCGTTATTCGAGGGTTTTCGGGGCCACCGATTACGAATCCGGTATGGTTTTTCATTGGCAGGTCCAATATCAAAACTGTGAAATATGGCGTATTTTCTCTTGGCTGAAGTCCATCTTTGACGTGTGCATAAGAATTACTGAGTCAAGCAACCAATAAACTTTCTGAGAAGATCTTTTAGTACAAAATATAAAGGTACAATTTTGTATTAAAACAACTTATTGAACTGTTATATTTTATTTTAACTATAATATTAAACTGCTACATTTTGAAAGCTTTAAAACCTCACACTAACACACCTGCATGTATATACAGTATGACATCAAGGTCCAGCCGCAAGCATGTTTAAGCAGCTTACTTAGATTTTCACTTTTATGACCTCCTTTTATTCCAGATATACATGTATACAAACGTACACACCACCCAATCATACACACTCCTCACTAAACAACCACACCTAAAACAAGCAATAGGTACGTCCAGCCTAAACATTAAAAACTTGATTTTAAATGGAAATGAGCCTCTTTCTTAAGCAAATCACCGCAGTAAAGCCAGCTAAAGCCCAAATGAATATAAAAACATTTTGTCATGCAAAAACCATAAAAATTCTATCAAAAAGAAAAAAACAACAACTTTTTCACTTATTTCTTATTTTTAGATTCTTTTGTTTTCTTTTTGTCTTACTTGCTCGACAAATTTCGAAAGAAAAATCCCCAAAAAGCACGTGAATAGTAATGTAGGATTAGAAAATTTCGAAATCAATCCATTAACAAAGAACAGAGAGCACGGCATAAATACCAAAGTAAATTCGATGAATCCTCCAACCATCAAGAGTCGGAGGGCAAACACTTGACAAGGGAATTAACTTGTGATTTCAACTGTGCGATTTCACATAGTCAATGTACCGCGCTGCGTCGCGCATACGCGCCTTAGCATTCAAAATGCGGCTAATTATCCACTACTGAGCGGTGGCATTGAAGCGCGGAAGCCCCAAAGTCGCAAGTCTTGCGATGCTTCATTAAAATGACAAAAAGCGTAAAACCGCGATTTTCTGGCGCTAAGCACTCTTTTCTCTGCTCATTATTCGCGGACTTATCGTACGTCCAGCCGTCCCGGCAACCCTGTCACCCATCCAACACGCAGCTTTTGTGGCGCGTAACCTAGCGGCGCGTCTCAACTGCAAGATTCACTTTTCAATAGTTTCCAATCATTTTCATTTAACGGTGATGACAATAATGTTGACATTGAGTGCTCGCTGGCTCTGTTGAGGGATGAGCGTTGAGCTGTGAGCTCGGCAGTAGATGAGGCGAATGAGCGATTGCGACAGAGCAACAGCTGTCAGCGCGATAGTGACGACATTGTCGGTGATTATACGTCCGTCCACAAAGGTAAAGGTAACAGAACAGAAAAAGAGGGGTGGTGCGATAAATTACCGTTCCTTTACATTTGTACGTATTTACCTTCGAACATCTTGCGTTGATTTTAAATCGCGCATATTTTGATCCTTTTCACTTAAGTGTGACGACAATAATAATATAAGAAAGGCGAAAAACCCACCCGCAGGTTCTTCAATTGTCATCACTGTTTCCGTTCCGCCGCGCCATCATGGCTTTATCAATGGCAATTGGCAGCGGAGTTGTGACTTGTTTCCTTTCAGCGTTTGTCAAGGCAAACTGAAGAAGCTTCAACGCCGTCTTCTTCAATATTGAACTTTCGGGTTTGCCATTTGTTATCCGTTTGTAGTCTGGTTTGTCCTTGTTTGTCCTTGTTTTTTGTTGATTTTTTTTTTTTGCTCAAGTCGTTGACATTTAGCCGCAGTTGTTGTTTAAATTTTTTTTTTATTGTTTATTTATCTGTTTGTTTATCACTTCGCAAGTTTGTCTAGTATCTCATATGCTGACACTTGTTCATATGTTTGTTCGTTTGTGGCCTGACAGTTGTGATTCGCACACGCTTCATTACAATAATTCGTCTTGAGACATTGCTGTCGTAGCTGCTTTCCGCACTTCATCTGGTAACGAAGTGTTGACAGTTACAAGAGCTGAAACGACAGTGATGTAGCAATAAGAAATGTTTTCTAAAATTTATGTTAAGATTAATTTTTTTGGCGTTTATGAGTGCGTTATTAAGAGATTTATTGCAACTTATTTTAGAACATGTCTATGATCTATTCAAGATAGGTGTTGCCAAATTTATAAGGAACCCCTGGAGAAAATATGTGTATGCTTCTTCATTGGAACTATATTCGGTTTATAATTTCAGTTGAGTCCAAAATGGCATACCAGCGTATTCTTTACTAAGAACTAGGGTTTCTTCATCCATTCCTGATTTGCTGATTTTATAAAATATATTCAGATTTGATGACTAATTTCGAATCAGTCAAAATTGTGTAAATATCAAACATTTTACTTTCAACAGTGACTTTCCTTCGAAACCGGACTACAAGTCGGTGGTGATTTATTTACTGCAGACATTTTTCGAGATTGGGCGTATAAAAAATGAGGTTAATCTCATATTCCTCATTGAAAAAATTCTATTCTTGCATGACATTTTTTTATACTGAATCCACGTATGAAATGAGATATGATTTTATAATAATTTCTTACCGATTTCTATGTAACGACTTACTATAGCTTAGCCGAAACTTCGTCGGTAACACCAGCATTGTTGTTCTTAACATCCGCTATTTCTGCTCGAGGTTCCCTATAGTCGTTTAATAAAACTTCAAAACCTCGTTTATAATAGAAGATTAGAAATCATGCTGTTTTTTACTATTCTCAAAGTACCATAACATGTTACCTGGCCTACGGTCGTAAGTTTTGAGAATCTCTGCTTTTAAACCCTCCAAAATTTCTTCCATTACACTGTCTCTGCATTTGATCCTTTTAGCAATCAACCATATAAATAATCGTAAATGGCAACGGAAAGACAGTAGCAGTACTTACCCAATCTCTGCATCTGTTAGTTGAAGAAATGCAATGAACACGCTTGCAGCACGCAGCTGTAGCCAAAAATGAAAATGAGTGCACTTGTATTTAGAGTATACAAGTAAGGGTTTGTTTGCATGTGCAGCTACTTATTCTTAAACTTAATAGTCGGTGTGCAGAATGTCAGCTCCATTTGGCAACGCGAATTATTGTTGACAAAATTTATTTAAGACGTTTCCCCTCCCTTTAATGCACCAAATGTGGTACTACTTGCCTAACACACCATGTATCTTTATATGTATATTTATTTTCACTCACGCGACTTACTGGTGACAACTGAGTAACTGTTTCAGAGAGAGGTGCAGTGGTTCTACTTACGGTTTTTACTTAGGGTAGGGAGGTATTTGAATGCACGGAACGGCATATAGATATCTACTATGGGTGTTTTGTTAGCTGGTTCAACTTACTATATTTTTCTACATTTTACTTTAAATATTCGTTGTATACTATTATATACTCTAAAGGAGAACGTGAAAATAGAGGAAGCAAAAAATATGATATATAATATTTAAGTAGTATTTTGGACTCATTTAGGGATTAATTTTTAATATAATAAAGATTATTGAGAAATATTCTATAGCACTCAGTATGTACTTTTGCATTTTTCTTGGCGGTACTGATTGAACTCCCCTACTATAATACAGCAAATTATGTGTTATATGAAAGTAGACATGTGTACAAAGCGGAAACGACTACTACAGTTGCAGCTGTCGCAAAAGTAATACCGATTAAAATACGAAAAAAGTCTTAAAGAAAATTCTCTTGCACTAAATACTTGTTTCTTTCAAATTCTAATTTTATTATAATTTATTTAGTTTGCTATGGCATAAACTTCTCAATATTAATCAAACTACTCAAAATTAGTTCAAGAACACAAACAATTATATTTGTATCATATTATAGCACACAACAGGTGTGTTCGATTCGGCTCACTATATTTCAAGTCTACGTTCTTGGCAAAAAATTAGTATCTGAAAGAAACAACGTACTCAGTTAAATATTAGGGTAGTGTACCTTATTAAAGAGACACATACAAACTCATCCTCAACTTAATTATTGCAGTATATTTGAGTTATCCAAATTGCTTGTTCGATTCACCACACTTTAAATTTGAACTTTAGACTCTAATTAATATTATAATAATCATTTAAATGCCGATATTTACGACTGCAATAATGTTCTGTGATTTTGAGGGGTATTTCTGTTCCGTTAGGCAGTAAATGATTTGTTAATATACAAACCCTCATCACTTGTTTTAGTATTCACATATTATTCACGTATGAATCGCTAATAAACCCAAGAATAAGCTTCTTGAACTCATTAAACTTTAATTACTCTTGCTAAATTTATATAAAATTGTAAGAATAGGGTGACCCGAAAATAATGATTTATTCGCCGGCGGGAAACCTTCGAGTTGCTATCGGGCCGTCAACATTTCAATACTCTCCTCATTATATTATTCCACAGAAAAATAGTGCAACACTGTTCGTAACACTTTTTCACGCAAATATTCACCACTTGCCCATTTAATCTTCACACATATTCATAGTCATACACACATATTTATATTTATAGTTATTTCTTGAAACGGAATAGAAGTCAAACTGTAGACAATGCGTACCCCGTTCCGTTATCAAGGCGGCTTATCTTATCGGAACGTTAGCCATGCCGGGTGAGAGTTACATGTAAAAGTGTTGAATGAAAGAAGGGCCGCGTATTATTTGGTGACTCTGTCTATGTGTGTGTGTGTGTGTTTGTGTGAGTATCTTTTGCTGATAAGACAACCCGATCCGTATGCTGAACGCAACAGGTAAATGCAATCAGTAATCGAATGAATTTCGAATGAGTCGCGCTAACGAACCGTACGAAAAACGCGCCGTACCCTTTGATACACATACACGTTGTGATAGCTGAAATATATACTAGATCAGCAGCGGGGTGCAGTGAAGAAATGAAAGCTTAAAATTGAAATATGTGAACAGCAATAAAGAGGCAGGCATTATTGTGCAAGTGCATTACGGGCGAACAAAAAAATAAATCGAGTTACATACATGAAAATTCCACTCCGAACAAATACTTAATTATAATCAATATTTTTTATATAATTATATAAAAATATTTTAGTTTTTACTTAAAAAAATAGTATTCTTCATAACGCGTACGGTGCTTGAAAGTATTAAGGTATGACTAATAATATGTTCAGAATACATATCAACATACTTATATAGGTCTTGTTGTTTGTGCTTTTGTTGTGATAAGACAAATAAATATCACTTTTTGGTTTTAATGTGTTTTAGTACATATAATATGTATAATACCATAAATAAATACGAGTAATGCTAAGCGCATGCAAAATAGTAATCGCAGACTATTTCAAATTTAATGTTCTAAAAAGCGAAATTATCTCCTTAGTGACGTTATTGCTGATAACTCGGTTTTTATATACACTGCACAAATTAATTGGCATAAATAAACTAAGTATACACACTTTTGTATTAATTGTACACTTTGTTTGTGTAACTATATGGACACATATATAGTATGCAGTATATATAAATATTGGTATTTGACAAAGCTCTTCGGCGGACGTGTTTTCATTTCTGATAAGCTTCGTGTAAAGCAAAGAAAAATTAGCTACATAGTTCCGCTGCTCAAATACAGACCTCTACGACAGGTGTGTAAATTATATTTCGAGAACACAGGTTACTCTGATGTTCTATAAAATAGTAATGATCGTTTTTTCATTACATTAATAACTCGAGGTATAACTTGATATGAATATAGACCTAAAAACTACGAAGATATTGTGAAATTTCGAACAAAGAACTAGAATGTTTAAATATTAGAGGAATCTACATTAGGATGACCGTAAAATATCTAATGAATATTTTTGCAATCGCATCCGATAAATATAAAGATAAAAATTCACAACACAGATATATTTTGGTTTTGACTTAGTACAATTCAGATAGATAATCAAATACAAAACTTAGTTTTGAAGATACCGGCGTGTCACATAGAATTGAATGTTCAGTTTTCCCCAACAGTCCTCTTAAAAATGAATTTTATATATGCATTTTTGGACAATAGTAGTACAAAATTAATATATAACGTCTTTCTATATTTAAGGACCATCCCAATGTAGATAAATTCATGATATACCAGTTTGTGCTTTTAAAAAGTTCATTAAAATTGCCTTAAAATGAATATTTGATTCATTCCAATTATTGCCTTGGTAATAATACCACTTCTATTTTCTATTAATCAATTGAATGTTACATTAGTTAACGAGTCAAATGATAAATATGATATTATAGTAATCAATTCCAAATTTTCATATAATGGAACCATGTGTTCTACTAGTTTTTTTGTGGAATGCAATGTACATACATACATATATACATATGTACATAAATGTATGTAGGCTTATTTTATTATTATATTTTCATGCATTTTTACATTGATACGCAGAGATAAAGCTGATAAGAATTCATAAGCAAGTGTTGTTAATACAGTGTTGCATACAAATATAGCAGCAAGTGGACGCTTTTTGTTGGATATTTTATAGTTCGGAAAAAAATTATTATATTGCGAAGTTTTATGACCAAACAAAAACTGAAATAACCCTATCTATAATATAAAAATGAATCGCAAAATGTGTTGCTAAGCGCATAACTCGAGAACCGCTGAACCGATTTCGCAAATTCTTTGTTTAGAATGTTTTTAGAGGTACCGGGATGGTTCTTAGATGGATTAGAAAAATTGCCTGAAAAAGTCTTAAATCCACAATTTTCTAATCACCCATACAAACAATTTGTGTCGTTAGTCTCGAAAAAGTCGGGAGGGGCCAAACCGATCTGGCTAATTTTAGTTTTGAAATATTTATGTAAGGCCAGGGAAGGATTAGAAAGTAAGTATATATCGGAAAATTGTGAGGAAGATAACAAGAAGATGATTTTATTTGAATTGACAACAAAATTATAAAAAAAAAGAACAAAACAAAAAATAATAATATATTGAAAGTTGTCATTGTTGCTTTGTTAAAATATTGTTTATCATTGTTCAATTGTATAAGGCTGTGTCGATTGCCCAAAACAATTTGTAACAAGTAGGGAAAGGCTACCGAACATTTTATACTCTCGCAATTTATTGATGTAATTTTATTACACACAATTTGAAATAAAGTCCAATAGAATAACGAACATCAGCATATATAGTACATGAGGGTTGAGGTAATTCCTGAACCGATTTCACTCATTTTCAACGCCCAGTTATAATGGGAATAGCGGTAACTTGGCACCTGTTAGTAGGCAGACAAACGGCAATTCGGCCTTGAAATTACTCCTAAATTGCAAATCAACGAAACACCAGTCTGCAAAATCGCCAAAAAAAGAGCTATAAAGAAGATTTTCCAGATATTCAAGTCGCTGGAGGTACTGCACAGGACTTTAAAAGATTTACGCACTAATCACATTCCTAAAATCATCTAATTTGTGGCGACTCATAAAGAATCGCCAATTAACAAATAACATACGAGTGTTTTTCCAACAATATCATACTGCGATTGTAGAAATAGTTGAAAATGGTAGCGACGCAGTTGACATCTCAATGGATTAATAACATTTTTAACGGGTTTCTGTCACTTCATGGTCTCGAAAGAGGAGCTTATTCATCGTGTTTTTTATGACATGAAACCATAATATAATAAACATAAATGGCTGATTGAATGAAAAAAAACAAGGATCTCTTTGATCTTAATGCGGCAATTTAGAATTTCTTTAAAGGAGAGTTGACACAGCTACAAACCGGGATGACGTATTCAATTACCCCACAGACTATTTTAAATTGCTGGACTATCCCCACTCACTTGCAATTAAAAGTAGTGTGAGTTGTCATCATGCTGCGTAACATAAATCAACATCAAACTCTGCAAAAGAACAAGACTGGCTGTGAAGAATGTAATCAATATCGTCAACAAAGCCAACTATGAAATTTGGTCATTTGTTGCTTTCTCCAATATACGATTAAAAAAATGATTTACGCTTAACACAGATCTACAATAATGTCTATCAATCATTTTAAAATTTATCGGCTATAACGTTTTAGTCTTTATGCATAAGAATTTTTTCTCTGCATTGATAGATTTACCAATTTAATGTATACCTTAGCTACAAAACCGTGTGGCCGGGTCTGCTAGTTTTTAATATTTTTGTAAATATAGTAAAAGAAATATTTAGTTCAAACTCATTTTACCTAAAAGATATATATTTAATAAATTAAAAAAAAATAAATCTTTGGAAGAAAAATATAAATAATATAAAAAACTTTGGCAATATGACGTCATTTCCCGCGTGCCATCGGGCAAGATAAAACTTAAGTAAAAACAAAACAATAAGTGTATGGTTAAGACTTTAAAATTGAAATTCGATGAACGAAAAAATTATGAAAACCAGTTTTTCGGCAGATTTTACGGACATTTTACCAAAATTTCGCAGTTTTTTATAGTTTACATACAAGAAAAAAATCTTTCGTCAAAATCGGTATAAAGAACGCGCAACTTATTCAGACATAACTTCAAAATATTACTCGGATTGACTGGATTTTTTTACAATAAAACAAATAAAATCGATTTTTGAAGTCATATAACACCTTAGTACGAATTTAAATATGACCAAATAACTTGAATAATTATTGCTCATTTTATATATAAACAATTTTCGAATATTTTCATAACAGCGAAAACAGACCAAAACAACTCAACATACATATATTCAAACATACACATCTGTCTGTAAATATGAAAAGCAACTTCGCACTATCGCTATCTTTTGTCCAGTAATCTGTATAAAACAAAGTATTTTTACTTTTCATTTACACTTGAAATAAGAGTTCATTATCTCTTTAACACGCATACATATGTATATGCAAATATAATACTTGTTACACTTACATATATATTTACATATATAAAAAAATGAAAGAAATTCGTTATTAATGGCGCAATTTCCAATGAGCGCTGAAGAACCTTGGAAAATTATACTAGAAATTCATTTAAAACAACTGACTTGACTAATGTTAATTATAATCGTACGTACTGTTATACATGCGTAAATGTATTAATACATTTAATACACACACTTAAAGATTTGTTTATGCGCTTAAAAACACCCATACATTCAGGCAAACATACATACAGACGTCAAAGAGTGAACGATAACATTGTAAACAATTATTATCATGAATTTTCTGTGGAGTTGCGACATTTTTAATTCCAAACGTATGCAAATTATTTAAACAGGTGTATACGGATGTGTGAATGCATGTGTGTGCATATACATATATTAAGAAAATTCATGTATAAACCCATTAAGAACATTTTTTTTATAATTTTTTTTTGTAACCATTCGAGGCTTTCTCGATTGCTTAAATTTTATTATATGTATGTATTTATTGATTTTTTTTTTATTATCTGTGCTACTATTAAATTCCTGCAGAGATGACTCAGCTAAACGAATAAAAGCTTTTTTGAGTGTTAAAGATTGTAAATTAAAAACAAGTAAGGAAGTGGTAAATTCGGGTGTAACCGAACATTTTATACACAAATTTGAACCCACAAATTAAATAATAAGTCTATTGAAAGTTTGAAAATTTCAATCAATTTTGGCACGGAGACATATTATTAGAAGAAAAATATTCCCTCTGAATTTCTTCAAAACATCTGAGACACTTACCTACATTTTCGGTAAACTTTTTATTCGAAGCTCTGAGGTCTTCATGTTCAATGTATAGGCCTTTGAATACTTATGGTCCGATTACGGCGACAGAAGGGCGATGCCATACTATAAATGCAGTAGTTATGCAAAGTTCTGCTCCGATATCTTCACTAGTGCTTACTTTATATATTGTAAAGTAAACGTTTCAGATCGACTTCAAAGTTCTGTTATATAAAAAGACGACGTGGTTGCAAACCGATTTGGCCCATTTTCAAAACATATCATTGAGATGACAAGAAAATGTTATGAACCGAATTTCATTAAATTTGGTCGAGTAGTTTCAACTATTTGCTTAAGGTTTATAGTGTTTTTCCTTAGTGAATTAAAGCAATTTTGGGAGTTTTCAACATACCTTTGTATGAGAGGTGGGCGTGGTTATTATCTAATTTTTTTCTTTTTCGAACTAAATAAGGAAGTGGCTAAAAGAAACGACTCTAGAGAGTTTGGTCGATATAGGTAGTTTACGAGATATGTACAAAAAACTTAATAGGGGCGAGGACACGCCCACTTCCTAAAAAAAAAATAACATCCAAATATAAATTTCATTGAGATATCTCAATTTTTACTCAAGTTATCTCTTGCACGGACAGACAGACATCCGGATCTAACTCTTTTATTTCTGGATGACACAAACAACCGTTATGTGAACAATACTATAATACTCTCTTTAACAACTTTGTTGCGAGAGTATAAAAATTATTACGTTCTGAAATAATTAAATATTTTTCTTCCTGATAATTATAAATGCCGTACCATCTATAAACAGATACTTTTATCTATCAATATTTTACATAATTTTAATTTTTTAGACAAATTTTAAAATCTATTAAATAACTTCTAGCAGTAAAGAAAATTGTTTATTATTTATAAGAATACATAGGACCAGGACTTTTAGATTTATACTGAGATTAGTCACTTTTTAGGTCCATTGATCATAATTCTAGAAAGAAAACGAATTAAATTATTTGATCACGAAGATTATATAGAATGGAATGGAAATTATTATATTTATATATATCCACTACGAATGACTTAACGTTTTTCTTGGTATAAAGCTTTTCTATTCTTAATATAAAATGTCATGGATTTATTTTCTAATACTGTATATTAATATTTTCCATATTTCCCTTTCAGCACATCTTTATGTCACATAACACACCAAAAAGATTGACGTTTCATCGTGTAAAAAATGTCACAACTCCGCCATTACCTCAGTATCAGCCTGCTGCTCTATCTCACTACATCAGCAACGGCGCTTAATTGTCCACAAAACTGTAAATGTTTTTGGGTGCTCGACAGCCTCTGCGTGGAGTGTGCACACAAGGGTCTAACGGAGTATCCCAACTTTGCGGATTTACCCATCGATCATCTCGATTTGTCGGGCAATCATTTCGATCATTTTCCCTCACAATTCGCCGACATCGAATCACTCGTATACTTAGATCTCTCAAACAATAATATAAGCCAGCTGGATGCTGATGCGCTAATTGGATTTACGGCGCTACGTGTACTACTGCTCAAAAATAATAGTTTTGACAGTTGGTTGGATCTAAATCCACACGAAGCTTTTCGCAATGCCATTAGCTTGAAGCACCTCAGTTTAAGTGGCAATAACTTAGAAATCTTTACCGGTTTTAAGCTGGAGCAAACGCTAATCAGTGAATCGCTGACCAATCTGGAACTAGAGCATTGCAGTATTACGACAGTTGGCGGTGATCATCTTATAAATGGACTGCCTGCGCTGGAGCGTTTGGTGTTGTCGGGTAATCCACTCAGCACCCTAAATAATATACCATCGAGCACCTTACGTGTGCTGGAGCTCAGCAACTGCAGTTTGCTACACATACCGTTATCGCTCATCGAAGGTCTGCCAAATCTGGAGACTTTAAACATTTCGTGGAATTTCGCTTTGGAATTCAAGGATACGTTAATATCTGAAACACTCTTGGAGTTGGATGCCGCCTACTGCAATTTGGATGCCATAAACTTGAGTGGCTTTCCAAGTCTATCACGCGCCCATCTGCGTGGAAATATGCTACGCATTCTGGACCAGTATACCTTCGCCAATAACACTCAGTTACAGACGTTGGACTTGGCCCGTAACTCGCTGCGCAACATACAACCGAATGCATTTGTTAAACTCGCACATTTGGCGACGCTCGACTTGTCCTTCAACGAAATAGCGCGACTCGATAAGAATTTGTTCCGTTCCAACGATGTGCTCGTTTCGGTCAACCTCAGTCGCAATGTTATGGAGAAGTTTACGAAACTTGTATCGAATTCACTGCGTGAAATCAACTTAAGCGGTTGCGAAATAATTATGATCGATGGCAATGCCTTCACGGGCTTATCGGTAATACAGCGGCTCGACTTGTCCAAAACACTTATCAAGGAGTTTCCATCGAACATGCACTCCGAAACGCTACAGCGCTTGGATTTGAGCAACTGCAAGTGAGTACAAGTTTTCTATGTCTGAAATGTTTTGATGAAAAATTGAATTTCGTAGATTGTCGAGCATACGAAACTCAACATTCGCCGGGTTTCCGGAATTAGCTTGGTTGTATTTGAATGGCAATCGTTTTACGAACCCAATACCGGCTGAATATTTTCGCTCAAACCATTATCTGGATGCTGTCTGGATTAGCGATAATCCATGGATTTGCAATTGCCATGATCCAACCTTCATCGACTTTTACGATTTTCTGACTGCAGCGCCACAGAAGGTAGAGATATTTAGGCTAATAAAGGACTAATAAAGTTATTATTTTATTTTATTTAATTTTGGATAACTATGAAGCTATTCTTCATATTTATAAGTTCCTATTCTAGGAAGACAAAATAGTTCAAACAAAATATTTCCTCTCTGTCATTCCAGTTGAAGGATCGCAATAATGTACGTTGTGCGTCACCCTCCTACCTCTACGGTAAGACATGGGAAGGTGCTTGTGGTAATGTCTGGATACCGAATGGACGCTCTTCCAAAGCGGAGCGAGCATGGACTGTGATAATGTTGTGTTTGTTAGCGTTAGGTATTGGAACACTCTTATATACCGGTTTCAAGAAATTTGTGAAAAGCCGCAAGCAGCGACGCAATCGGGAGGAGTATCGACAGAATCGCGATGAGATGATGGAGATGTAAGTTTAATTTTTTCATATCATGCCTCAATTTAAATTAATTCGCAATTTATACTTTCAGCCGCGAACAAAATCAACGTATGCTTGAGGAGGCCGGCACGCCGAATGCGCCACATCCTTACGAGAACAATTTGCCTTCCTACGAAGATGCCATACGCATGCCGAAGCTGGAGCGTCCCGTGAAATCGATGGTGGACTTAACCGAATCGGGCCACACGCGTCGCAACAAATTACGACGCTCACAAACCAATCCCGATGGCGATATCGAGGATGCCGATTTGATGTTGGACGATCGTCAGCGCTTCCGCAGCGAAGAAATGCTGTCGAATCGTGTGAAAGAGCGCACCGTCAATATAACACCATTCGCACGCACCGGCTATGTGGCGTATAGCAATTCACGCAGTCGCCGTTTGAGCGTTGAAGGTTCACGCTTCCCAGCGGCGCACTTGAAGTCTCAGAATCTGCAAAGCGCCGAGAAAATAGCGAACTTCCAGGGCTATGAGCATAGTCCGTATACAAAACGACGGCCTAAAGTGGCCGAAATACCGCCCTTCAAACGTGCCACCATGCGCACCGACAGCGTTGAGTTCCTCACGGATCCCGAATTTGAAGATCATAGCAAACCGGGCAGTCCATTTGCGCGTCGCAAACCGAAAACACCAACAACACCAGCTGGAGCGGCAGCGACACTCGCCGACATTCCATTGGCGCCAGCGGTGGAGGATTACTTCGGTAGTGTGCACAAACCGCGCGACTCCATGTCGGATGACAGTGATTTCCAGGTGGTAATTGATGCGGAGCATTCCTCCATTGCGGAATTGCATAATACCTCATCGAGCGGCGGTAATTCAGCGTCGAACTCTGCCGAACGCGGTAGACGCAAGAAGCGACTGAACTCGACGAATAGACGTGCGAGCGGTAATTTCACAGCCGCTGCGGCTGCAGCTGCTGCGGGAGAGACTTCATCAACTTCATCCGATAGAGATCCAATTGTGGTAGTGCATAAGCCGATGCGCGAAACGCTTTTCTAACTGAGCTACAAGGCGAGTTACTGAAGAGGACTACTGCTGATGCTTTGGGGGGTCGGCTCCATCACATACATAAATACATACATTTATTTATACAACTGTGTGTGTGTCGCTGCGTTTAACAAAAAGTATTTAACTTGGAATAGTATAATGCATATGCATAATTAGCAGTAATATTGTTGGTCACTTGACACTTAGAAGGTTGTATTTTTTTAAATCCATTACAAAAAGTAACAATAATGTATTAATTTAAAAGACGATACTATAATAAAATAAACTTAGTCAATTTATTAACAAATTTCTTTTCATTTGGTGCACGCTGTGTTAAATGGTTTGTGTGTTAGCTAAACACAGATTGTAGTGGCCGCTTACTGTCTCAACCACTGTCGACAATATGACCAACAGGTGGCGCTGTCAGCTGCGTATTTAGTTGGTTGTTGACTCTGCTCTGTGTGACTTGGCTATGCATTTTTGCACCCAGCAGCTGCCTACTGCTGTTTATGATCGCCTGGTGAAACTGGTAGTTGGTGCACGCGGCAATTTTCATGTAAAGCGCAAGCAGAGCGCAGCAACGGCGGCAGAGCTGCGTGACTGAGTGCGCAGTATGGGCATATGGGAAGTAATTGAGCAGAATATCGTTGTTTGACGCAATTTTAATGACATTTTTTACAGAATTAAATTAAAATAAATTAAATTGATTAATTTTAATAAAAAAAATATTTTAAATTAATTATTTATAATAAAAAAATTGAAATTATTTATTTTTATTAAAAATTAAGTGTTTATTAATCACAAATAAATTAAATGAAGAAAATTAATGATTATAATTAATTATTTTTCTAATAAAAAAATTAATTGCTTTTATAAAAAATTAACTAAATTTATAAATAAAAAATTATTTTTGAAAAAAAAAATAAATTACTTTTATAAAAAAAAAATTAATTACTTTTATAAAAAAATTTAATTACTTTTATAAAAAAATAATAATTATTTGTATGAAAAAAATAACTATTTTTATAAAAAATTAAATAATTTTTATAAAAAAAATTAATTATTTTCATACAAATAAAATTAAATTAATTTTATAAAAAAATAAAATTATTTTTATAAAAAAATTAATTATTTTCATACAAATAAAATTAAATTATTTTTATAAACAAATTATTTTTATAAAAAAAAATTAAATTATTTTTATAAAAAAATTAAATTATTTTTATAAAAAAAATAATTTTTAAATAAAAATATTAGAAGAAAATTAATGACATTAATTCTTTTTTTATAAAAAAATGTTTTATATTAATTATTTTTAATAAAAAAATTGTAAATTGATTATTTTTGACAAAAATTAAGTTTTTACTAATAAAATGAATTAAATGAATACGATTAATAATTTTATTAATTAAATTTATAAAAAAAAAATTTAATTAATTATTTTAAATAAAAATTAAATTTAAAGCAATGAAAAAAACTAATAAAAAGTAAAATAAATATTTTCTTTTTATATATTTTTTATTAAATTTAATTAAAAATGGTAAAATAATTTCCTTCACCGACCGACGGACGGACGGACGGACGGACAGACAGACATTCGGATTTGAACTCCACTCTTCACCCTGATCACTTTGGTATATATAACCCTATATCTAACTCGTTTAGTTTTGGGTGTTACAAACAACCGTTATGTGAACAAAACTATAATACTCTCTTTAGCAACATTTGTTGCGAGAGTATAAATATAATAAATTTTTTTTCTGCAGCATTCCAAATAAAACACATTGCATATATTTCGTTTTCTTTTATTATTTTTTTATTTTTAATTAAATTAAATAGAATTTTAGAAATATTTTAATCATAGCAGTTAAATGTTTAGAATTTCTATACAATAAAACTAAAATGAACTGTTATACATACACATTTTGCGGTGAAGCAAAAATAAATTAAAACAAAAATTGCTGTGAGTTTCAAGACTGAAAAATAATTTTGCAAAGAACTTTTTTAGGAAAAAATTAAAACAATCTTAATGTTTATATTTATGTATTTTTGCGCATTTTGTTTACAGGCAGCTTAGGTTATTTTTATGCAATAATTGTTGTTGTTGTTTTTTTAATACAAATGAAAAGCTCCTCTAATAAGTAGTTGTTGTTGTTATATAATAAGGGAAATAATATATTGTAAATAAAAGAAAAGTAGGCGCAAATAGTTGTTTAAAGCAAACTAAAAATTACAATGCTTTAGAAACTCTTTTATGTATGTATGTATGTATGCATAATAGATAACTTTGGTATTACGCTAAAATTACATTAAATACTTTAAAATTACATACAAACAAATTAGATTTTCATTAAACTAACTAAGAAGGAATCAAATGTTTAGTTAAATCAACTGCAGTGCTGCTAATTTATTAAATAAAAAACTAAATTTTATAAAATAAAAAGAAAAATTGAATTTTGAAAAAATCGAAATTTTCACAAAAAATATTGTTTAATAATTACTTTTTCGCTACATTTTGTTGACTCAAACTGTTTGATATGCTTGTTGGCTAAAACATATCGCTTAAAACTAATTTTATACCAAAATTATAATATATTTTTTGTTTTTCTTTTTCTTTTTTCTTTAATATTTTGCTTTTCACGCACAGCTCATAGTCATTACATTTAGAATGTATGTACATGTCGTTACAAAAACAATTTCGAAAAATATATAATATTTTCGCATTCACGTTGAATACATAACTGTATACATAGGTGTGTATTAAATAGTTTTTTTTTTCTTTCTTTATAACTACATATATATTTTTGTTTGTATATATATATATTTATTTAGACTTTAATATATAGTTCGAAATATAGTAAATATTTTAAAATACAAACTTTTTTTTTACTTTTAAATATAAATTTTCACATTAGTTTTTTGCTTGCTTTCGCGCTTTATACAATTATATATGTACATAAGTATCAAATATTTTGTTTTAAAGAACTTTTGTTTTTTCAAAACTGCATTTATCATTTACAAAAAAAAAAGAAAAATAGTTTTATTATTTAAATAATTTATGTATGTATATAATTAACCTATCACATTATAATGTTGCTTTTTCTAACTGTAATTTCGTTAGTTTTGTCTTCAACAGTTGGCTGATATTTATTTTTTTCCATTTTTTATTTAATTCGCGCAGCTTGGCATAAGAAGGTCGGGTTTGAAGCGTTTTTCATATTCATAAGTGCTAATTGGTAGCTAACGGTTTAATAACCCAAATTCAGAGACATTTAAGAGCTTAAAAAAATGGTTCTCAGTTTTGAGTTTTCCACTGAACTTGCATAATGAGCGAATGATTCGTTTCTAGATCGGTCCCTGACTTTCTAATGTGACTTGGAGCTTAGTATAAGTCCGTAGTATATAAAAACATATTTTTTTATAATAAAATTAATTTATGTAATTGTTCTTCATTTGAGCAAAAATTTACGAAAATACCGAAGATTTTCAAGTTTAGTTATAATGTCTGAGCGATATTTACGAGAATATATAAGAATATGTGCATTTTTTCATTAGAAGCTTAGTAAACTATATAATATTTATAATTTCTTTTATTTATCTTATTTAATAATATTTTGTTGTTGTACCTTATTTTGAAACAAAGATTTCTTTAATCTAAGGCACTATTTCTTGGCACAAGTGTTCCGCTTTTTTTTAATAGATTTACAATTATTATGTTACAATGGTTAATAAAAGTATGTTTACAACATAAAAAATAATAATAAATTATTTGAAAGTGCAGACTTGAAAATAACTGTGAAATATTTTAAAAATTATTTAATATATACTAAGCTCTCACGCCAAAAAAAAACTCCAATGAAGGTCATAGCTCAGACACCATTACCACAATATTATATTTATAACTTCAACCAGCGACTTAATAACGAACTCAAAGCGGTCATATAGTCAGTAAACCTACTTATAAACTAGTTCATTTGAATAACTCCTCAACCCTTCCTTCTCACCCCAATTGTAAATAAAAACTTCCAAAGTCTCTTTTCCTATACAATTCGCGCTGCCAGATGTTTGTATTTTCTTGATTTTTAGTTGTTTGTATTTCATTAAAAATTTAATTTAGTAGCATTTAGTTCGTTTAGCACCGTTTCGACGCGTACGCGGCAGCACACTCGTGTTCGGCTCGCTTTCGGCACACTTTTCAACGCATCGCATCGCGTCACACCACACCGCTTAGTGGCCATTCACCAGCGTCGCCGTGGGCGCATGCACACCGGGCACAGACAGACTGTTATCGATGCCGTTCGTTGCCGCCACAGGCGTCGTTATGATATCACCCGCATTCGATTTGCTGCGTGTCACCAACATCGGTGTCTTGGGGCGGGGAGTTTCGGTCAACTTGATCTTGACACGTCCCGTTTCGGGTGAGTACACTGGCGAGTAACGTCCTAGCTTCGGCGACGAAGGCAGATAACTATCATCGTTGTTATTGTTGTTGTTGTGTTCGGCACCCTCTTGTGGGTATTGTGCATATTTGGAGGCGCGTGGCGACTTCGGTGTGGGGTAACGCGGTGTGATCGGATGGTATTCATGTGGTGCGGATGCCTCGGTCACTGGTGCTGCTTGCTCTTTGCTCACTTGATCGTTTGGCGATGTGCCATTGCTGCCATTCAGCAGTGGTTGTTGTTGGCCGGGACCATCTTTTACATCGCTCGCGTCGTAGGGTTTCTTTTGGCCGGTGCCGTTGATCGGTTTCGCGAGATCAGATTTGGTTTGATCGCCAATGAGTGGCGCATGTTCGTTGCCGTTACGCAACGGTTTGCCCAAATTCTTTTTATCCATGTCGAGTAATTCGGTTTGGCGTGGATTCTCAGCGTCGTGTGCGGCATTGCGACTGTGCTTGCAGCGCTTGATGCCCACATAGAGTATCAAACCGACCACAATGAAGCCGAGTACGGCCAATAGAAAATATGTGGCGTTGCTGTCGTCCTTCTGTTCGCCAGCCACGTTTGCGGTCAGAATGGCGCTAGATTCACCATTCGTTGTACCTTCGGTACTTACATCGGGCACACCCTCGGCCTCCACGTTGTGGTGTACAACCGGTACAATGGCTTCCTCTGTAACTGGTTCCGCAGCTTGTGCGTTTTTCACACCACTTTCGTCAGTATCGAATATGCCCATACCGGCGCCGAAAATATCAGCTGATTCCTTTTGTTCACCCTCCTCTTCGGGTTTGGGCTCCTCCACTGGCTTACTGTCGAATGCGTCATCGGTGTCATCCTCATCGGGTGTATCGAAATCATCTGTGATCAAGCGGTCACGTGCAATACTGGGTATGATGAGTATGCCAGCACCGCTGCCAGAACCATCATCATCCTCTTCCTCCTGCTCGATTGGCTGCGGTGGCGCATCGGTGGTTACATGTTCTTGCGAACTCTCCACGGCTGGCAAAACTGTAGTCATAGCTAAGTTCACAGGCGCATTAACATCACTCAAATCGCCTGAACCCTCAACAGTATCGAGTTGTGCGACATTTGTCTTCGCAGTGCTTGCTTTATCGAGTGGGATGAAAGCTTTACCCAACTCATCCTCATCGTCCTGATCACCGGAACCTTCAACTGGTTGATCGCCCATCATCAGTTCATTGTCCTCCTCATCGTTGAGGCGTCCGTTCTTCTCATGCTCACAAATGTCGGACTGTTTCACCTGCAACCATGACTTACCTTTCACTTCGACGGGATAGGTACAGGTGACGGCGTGTTCCATGAAGACATGACGCTCCTGCAGCCAGTTGCGCACCTCCAATGTTTCACATGAGCAATTGATTTGATTGTGACTCAACTCGAGTGTCACCAAATTGGACAGACGTGTCAAATCCAATGGCAAATATGTGATGTCATTATGTTGTAGATTCAGAACTTGCACATGCGCTGGCAGTTTGGATAATTTGCTCGATGTTATGCGATTATGTTTGAGGTTCAACTTCTTAATGCGACGTCCCAAATGGCCGAATTCGTGCAGTTCATTGTGCGACAGATCGATGGAGGTGACGCTGGGTAACCGCTCCAGCGGGTGTGACAAGCGTTTCAAATTCAAGTAAGACAAGTCTACCGAGTGTATGGGCAGTGATGATTCTTTGGCCTCATATAGACGTAAACCCTCCAAACTGCTGCATTTCGCATGCAACATTGGGGTGTGTGTGTTATGCGTCAAAACGCATTGACAATCAGCTGGGCAGTTGTATTGGTTGTTGCTGTCAGTTGTAGCGGTAGCATTTACCGTACTAATTGCATCTTTGCTCGGCGCGGGCGTACCTTCAACGAGTAGACAGCAGAGTAAAAGCAAAGAAGCGTAGATTATCGGAAGCTTTAGCGCTCCGGAGTGTGTACGTAAGAGCTGCATTGTGTTGTGTTTTTAGTGACTAGGTACGGCAGCAACTGGTTCGAAAGCGCCCAAGTGGAGCTTCTGGGCGTAGATAACAGTAAGTGGAGGAGAGGTAAGGATGCACGAATCAGCTGATTATGTTGCGAACTGCGGAGTGGAGGAAGAAAGAGTGATTACGTAATTAGTAAAATGAAGTAAATATAATTTATTATATAATATAAACACGTCATAAACAAATAGATAAAGTAGTAAGAATTATTATAATTTTTTATTTAATTAAAACCACAAATAGTTATTTTCTCACTTTTCGCTGAATATTCTAAATCGTATCAAAAAACATTGTCAACAAAATTTCGTTGTTATTAGTTCTATAACCCAACCCAAACTGAGTCTACGCAAGTTCCGCGCTCGTTTGCACACTTGCCAATTCTTTCCACACCTGCTCCACACCATTTTGATAAGTTATCAATAACTCTAAAAATTAAATTCGCTCTCTCACACTCTCTCTTCTTACGTCAACTGTTTTTTCTTAACTTCTACTAACTTAGTAGCGCGTTCTTCTTATCTATTTCAGCTGTAGGTCTTATGCTTAAAATGAGTTGTGACTTTCCAAAAATAAACGTTAAAAGTTGCTTCTAAATACAACAACAGCAGGCACAGAGTGTATCTAGTGTATTCATTTATAAACTGCTGGCCACTAAATGCAAAGTTATCTTTATAATTAATGTGCTTAACACTTTCTTATCATATTCGCAAATAGTGGTATCTCTGTAGCTACGTCGGTTAGTTTTTTAATTAAATTTTATTTGACTTGTTATTTAGAATTCCACTTTTCTAGCGAAATCACAAAACATTTTATTCATATTTTGCATGGCAGTGCGTACCAAGTAACCATATTAATGAAACACTCGTATACCTGTTTGTCAGTTAATTACGTCACACGATTATATTTACAATATAATGACGCATTTTGTTTTCAACCTGTTTTTTTAATGGAATTTTAGCTTTGTGGGAACCTTCTTGAAGATCAATATGGATACATATCAATGAACAAATATTCAGATGCTTCTAGAGAGATCATATTACCGGATAAGAATATATATACATATATTAAAGAAAACGAGTTTACTAAGTATCTTAACATTTTTATCTAATTGATTTATTTCGATCGATTTAATTTTTTATTTTTAATTTTATCGGTTTAATTGGTTCGGAAATATACGTAAATGGTATTTCTTTTAAAATAATTATCCTTAAATAATGTACATTTATGCAAATGACCTTTCAAATCTCGAAAGAATAACAATGGTTAAATATTTAAGTTATATTGGAGACATCTCAACTTAAACTTAAAATTTTCCAAAGTGGATAACAATAGTACAAGCTATAGTAATCATTGAGTACAACACAGAGTGGTTTTAGGAGTTAAATAATTGATTCAAGACCGTTCATGAATTTTAAACTGATATCTTAATAAATATCACATAAGTGCCGTCTCAAAAATTAAAAAAAAAAAAAACAATGGCATTATCTAGGTAGCAGCTGTTCTAAAAACTTGTCAATTTAAAAATAATAAGAAACAATCCCAGCTTCCTAGAACACTCCAGATGATATTTAATTTTGTTAATGTAATACACATTCGTCATATATATGGTATAAAGTCCATTGAAAGTAGGAAACCCTAATATTAGGTATGGAGAAATATTATTAGAAGAAATCCCTCTGAATTTCTTCAAAATATCTGATTTTTTTACCTATATTTTCGATAAAAAAAAAGATTAGAAGCACTGAGGTCCTCATGTTCGATATATGGGACCTTCACAACTTATGGTCCGATTTCGGCGATTTTTAGAAAGGGAATGCCACACTATATATGCAGTACTAGCTGACCCAGCGGAGAAGTTTCTTCCGCCTTAGAGACAATAAATGAGGAAATTTTATTTGTATTAGAATAACATAAGAAATAAAGTATTTCAATTATTCTTAGTTTGTTATTAATTTTTCAGCATTGGTTTGCACTCTCCAGTCAAGCACCTTGTGATAGACGACATTTTTCGTTTTATAATCGACTTTCAAGGATTGGCCTGTCATTTGTTAATATTTATAGCGAATGCAAGAAATCGGAAATTGAAGTCGTTTAAACCCAAACGTCATATCGGTAGGGATTATCGAGATCCTCGAAATGAGAACTTCTTCCTTTTTACCATCAAATGCGTTTCGGTGCACAGTTTATGTTTCCCAATATGATCACTACGGAGCCAATCTTTAGTCGTAAATTGTACGGCGGCAAGCCAACCAAGCACGTCCAAGGAGTTTAAAAATTCAATTGAATAGTTGGTGGCTTCATCTTCATTTATTACGTAGTCAATAGATTTGAATGAATGAGGTGGACCAATGATCCCATTCTGAATTTTGTAGTTTAAGTCATCTATGTCTTTATTCTTAGAAATCCGTTCCGAAATTCAGCAATTGCTCAGAGTTATCTTCAACAGACATATATTTTAGTAACACAACTCTCATGTCAGTTGTCATTGTGTAGATCTTTTACTGTTCGGTTAAGTGCTTCTAATGCAGTTTTATGCATTATTATGCATTCGTCCTATATGAGAACTTTTGATGTCTTTCAAACTTGGGCCATCACGGATTGTTTTGCAATATTACATGTTGAATTGAATTATTGTCTTGAATGAGCCGTACGTCATCTTTCGAACAATGTGGCTGCTATTCACGCGCAAACAATGGCTAAAACTATTGGCATGAGGAATGTCTTTTCAGAACTGTCCCTGGTATATGCAGGATATATCAACTACCATTTCCTTTATAAATTAGTGTATCATAAACTTCTTTTTGTTAAGTATTCAGCAGGGGTCATTTGAACTATTAAATCTTTCTGGAGAATACATTCCCGTTCCCGTTTACGTTATATCCTATCTCATGTTAATAAATGTTACATTGCCCGAAGAGCGAAGAGAATAACAGTAAGAAAAATTTTACTCAATAAAACGATTTGTAACATAACTATCACACGGTTAGATAAAGGGTTAAATTCAAAATTTCAAATCTTCAAATGTTCAACCATAGGCAACATTATTTTTTTTTGTCAGTTGAATTTTGTTTTTTTTTTCAATTTTATCATATGAAATGAAAATGTTTTGAGTGAATTTTTTTCGTTTGGCTATTTTTTTTTGTTTTTATTTTTATGAAAAGAAAGCCTACTGAGATGTTTTGAAAAATAAATTTGTTTTTATATGGAATGTCAGTTGCGTTTTTTATACCACAGTTTATTCACGTTCTTGTCACGAAAAATGTATAAAATGTATCCTATGTCCTGCCCCCGGTGCTAAGCTACTTCCAAACCAAATTTAAGTCAAATCGGTTCAGCCGTTCTTCAGTTATAAGTGGTGTAACTAACACGACTTTCTTTTATATATATAGATTTATACAAAGTTTTGTTCCGATATCTTCATTAGTGCTTACTTTATATATTGTAAATCGACTTCAAAGTTCCGGTATATAGGAAGTAGGCGTGGTTGTGGACCGATTTGGGCTATTTTCACAAAATATCATTGGGATGCAAGGAAAATACTACAAACCAAATTTCACTGAAATTGGTCGAGTAGTTTCGCAGATATGATTTTTGGCCCATAAGTGGGCGGAGCCACGCCCATTTAAAATTTTTGTATACCAATTTGAATGCAGCCCTTCTTTATGAAGACATTTAAGTTTTTTGGTGTTTTCCTTTGCTGAATTAAAGCATTTTTAGTGGTTTTCAACATAACTTTTGTAAGGGTGGTGGGCGTGGTTATAATCAGATAAGGTAGTACTCTACGACTGTAGAAAGTTTGGTTGATATAGCTTTAATAGTTTACAAGATATGTACAAAAAACCAATTTCGTCACGAACACTTCCCCAAATTACATCCGGATATACCTCTTTCTAGTGCGATCCTTTATACGAAATTTTACTTTTATAACTTTATTTTTAGTTAATTTTTGCTCAAGTTATCGCTTACACGGACAGAAGGACGGATTTCAACTCCACTCGTCATCCTGATCATTTATATATACAGTATACTCTCGAAAAGTAAATTCTCAGAAAGTAAATAATCGCGGAAAAGTTAATCACCTTTAAGATTACACATGCACCTCGAAAAAGTAAATTTTTTAATTTACTTTTCAGAGAGTGTGTTAAAAAATTCGAAACGAAGCAAGCAGCGTTTTTTACGATGTTGCAAAAACACTTACTCTCTTGTTTATCGCGTCTTTTTAGTAAATAAACTCTCCTACTTGATCCTCTGGTTTAAAAATGAAAACGATGCAAATCAGGTTTCAGACCTTTTGAATTGTCGTACAAAAATGGTCAGAAAATATATTGCAAAAGAAAAAATAACAAAAGAATATTCAAGATTTTTTCTCTTGATAGTAAATACATATGTATGTATGTAAATGTAAATATATTTTTCATGTAAATCCATATGTTTTATTGAAGCAAATAAATGAATGTATTTTTTAAGTTTAAAAATGCATTTAATATTATAAAAGCAGATAATTTAGATATATATTAGAAAAAGTAAATTATTCGAAAAAGTAAATTACCCAAAATACCAATCGATTTACTTTTCGAGAGTATACTGTACCTATATAACCCCATATCTAACTGTTTTATTTCTGTGTGACACAAACAACCATTATGTGAACTTATGTTCGTATGCTACTTTTAAAGCATTGTTACAGCGATCTAGCAAAACTTGAATGCGAAATCCAATTAAAACAAAATATATCTTTACAAAATGTGACATTTTCCAATAATTGAGTAATATAGATTACATATACACGCAAATCATACATCTACATACATACAACCAACTTAAATGCCACCACAACAATTCGATTATAAACGATAAGGATCTCTTGCAAATTTCCGCAAGTTTAACCAAATAGACTGAACATCAATTTTAATTTCATGGCAACTAAATTAGAAAATACTAAATATGTGCTGCAGCTTGCTTCTGTCTGTGTGTGTGTATTTATGTATGTAATGACAGTTATTTGTATAAAATCCGAACTCTTGCAGTTTACCATATCAGCGATCGCAGCATTCAGATACCGATCGCAGCGCATTATTTATGTGTTTGCACATATAGAGGTGGTGTGTGCGTCGGCGCACTCACTTTGCGCTTGCGCTGACCAGTTTGTTTGTTGTGGCGTGGTGCACATGAAAATCGCAAGCCGAAAAAGAAAATGAAAAAGAAAAGACGTACAGCAACACACGTACTTACATGGTCCATTACGCGCAACAAGTTGTTAAAAATGCAATTTTCCTAATGCAAATGTGTTAAAATTGCTCAGATAAATGGGTGCGCCTCAGTAATTTCGAAGATACGCGCAAATGGAGATAGTGGAGTACAGATGCACATATGTACATACACAGAGCGATATGTATTATACAGTATTGGTAAGCTAATTAGGAATGTTTTGCAAAAATTTGTAATGATCGTTATAACGGTAAATTTTGGTAATACAAATAATTGGACCATTAGCGTGACTTTGAAAGCTGCCTTATAGCTGCGTAGTATGTATGACCTAGGTAAAGATCTTATGCTTATAGCTCATTTACTAAGATTCCTACAAGAGAGCTTGAAGAGAACAAGAGAGCTCCTGGCTTGAAGAAAAAAGCGTAAAATTTATTAAAAAAATATGTTTTTCTTTTTGCTTTTTCCAGATCTTTTGACTACTGCAAATGTGTCATCGAAACAAATTTCACTTTTGTGCCGACAAAATGTATGAAGAATTCTTAGCCGCCTAAAAATGTACTACTACAATAATCTCTTTTGCTCTTCTTTCATGAAAAAATCGCTGGTGATCTGCTAAGAATTAATGGGTATACTAACTAACTAAATAAGTATTTTTTGCAGTCCTATTTGAAAAAAATTTAAAAAATATGTTAAAATGTCTTCTTATTCTCGAAGAGTCCAACTTGGAGAAATTAAAACCGATTTTTGCCATTTACATTTTTAATTTGAAGCTGAATTCGTTTTAATAATTAATTAATTATTTCCTTATGTCATATCTGAACATGAATATTTTAAAACCAAAAAAAAATAAAAATAATAAAAAATTATATAAATTAAAAAATAATAATAAAATTAAAAAAATGATAAAATTATAGAAAAAAAATAATATAAATTATAAAAATAATAAATAAAACTAAAAAATATAAAATAAAAAATCGTATGGATTATAATTTTTTTTATTTATATAAATTATAAAACATTTTTTTTCCACATTAATTTCTTTGCGTAATGATAGAATCACTTTCAGTCGCGAATGTCGCATACCATTTATTGCAGACTGTTACTGTCGTTTGAAACACCCAAGTGACGCGGTCCGTTACATACACCCACACACATGCGCCGGGCAGGTGGAGAAATGCAAAAGCATGTTTATAAAACGAAAAACGATTGCTGTGCTTTATTTTAGTGTCAACAACATATTTGAAATGTGGGAAATTAATGAAGTATTTGCAATAGCTGCGGGAGGCAAGTCAACATAACTAAATAATAAAAAAAATCTGATGCCGCTGTTAATAAATCACTGAGCATATTAATAATTGTATGTTTGCGTGAATTTATACGAAATATGCGAAAAGCCATTCATATTTTGGGTGAAAGCTCTAATTGGCTGTTTTCCACGCGAGGCTGCCGCATGCAGATACATATGTATGTATACCCCAGCGAACCGACCCGGCCTTTTACTTTACTATTGCGTTAGATAGTTTTCTATACACTTGGCCTCCAAATGTCCGCGGGCCAATGGCCATGTGACAGTTTTATTATTTGTTATTAATTTATTTGGCCGGCTGTCGGCCAACTGTTGCCGCATACGATTGTTTGTTGCAAACAGCAATGTCAAGCTGTTAACTGCGGGAAGTTTATTTGAGGCAAATATATATTTGTATATAATGTTTTTATATGTACATATGCACTTATTTGCCGTGACTGTGCGGGCGCTTAAGTGATCGTCAACGACTTTTTGCCTTTCGACTTTTTCGCCTCAAATAAACCCAATCAGAGTCAACCTAATGGCTCTTGCCACTGATATGGCATCATGCAACAACACCTACGCAGTGTTGCAAATCGCCTGCGCTGTTATAAATCTCTAAAGCCACGACCACGAACGACAACCGCTGTCTGTTGCGTTGGCTGCTCCTGCACTGTCACTTCTTGCCACAGTGAAATGGTCAACATATTTGGTCACAAATCGCGGTGTAGGTATGTGTTATAATGGTTGCAAAAAGCGTAACTAGGCGGACATGGAGATATATTAAAAGAAAATGTGGCAACTAGTCGCTGGGTTCGTTCGTATTGAAGATTTTCCTTGAAAATATATATTTTTTATTTTAAAGTGGGTCTTTAAATGTGTTTAAATGACAATTGAATTTCTGTTTTTGAAAGCATAAGCACCCACACATACTTCATGGATTTATATACAAATATGAGTCAAAGCGCTTAAGCTTTATAACTTTACAGTAATATTTGTTAATTTCCCATATGAACAAACAATTGTCAGCGCTGATGGCGTTTCTTTCCTCATTGCTTTCAATTAATAAATTTAATTAAAAAATATATAAAAAAAACTCTGTACGAAGACATCGTATCAATGTCATAGCTGTTGTCACTGTCACTGTCGGCACATTGAAAGCATGAGTTATACCACTCAAGAAGCTGCAAATATATTGTATATTAAGGTGAACATTTTTATTGTGAGTTTTGCTGACAGAATACGATTTTTTGGTATTAAGTAATGGTCGCAATGTAAGAAAGAAATGTAGAGAATTTTTTTTCGAATATAGCTAGGTAAGTTCGATAAAACTTGTGGCATCTCTCTTTCAACACAAAAGAAAAAAAGCTTTACCTTCACTGTCCGAGTACAAAAAGAAAAAATAAATACGACAGCAATGTTTGTGTCACCCTAATACTAACTAACTACCCACTTCCATTAGAGTTATATAAAATTACGCGCTTTAAATACATATGTATACGGTATATCAGTACCGTTGTATGTTTGCCTCTTAAGTTAATTAAATTGTCTGCGATTACTGCTTTACTTTATTAGATTGTTAATAATTATGTGGTGAGTATGAGAACGGCGGCAGTGATCAATTTAATTACGTTAAACTAACCAATTCAACCTACACAAATCCTTTAAAGTAGATATAATTTTGAAAAAAAAAAATGCTTCAAGGTTATAGCTCGCAAGGATATGAATCATGATTGATTTTCTGAAACAGCGCTGAACAGCATTATTTCGAAATTTCATCAAAATATTTAAAAACGGAAAGTCCAAGTTGATGCAGGTAAAATATCATTATATAATGACAATATGGGGAAATGCAATATACACGAGCTATTGTACTAATTTCTTAACGCACTGACTTCCGATTTTCAGAACTTAAAATCACGTTAATTTCTTTGACAAAATATTCCCGAAACTAGAAGCTAACAGCTTTTTCGTAATGTTGGTTTTGTTTGTCAAAAAAATATAATAACTAATAACAAGTAAGGAAAGGCTAAGTTCGAACATTTTATACTCTCGCAATTTATTAAACTTCATTAATATTATGTAATACACAATTTGACCCACATATTCGTCATAGATATTGTATAAAGTCCATTGAAAGTTGGAAACCCTAATATTAGGTTAGAATTACCGAGGTCCTCATATTCGATATCTGGGGCCTTGACAACCTATGGTCCGATTTCGGTGATTTTTAGAATGGGGCTGCCACACTATAAATACAGTATTTGTGCAAAGTTTTGCACCGATATCTTCACTAGTGCTTACTTTATATATTGTAAAGTAAAGGATTCAGATCGTCTTCAAAGTTCTGGTATATAGGAAGTAGGTGAATCGATTTCGCCTATTTTCACAACATATCATTGGGATGTAAGGAAACTATTTCAAACCTAGTTTAATTGAAATCGGTCGAGTAGTTCCTGAGATACGGTTTTTGACTCATAAGTGGGCGACGCCACGGCCATTTTCCATTTTGTACAAAAAATCTGAGTGCAGCTTCTATCTGTCATTCCTTATGTGAAATTTAGTGTTTCTGACGTTTTTCGTTAGTGAGTTAACCCACTTTTAGAAATTTTCAAACTAACCTTTGTATGGGAGGTGGGCGTGGTTATTATCCGATTTCTTTCATTTTTGGACTGCATTAAGAAGTCGCTAAATGAAACGACTACAGAAAGTTTGGTTTATATAGCTTTATTGGTTTGCGAGATATATACAAATAACCGATTTGGGGGCGGGGCCACGCCCACTTCTCCAAAAAAATTACATCCAAATGTGCCCCTGTCTAATGCGATCCTGTGTTCCAAATTTTATTTTAATAACTATATTTATGGCTTAATTATGACACTGCATAGGTTTTCAGTTTCCGCCATTTTGTGGGCGTGGCAGTGGACCGATTTTGCATTTTCGAAAGCAACCTCCTCAGGGTTCCAAGGAATATGTGTTCCAAGTTTCATTAAGATATCTTAATTTTTACTCAAGTTATCGCGTGCACGGACAGACGGACGGCCAGACATCTGGATTTCAAATCCACTCGTCATCCTGATCATTTATATATATATAACCCCATATCTAACTCTTTTATTTCTTGGTGACACAAACAACCGTTATGTGAACAAAACTATGATACTCTGTGCAACATGTTGCGAAAGTATAAAAAGTAATAATTTATTTTCATAATTAATTTAAAATTTGTCCTCGAAACACTATTTATAACTTGAAACTCTTGATTCTGTAAACGAATTACATTACTAAGAAAAAATTGTAAAAAAACACGTGCATGAGCAATAAATTCAAGTCAGAGTATTTCAAATGATAAGCATAGACATCAATAAATAATTATTCAAAGTAATAAAATTATTACTAAATAAACTCAAAATATATATGAATATGAATATATATATTAAAAAAATATATATGTATGTATGTATATCAACGAAAAAAATGTAATAAATCAAAGTAAATTCAAATTGATAAAAACTAAATTAACAGTAATTAAAACCAAGGACAGGAAATGCAACATGAGTTTGCGCCAAAAGCCAATTCACGCTGCACCAACCGGTATAAACAAACATGCATACACACAAACATCTCTGCACAACTTTGCATTGCGTTCACACTTACCAACATTGCATAAACATTTTACAGAAGGCGTTTGAAATTCGCAGAATTTCAGACAAACAGCATTCAAAACATTTTCATACATGTGTACGAGTAAGTACGTGCGCACCAAGCAAGGCAGCAGGCAGGAAGTCAATATACAAGCAAGCACACGCACTGGCACATAAAGGCGGCTTGCCATATTTCTCAAACACAGGAAACTATTTGCTAAGCAGCTAAAGCGCCAAAGCAAACAAATTTTGCGGCTGTAGCTTTGCATTGAACTTGAACTTGACCCTTCCTTATGCATGTGTTCATGTGTATGTGTGAGCAACAAGTGGCTGCGATTGATGATTGAGTGTAATACTTGTTGCCGCGTCACGTATCGCACTATCAGTGAGAGAACAGAGCCAACACACAGCACATAAAATCTACAAAAATGTGGGCAAATATTTTTGAAATATATTTTTTCAGGAATGTACATAAATTCACTGCCAGACACAGACACTGCTGCTGGCAGCGATGAACTTGAAGATACAATGCGGCGCTTCGCTAAGAACACAAATGAATCGAAAAAACAGCAAATCACATTTTAAATCTCTATTAACATTTTCGGATTCTTAATCAAAAAGCCATAAAGTGCAAGTAAAAGAGAAAAAATTAAAAAAAAAATTATATTTTTTGCTTTTTTCTAACTTATTTCTTATGCTGTCATAATTTAAGTGTGTTCAGTTATTTGCGGTATAAATGCCGAGGCGCAGACAAATATATAAATATAATAATAATAAAATAATTAAAATAAAATACTTCAGTAATATATGTATAAGAATGCATACACGTACCAGTAATGTATAAACAAGTTGAATTAATGTGCGTATATATTATTTTGCGCGCAACAACAATAACAAATTTTTGTGGCCCGGTGCCAAGTGAAATGAAATCGGAAATTAATGTATTCTTATGTGTATACATGATGCATTAGGACGTGGCTGGTGGTAGCCATGGTGGTCTAGAGTGCAAATATACATATACATATATAAATGCATATTTTGGTTTGAAAGTGAATTTTTGTAGACAATAAAGAAGATAGAGAATATATAGGTAGAAAATAAAAATTCTGAGACATTCTTATTATGAAATATTTGGTTTAAATATCTATTAGAATGTTCAATTAAAAAGCAAAAAAAAAATTAAATGAATTATCTTAACAACAGTTTTAAAGTATTTTCGGACAATATAATCATTCTTCACACAAGGTTTTTAATCTAGCAAAATCAAAATTTTGGATAACTTTCATGCCTAGAATATCCGCCCATCTCGAAGAGAATAAGATCTTTAAAATATTTAAACTCATTAAAAAGTAATAAAAAGTTAATTGTTTATTGCATTTTAAGAAGAATAAAATTCTATTCTAGAAGTCATAATATAAAAGTAATATTAATTAAAGGGTCACATAGGTTTTGTCGCATAAAAAAGGCCTATTTTCAATATTTTTTTTCATGTAATTCAAACTTTTTTCTGTCTTATAGATACACATTTAAAGAATAATTTCTGAAATTTTCAAAAAACAGTAAAACTCCTCCATTGCGACGTCATTTCCAGTGACCGCTCGGAAAAAAGGAGCGTCCTCGTTGTCAGCGTAACTCCTGATAGGATCATCCAAAATGAAAAAAACAAAAATAAGTGTTTTAGGTTAGACCATAATCTTGTGCTTGAACGAAGGAAAGACAAAAAAAGTGAAAATTGGAATTTTGGCAGACATTTTTCCAAAAAAAAAACAAAATCGGTCAAATTTGCTTGACATTTTGTTTTTTTTTTTTTTTGTTAAGTAGTTGTAATAGAAAAAAATAAAATCCTTCGTTCAAGCACGAGTAAACAGTATCTCAAACCCCTATACAAAATTTCATCAAGATCGGTTGAGTAGTTTTTGAAAACATTTGACAACCGACTTTGAAAACACGGTTCCGAGAAAAACGCGTTTAAAGTTTTGAGTAACAATAATACCTGACTTGGAGCGCACACCTTCCAAAGGCTGTATCTCCGAAACTATTATTCGGATCGACTTGAAAATTTAGGACAATATTTTTGAGATGTTGTAGAAATTAATAAGCCAAAAAACAAAAAATATATTTTTTGAATCCACAAAACCCATGTACCTCCTTAAGGGAATCTTTGTTCAAGAAAGTACATATGATTTCATTCGAGATTTAATCAGAATTACTTAATAATATGAGTTATGATTTCAACTCAAAATACTGGTTTATGCAAATTACTTAAAATCAAATAAGCTCTTGTAAATTTTTTTCAATAAAAATTTTGATGCCTTCCTATAGTCTAACTCACTCACATAACTCATACGCCATGGTGTCTATGCTGTAAGTGGCAACAATATGTCCTTCTAACTTATGACGAACTCAAATCACTGTCACTTTAATTTAGGAAGGTTTGCATAATATTGTATAAAAAAATTATATTTATTCACATTAACTTTCGCTTAATTCTATTTCATTTAAATCAACTAAATTTACATATTTTACTTCCACAAGTGGGTGTGAGCTATATTGATGTACCTTTGTATGTCTGTATATTCATCGAATATTTATATTTCGTATTAATATTAATTTATATAAATTTTACTGTTAGACCTTTAGCTTTTTTATAACTGCTATGTAAATAGACAGCGCATTTAGCGTTGCTATCTTTTTACTATAAATAGATGGAGGTTTGAATGCATGAAAGTAAATACGCCTATAAAGCAGGTGCTACGCACAATTGCAAACGCAATCAAGTGATTAGCAACGTTTTAACGCCTGAATTAGTGCCTTGTTTATATACGTGCGCGCAGTGGCGAGGGAGCGTGTGAGGTAAATAATCACAACAGCACGCTTACCAATACACACACACATGCATGCCTACATTTTCTAAGAGCCATTTAATACATTTGAAGGAGGATGTGAAAATTTCCGTAATTTTTCGCAAGCGAACTCACGAGTGGCACTTAACTGTGAATGAAACATTTGTTTGTGCAATAAAAAGTGCTGAAGTGTAATGTAAACATTTTAATATTTATATTTTCTTTATGGTTGAAATGAAATAGTTATTATGTAAATATTTGTTTTGAAATTTATTGAATTTAATAGTAATACCGCTAAAGCATACAATTGCATTTAAGCGTAACAAAAGTGGTTTAGTGATTGAATCGAAAGTATAATAAAAATCGAAAACTAAATACAATAGACAGGTCTCGCAGGTAAACGCGAACTCAACTAGTAATATTAATTCAAAAAAATAATTATATCTGAGGGTTCAATCGCAGTCGCGCTTTAAGTTGGTTTTACCATAAGTATGCACATATTTATTGCATGACTGTCAATATGACGTGTACAAAATTCACTATTTGCTGAGAAGTGTCGTATGTGGTTGTGAAAATACCGTCTGGTAGACTAAGTGCAATATATAAAGTGGTCATAATATATATGTACATACATAATATTTATATGCATGTTTATACAGCAGAATGATTTTCTATGAGAACAATAAGAGACTTATGAAACTTTGAACGTGATCTGTTAATTAGTACTACTGCAACAAATGTTTGTGAGAAAGCTCATTCAGAAGGCGTGCGGTAATCATTGCATAGTGTCATTTTTATTTTACATTTCAACAATACAATAAGGGGTTACATATGTTTCGTGGGTTAAAAAAATTGATTTTTTTGCTTATTAATTTCTTTATCATCTTCTTTTCTTTAACATCTCAAGATTATTATTCTAACTTTTCAAGTCGATCCGAATAATAGTTTCGGAGATACAACCTTTGGAAGGTTTGGCTTTGGCTCCAAGTCAGGTATTATTGTTACTCAAAACTTTAAATGCGTTTTTCACGGAATCTTGGTTTCAAAATCGGTTGTCAAATGTTCTCGAAAACTTCTCAACCGATCTTGATGAAATTTTTAACAGGTGTTCGAGATACAATATACTCGTGTTTGGACGAAGGATTTTTTTCAATTACAACTATTACTATTACTAAAAAAAACAAAATGTCAAGCAAATTTTACCGACATTTTTATTTTTTAGGAGAAATGTCTGGCAAAATTCCGATTTTTACTTTTTTTGTCTTTCCTTGGTTCAAGCACGGGTTTATGGTCTTAACTAAAACACTTACTTTTGTCTTTTAATTTTAGATGATCCTGTCAAGAGTTATGCTAACAACGCGGACGCACGTGTTTCCCGAGGGGTCACCGGAAATGACTTAATAATTTAATTTTTTATTTTTTGAAATTTTCAGAAATTATTTTTTAAATAAAAAAATTCGAATTAAATAAATAATTTTTTGCAAAGAAAAAATATTGAAAATAGGCCTTTTTTACCCGACAAAACCTATTTAAACACTTATGTTCGTTTATGCTCAGCTAAACCTTCTAATAAGAGCTTAAATGTTCTTACATATGCGGGAGATCTGCAAGCTGAAAACAATTATTTTTAATATTTTTGAATTTTACCGATTACTCAGTCTAAATTTAAGGACTTTCAAGTTTACGAAAAATACTAGTTCAATAGAGAAAGTTTTTCCTCCCATAAACACAAACAGAGTTTGATTTTCCTCTGTTGCTTATTTTTTTTTACTTATATAAAGACGTAAAGAACGGAGCTTATACAAATCAACCCTGCTTTCACATTCAAAATTGTGCTTTTCATATATATGTATATTAGGTTAGGTTTTTGTTTTAAGACACTGTATGTTTGGCTCCACATCTTTGGCTCTTTTCATTAACTTAGATATATGTATGTACATACATCCCTAAAAATTTAGTCTTTGCAGTATTGCTTGAAACTAGTATTACGCTTACTATGAGTTGGACTAATTAACGCAGTTTTGCTTCATTATTTATTAGTTTTATATTTCTATGCTGGTTGTTGAATGTGTAATATTATTATCTAGCCTAATTTCAAAAGAGAACATATTTTTTTAAGAAAATTATACATATTCAAATATACCAAGTACATCATTAAATTTTACTAAACGGCTAGTGATGTGATAATTGACTTAAATATAGATGAGCTCATACTAAAAACTTTGTAATAGCTACATTTTCGAACTGAACTCAAGAATGATCGCTTTCGAGAAAAAAACTTCAAAGCAATGAAGACACCACTTAAATGAAATAATGATACGCATGATAATTTCGTCATTTTGACTTTTGTAGGCCTAAATTATTTATTCATACATACATACATTTGAATGTATGCACTCACATATAGTGAAATTGTCGGCGCGAAAATTAAATTAAAGCGCGAAATTTGACTGAAAGTGCGTTAAAATTTCATTGGTTCGACAGAAAAAGCCTTTAAAAAACTGCTATTTATGCCAATGTAAAGTTCAACAAACCGTTGAACTAGAAAAAAGGCATGACTAAGAGGTTTATGGATATTTTACGAGCGTGATTGCGCGCACTCACTTGTATATTTGCTGTTGCTTTGCTTTTATTTGATCAGCTATTAAGTGAAGTCTTCGCAAATTCTGAGCTGAGTTTGCTGGACAAAATGAAGTTCATTGTGCTTTATGGGAACGAAAAGACACACAGACATTCAAGAGTGAATTGATATATAATATGTACTCATATAATGATGTGTGTGTATGTCGACCGACATTTTGGTAACCTTAAGGAACTATGCATTAAAATAAATCAATGAAAGCAAAACAGTTTCTAAGTGAAATTTTAGAAAGTTTATTTGTCTATTCAAGAAATAAAAAAATAAGTAAATGAAGGATCGAAACAAGTTTTCTTATATTTTAAAACGACAAATCTCAGTAAGAGTCCAAAATACTTGGCAAACTTGATTTCGAAGACGAAAGGAATCAGAACTTAACGAGATGGAACGAGAAAGAAACGTATTTCCTGCTTAGAGAGCTTGAGGAAGAGTTTCAAATGAAACTTTCAAAATATTGCTTTGATGACTCAATACTTCATCTACGCTCCGAATTGCATTTAAATCAAATAATAAATTATTGCAAAAATAAATTAAATTTTTTTATATTATTTTACAGCTTGACACCATTAAAATGCAAGCACAAAATACAAAAAATTCAGATCTCCATATTTATTCCACTAGAGTTTCACTTTCAACCATTATGAATTTGTATTGCGTCACCTATTCTCAGATTAGATATTCGCATAAAATGAATAAATAGTATCACCGACAATATAATATGGTAACTATGGCGCTGATTTGATGATCATGTCATAGTGCTAATAATAAAAGAATGCTGCACAAAAGCAAAATGGAAATTAAAACAAAATGCTAAATTACAAAAATAAAACAAAACAAAAAAATAACTTTTTTCTGCTAACGAAAAATGATACAAATTATAAAAATAGTTAGAAAAGAAATGTGAAATATGAGCGTGAAAAATTTGCTAAGTGACTGAAACGAAATGTGACAGCATAAATTCAGCAATTTACTAGCGGGGAAATGACTAGTTGACAGAAATTAGGCATACGAGGCATACAAATTGTAGAGTCGCGTTTAATGGCATTTGTGCATGTGTTAGTATCTCAAAATTTATTAGTGTGTTGATCATTTATAGTCTCGAATACAGAATATGGCACGCGCGACCAACTCTAGCTTTGCCATTTGTGTATGTTTAATTGTGATAAATTTGAAGGAATAAAACCAAAAGTGATGACATTTTACAGACATTTCTACTCATGTGTCTCATACATACCTTTAGTGAAAGTAGCTGCAATAGAAAAGCAGAAAATTAAGAGATTAGAATCATTTTTGAAATTATTACATGTAATAAATATATTTGATGAAGAGGTATTTAAATGTCATCGTTTAAAGAGTATATCGCTTGGAGAAAGTATATGGATAATGTCAGATCTAAATATAGAGACGCTGGAATAAAGATGTCAAGTCAAATGTTCTGAATGGAAACTTAGAAATATTTTATAGATCGCAGTAGTTTGCGGATCAACAAGTATTTGGAAATTTGATTGAAGGAAAAGCTTTACATGGAATAAATTAGCTGGCGGCTCGAAAGATCTCTACCGAAATTCCAAACAAAAAATACTGTTCTGAGATAAAAAAAATGATGATTTGTTTTCTTAAATTTTTGTAATCTCATGTATAGGGATGTTCAAATAATATCTGTCATATATGACAAGCACTCGGATACTTTCTTTTTATTTTAATAAATATCATTAAATTTTGTAATCACAAAATTGCATAAAGTTTTCGTGTCCCTTACTTTTTTTATTGTAATTTCTCGTTTGTGTCGAATTCAATTTTTATATTTTTTGCTGTGACAGTGAGTCAAGGTTGCTCATTTGTCATCTGTCACTTTTTGCCAGAGTTCAGTAGCTGGCAGTAATAATAAGCAATTGTAGCGACGATGTTGATTTCGTACCAAAAAAATATTAAAAAAATCCAAAAAAAAAATAACAATTTCATTAAAAATTTTTATAAATTGCGAAAAACTGATTTGGTATTGTACTCAAACCATTTTTGGTAGTTGATGCTGATATTCCTATTATTATTATTATTATTATTGTTGATGATGTAGTCAGTCAGTGTATGATATTTTTTTTGTACAATTTACTTTGGAACAAGGCAGACATTTGGACACTTGAGTTAATTTTTGATTTCCTTTTATATAACGTAAGCACATGAGCAGCATAAGAATTACTAGGAACATACATATATTCTCAAGTAGTTTGGGTGGGTAGAAAAATATTAGCATGCAAAATAAAAAATAAAAATAGAATATTCTTATATTAAACAAAATTGCAAATATAAGAAAAAAAATATAAATAATATTTTAAAGCAATTTATACAAATTTTCCAATCAATACTCCTTGCAAATCTCAAAGCAAAATGCCCATCAATTAATGTAAAAACACAGGAAATCCGAAAACTCACACCTTTTCCGCTATTTGTTTATCTGTCAGCGGTGTTTAACTTAGTTTACTCGCCATCTCTTTCGCACTTTTGCGTGCCGCCAGCTGTTGTGCACAGCGTTGCATGCGCACTTAATTTGACAGTTCGTGATAAATGAGTGCTGGCTAATTGTGCGCTTGTAAATAACAGGCGAACAGGTTAAACATACAAATTTTCTCAAATCTATTGGTTGTTATGGAGTTAGAAATTGAAAAGCAATGTGTAGCCTGCATGTAACAATTAGCAGCGGAGAAAGTAAGTGAGTATGCAATTTGTTAGTAAACTAAAAGGAAAATGTGTTGGAATAAAAAGTATTAAATTGTTTTCTATATCTACTAAATAAGCTAACTAGCGTAAATGTTTTAGTTTTGAGAGCTGCAGGAGAAGGTGAGTAGAGTTTTCAGAGATAGAGAAGTATTGGTATTGGTAGTATTATTAAATATAGATCCAATTCTTATTATCAATAATCATCCAGAAGCCGCTGAGTGCTGATAAAATAATATGAGTAATCGATTAATTGTAGTAAATTGAACCAACATTCGAAATCAGTACATATAAATTTGAGTTTAAATTAATCATATTGATTAAGAGCTTGGAGAATGACCTTTTTACATTTAGTCACTACTGAGATAGATCGTTTTTTAGAGTAAGTACTTTTTTGAAAAGGTGCCTCTTATATTGAATTCGACTAAAATTTGTGGATAAAAACTCAAAAATATTAAGAAATATATTAAAATTGTATTTAGATAAATAAAAATGAAGATTTGAGAAAATATTAAAATGCAATTACTTAAAAAAAAAGCAACAAAACAAAAAACCAGAAACTTCCATTTTAATTGAGAGTCAATTAAAAACAAATCTTCCTCTTAAAGTAATAGCAAAGTCCAAAAAAATATATATACACATTCAAAAACCAATTTAAAATAATGATTTATATGTATTTCTTCAATCAATATTTTGCAATCAACAATTATTAAAAGATAATTAAACATCTGTCATAGTATCTCCAGATAACAACGAATCAAATTTATTGCTACATCCATATCTAATATTTCGTGGCGCACAAATTGAACGGCTTTACACCGCTTCGACTTTTACCGAAGAGAGTTTGTTGTTGTTGTACGCTGTTTACGTGTTGGCCATATCTGTCACAAGGCTGTCACTGATTTACGCTAGTGTGACGTTTTAATGATCACATCAGTGTTTAAAAATAGTTTGCACATATTATTTGTATCATTGGCACGTCTACATATGTATAGTATATGAATATACATATATGTATATGTAAGTGCATGGGTGTGCAGCTAGGCCTGGCTGTGTTTTACTCTTGCCATCACACCAGCGCAATCAATACATAACATCATGTCGACATGACAAACGTTTAAGGCATGCAACAATGCGTCATTTGCTTTCGACTCTTTGAACGTCATCAATTTTCAAGTGTCAAAGTGACTAGATATTTATTGAAAGAGTTTGTTTGGTTTTTTCCTAAATCTAATATTGAATGCATCAGTGGAAAAAATCGACAAGTCAGCAAATAACTTTGTTCGTAAATCGATACGCAACGGAGCTCGGAGCTGATTAATGCACTGTGAGTTTTCGTTTATTTTTTTTCATATACAACTCAACTCATATATATATATATATATAAGTAATGAAACCACAAAAGCCGGCAAAAAGTAACTTCATACTTCTACCAACACTCACACCTGCACATATACATACATACATACATATATATTTGTATATAATTAGCAATATGCAGGTATGCAACTACCCACAAAACCACACACTCCCACCTGCCAATACACAGTTAAATAGTTGCATCATTCAGCAGTTGTAACAAAAAAAAATCACACACACACACTCGCATACAAGGAGTACATATGACAATTGTCATGTGTCACGAATTGTCACTGAGGCGACATTTATCTATTTAAGTAGCTCACTACTCACTGTTGCAACGGACCTGTTGCTGGCTAACATTTCATTATTGTTGTTGTTAAATAATGTAAACTGGCGGCGCACTCATTAAATGTCATTAACACTTTTTTGTACATGCTTTGTGTTGTTGTTGTTATTATTGTTGTTGTTGTTGCTGTGATTGTCGCTACTCTTGTTTGAAAAATTAACACTGTGTACATTTATCATTTCTGTCGGACTGTTTGCATTGCATTTACTTAAATAAATGGCAATTAATGCCACTTCTTGCAAACTTTTTTGTTTTGTAAAATGTCACAAAATAACAAAAACAATAACAATAATAATTATATAAATTCAATAAATATTTGCAGTAGCGAAATTAAAATTCAGCTCGGTTATAGCGTGATAATTGGCTATTCTAATGAGGATATATTGTGGAGATCTCACACTCATGTTTAGAATTTAGAGTATTTAAAAGTGTTTTCCGAAATGGTTGGAAATATCTGTTACTTAAAAACGCTGTGAGTTGAGATTGCTTATGGTTTCCAGAGTCAAGCTCAAAAAATTAAAATTAAAATAAAATTTAATTCGATGAGATCTTAGATGTTGCCATTTTGATAGCAATTTTCGTCCCTATCGTCAAAAAACTGGAAAAGTATATTTCCACAAGCTTTTCTTGAGACGAATTCTTCACTATCAAAATCATTCTCCACAGACAGGAACTGGTAGTTATTACTTGATGCCAGATCCGAACTACAAAGTGGTTGCATAAGAACCTACCAACCAAGTTCCCGAAGCTTCTGGGGAGTCACCATCGAAGTGTGTGACCTGGTGTTCTACTGATGGAACCTCTTCTAGTGGTCTAAGCCGCTCATCTGGGCGATTGCTTCCTTCAGACGATCTAATTGTTGAGAGTAAAGTTCTGGATTAAGAGTTTCGGCGTAAGAGAGTAGCTCATAATAGATGATTCACTGGGAGTCCCACCAAAAACACAGTAAAGTCTGCTTAACATTAAAGTCTGGATTGACCGCTGTTTGCGCAGCCTAACTGTGATGGAATCACGACCGTTTTCGTTTGGTGTTGTTCTAAGTGTAATAGTGTCCAAGCGCTTTGTCAAATCGTGAGGATTATTTGATCATTTGTGATCTGTCTACGTGAGATTTTTTGTAGTCGTGGAGATCTGCCCATTGACCTAACCTAATCGAACTTAAGTGACACACTTTTCATCACCATCTGCTTCGGAAATGGATCGATCTTGTTGCAATGCGGCAACGATCCGCAAAATAAAAATGCGGCCATGTGGTTTTGAATTCGTGTGGTACCCATACACCAAGCTTATTTTTGTATCCAACCTTATTCAAATGGTTCCAAACACTTTTTTATGCTTTCAAAATTAAAATCGCCACTCATATCCAGTGCCTACTGTATTTTGCCTACATAAATTTATAATTACACATCACTTTTCCATTGCAGTTGGCATGACTTGAACTCAAAAACTGTAATTACTTGGCTTTCTTTGAACCAAATTTCAGTGTTAATTATAATGATTTGACCTCAGCGTTGGATAAAAATGAATTGTTTAACACTTTTCATTTAAAGCGTATTTTAATAAATACATTTTACTTTCATTTCAGCGGGTAAGCAAGCAAAAAGCAGACATTGTATGTACGTTGAACTTATGCTTTCATTCATTTGCAGATTTCTGCTAAATCTTTCACATCAAACATCAATAGCTCAGTAAAAAAAAATTGGCTAAGCGTGCATGTTACCCTACAAACCAAATGAAGTAAACGCGCGCAGAAAAACAACAATGTAAGTAATCATTATAACCATAAGCGTTCGACGCAAGTAAATACATATGTATATATGTATGTATGTATATGTATTTGCATACAACTTTGTAGCATGCTGGCTTGCTTTTTGCCAAAGTCTACAACCAGTTTTAACGGCATTGAAATTAACATACGCGCGAGTTCATTCAAAATTCACAGGTATACAAACAAATATACGCATGTTACTATATACAAAGTGATATACATATTGAAATTTCTCAATGTTTTTTGAGAATACGAAAAGGTTTGGGGGTGCGCGAATTAAATAAAACTCCAATTACCTGTGTCGCAAAAGTAAAATTATTCCGTGAAATTAAAGATAGCGTGCGTTCAGTTCAACGTGTATATTACGAGAGACTTGTTTATTCTCTTTTTTGTGATCACTTAGTCTAAAACTTAAAGTAACGGTATTATAAATATGTATTTTTAAGGGGTAAGTATAATTTTGGCGCAATTTCGTTAAATGGAGTAATAGATTAAGGTAAGTAATAGAATAATGTAATATTATTAGGGTAAGTAATAGAGTAAGGTAATATAAATGTATTATTAGGGTAAGTATGATTTTTATAATTCAACATTTTAATTCAATTTCTTATATTCCAATACAATTCATTTTCTTATTTTTAGGTTTTTACAATTATGTGTATATATGTCGCTTGACGCAACACCGGCCACCTTGACAGGATCAGGTTCCTTCAACATCCATTGGAAGCAAGGCCAGTTTGTGGATGGGGCGCTTAATTGTGCCCGTCTTGGTCGCCACTTCTGCGACTCGCACTTTGCCGTCTTGCCCTTCGACGGTTGCGACGACGCGTCCGAGGACCCACTGCTGTGGTGGCACGTTGTCCTCGTGGACGAGTACGAGGTCGTTGAGCTGCATATTGCGTGTGGGGTGCAGCCATTTGTTCCGCTCTTGAAGGCCCGTCAGGTATACTTTGGACCACTGTCGCCAAAACTGTTGCTTGAGACAGCAAACAAGTTGCCATCTCTCGCAACAACGAACTGGGTCCACTGGCACCTTCTCTGGGGGCAGTGCTCGCAGGGAGCACCCAATTAGTAGATGCGCTGGGGTTAATGCCTCGCCGTCGTTGGGGTCCTGGCTCAACGGTGTTAGGGGCCGAGAGTTGAGGATGGCCTCCACTTCGGCCAACATTGTTGCTAGCTCCTCTGCGGTGAGTAGCGCGTTCCCTATTACGCGAACGATGTGGTGCTTGGCGGACTTCACCGCGGCTTCCCATAATCCTCCGAAGTGCGGCGCCCTCGGAGGTATAAAGATGAAGTTGCACCCTTCGTCTGCGGCGAATCTCTTCAATTCTGGAGCCTGGGCCAGAAATGCTTCCTTCAGCTCGCGCAGCTTGCGGTCGGCGCCGACGAAATTGGTGGCGTTGTCGCTGAATATCTTCGTCGGCATCCCTCGGCGTCCAATGAACCTTTTTAGGGCGAAAATGAATGAATTAGAAGAAAGGACCGAAACTACTACTAAATGTACTCCTTTAGAAGTTAAGCAAACGAAAACTGCAATATATTATTATACGTGGGGTCGACCGCGTAATTTTAAAGTTTAATATAACGGACCACAAAAAACTACGCCACATATAAGAAAGGGTCGTAGTGCTCGAAGTCTTTCTGCTGGCAAATTTCCCATAATTTGGTTTTGCAACTTCGGCTTGTAATGAAAACAATGTATACAGTTTCTTACGGTTCTACTGCAAGCTTCTCGGGCATTAATTAGCCATATGCGTTCTCGAAGAAGCGCAACCAACGCTTTCGCCCCAGCGTGGTGATTTCGAATGTGCAGGTACCGTAAATATGTTATAACGAAGTGCGAATTTTTATTTAGTAATAACGGAAATTTGGCATCGTATGGGAGAGGTGCATTTAATAGGCGACCTCCTACTCGGATTAATTTAAACGAAAGCGACATTTCCGAGTACTCATGCAAAAACGGGTTGAGTTTTTGCAAGTGTGCTGAGTAGGTACCTTTATGCAATTTTTGAATAACATCCGAAAACTCTGAATGTTGGACCACCTGTGCAATTTTAAAAAAACTCAAGTTCAATTCATCTGAAGTCAGATCCTGGCCCATGGAGGATTTTGATGGTCGTCTGATCCATCGTAATATATATGCGACCACACGAATCAATTTTTTGTGAGAAGAGAATTTTTCAATAAGGTCCAATATTGAATTTTTCTCTGTGGTCGAATGTAGTGTGAATGCATTTTTCTTCTTCTCCAATGCTTCGTCTTCTGGTGAGAGCTGGAAGTGGGTATTGATTGGCCATAATGCAGGGTCTTCTAGGAGGAACTGTGGACCGCCAAACCATATCGAATTATTCAATTCGTCCACGTTACAACCCCGAGACACTTGATCCGCAGGATTTTGTTTTGTTGGTACATACCGCCAATGTACTTTGTCAGTCAACTCTTGAATTTCGGACACTCTATTTGCGACGAAGGTTTGTAATGAAGATGGATGCGTTTTGATCCAATGTAAAACGATTTCAGAGTCTGTCCAAAATGTAATATTTTCGAAATGTCGACTCAACATAGGCGCTACTCTTGACCATAATTTTGAAAGAAGATGTGCTGCCGAGAGCTCAAGACGCGGAAGAGACTTGGTCTTCAGCGGAGCCACTCTAGACTTTGCAGTAAGCAGCATACATTTAATACCACTAGCAGATTGGCTTCGTATATATATGCAGCATCCATATGCCCTTATTGAGGCATCGGCGAACCCATGTATTTGGCAGATGGCACTCGACTCTACGTTTACATAACGAGTAATGATGTTTGATGAGAGCTGAATTATGTTGTCTTTGAAGTTCTGCCAGCTAGTGTAATGGCTAAATGGACTCGACTCATCCCAATCCAGTTTTTGAATCCAAAGCTCTTGCAATAAGATTTTTGCTTTGGTAACTAGAGGGGCTAGTAATCCAAGAGGATCAAAAAGACGAGCAGAAACTGATAATATGTTTCGTTTAGTGGCTCGAAGATCATTAAAATTGTCATCTAAGACAAATCGAAACAAATCCTCTTTCGGCAACCAATGGATTCCTAACGTTTTAGTGGAATTGTTGTCATTGAAGCTTAATGACTTTTCAGTGTAATCACTGTCGAAAAATTTAGGGTGGTTCGAAAACCATTTCGTTAGGGTGAATCCAGCCGAGTCTAATATTTTAATTACCTCACTTCTTAAAAGATCTAGAGACTCAAAATTTTCGGATCCTGTTAATAAATCATCAACATGAAAGTCTCTTTTAATGGCCAATGAACCGAGTGGATATTTAATTGTATTGGCATCACTGAGCATTTGCAAACACCGTGTTGCGAGAAATGGAGCAGGCGCAGTGCCGTAAGTTACGGTGTTAAGTCGAAAAATTTGTATTTGCTCTGAAGGATGCTCTCTCCACACTATGAGTTGACAATTTCTGTCTTCTTCATGCATAATAATTTGTCGGTACATTTTAGTAATGTCCGCAGTTAGTGCATACTTATGTAAGCGAAAACGTAGAAGAGTTGAGTATAATTCTTCTTGGATGGTTGGACCTACCATCAAAAGTTCATTCAATGCTACTTGAGATGAAGATCGGCTCGAAGCGTCAAAGACAACACGTAATTTGGTTGTAGTGCTTTCGGGCCTTAAAACGCATTGATGCGGAATGAAGTAGTGTGGCTCACTCGGGATCTTATTGTTTGTTGGGCTCATGTGCCCCAGTGCTCTGTATTCATTCATTCCAAAGTCCAGATACATTCTACGAAGTTCTGGATCTTTTAATGTCCCTTCTCTCAGGGCCTGAAACCGCCGAACTGCGGTTTCATATGAGTGACCGAGTAACTTACGGTCAGCTTTAAAGGGCATTCTGACTTGAAGCCGTCCTGATGGTAATACTTGAGTAGTATTAACGAAAAGTTTTTCACACTCTTGTTGCTCTGGTGTGAATCTGTTGCCATTTGATTCTGAAGGTAATTCTTCTAGAGCCCAAAATTTTTGGACTACTGAATCTATTGACGTTAAGTCTTCTTCAGCTTGGCATAATGTGCTTTGTATTTTGGGAGGAGAACTTAAATTGCCGGCGTATTTGCCAGATACAATCCACCCTAATAGCGTCTTTTGAAAAGTTGGTTGATTTGGACCATTTTTAATTTGGCCAACAGCTAAAAGCTCGAAAAATATTTCTGCACCCAATAGGATGTCAACTTTTTTAGATTTATGGAATTCTGGATCCGCCAATTCAATATTGTGCGGAATTTTCCAGTCATTAACATTAATGTTATGGTCTGGATGATTAGCCGAAATGCTACGCATTATCCAGAATTCCGCCGAAAATTCATAGTTATTTACCCGCGACTTAACAAACGCGCTTAATTTCGCCCCCACTTTCGTATTGGAATTGCCGATTCCAATTACGCTCAATGTTTTATGTTGGCGTCGAATCCGCAACTTCTGCGCCAAGTCCTCCGTCATAAAGTTGACCTGGGATCCTGAGTCCAGCAACGCTCTCGCAGGCAGGTACTCTCCACAACTGGTCCTCACTTGGATGACTGCTGTTGCCAACATGACCCGATCCGGCATACTCGCTGTATGCATGGCATGAGTGGTTGATGGTTGCGGATGAGATGCAGCGGGGAAGGAAACCGGATACTGGTGCAACAATGTGTGATGCGATCGATTGCATACACGACATCGATCCGCTCTGCACTTTGACACAGTATGCCCCTTACGCAAGCAATTTATGCATAAGGGCACCGATTTCACAAACTCGAACCTCTGCTGCACCGGAAGCGTCTTGAAAGTGGGGCAGGCAGTTAAGTAGTGGTCCTTTGATCTGCACTGCTGACAAAGAGGCTGCCTCGTATTAGCTGCAACTAGCGCCGATTTGGTCCTATCCATATGTTGTGGTTTCCCATGGCTCGCACTGGCTGTTGGTATGGGCTTCGTCCTTGAATGTGAGGCTCCTTCCGCTGATAATTGCTGGTATCGTCTATTTAAGGTGGCTTCGCAGTCCTTCCACAGTGGCAGCTTGTCGTAGTCCAGCTGTTCTTCCCATTTGGATCGGGTGGCAGAATCGACCTTTGTCATCACTATGTGTATAATTATCGCGTTTGTTATCTGCTTCTCATCGCCCAGCGATAGCAATAGATCGTATACTGCAGACACTTCGTCAATCATTGATCGCAATGACGGCGCGGATGGCTTTGGGATGGTTGGCAGCTCAAAAAGTTTAGATATTGTATTGAAAAATATCAAACATTTATTATCATAAACTTTTTTGAGACTTGCCAACGCTTTCGGGTAATTTTCATCCGACATTTGGAACGCTTTCACTGTTCCCAAAGCCTCACCAGATAAACAATTAATCAAATGGTTAAATTTTTCAATATCTGGGATATTTGGATCATTATGAACCAAACTCTCAAACAAGCTCATGAAATTTTTAAATTCGGAATATTCTCCCTTGAATTTCGGCAGATTCATTTTTGGGAGACGTGAGCTGTGAGAAGCTACGAATGATGTTTCGGCAATTGACGTTCTATGTTTTGATAAAATTGATTTAATTAGGGATTTCGTTTCTACGATTATATCCTCTAACTCCCCTCGGGCCATATCATCTTCATCAATCTCTTCAATTTTAGATTGGCATTTCATTAATTTTTCACTATGTGAATTCAAGATGTCGAGCCGACATTCTAATTTAATAGGATCAAGTGACATAGTTTTTTCGAGAAGGCCCGTTTTAATGCGCAAAATGCTACTTTTCGCAACCGTTCTTTGACGTCTTAACGACTTTAAGTCCGTCAACTCCTTAGTTGGAGACAGGTTAGCGATAGTTGGCTTTGGCTTGCTCATTTTGCTTTGTTTGAATTACAATTCACGAAAAAAAAAAAAATATTTGGCAACATAATAACTTCTGAAAATATTGGGAATCAAACCACGAAAACTAAAAAATATCGATTCCCAAATAACGGAAGGCCAAATCGAAAAATACGCAAAATGACCAATAGCACAATGGAATTAATTTGACGTACGAAAATCGATACAAATTGCAAAAATCCGACCGATAAATTGTGAAAAACATTAAAAAAATTGCGAAAAAAAACAAATAATTTTAGTTTTATATATTTTATTTTATTTGTTTATTTAATAAATAATTTTTGATTTATTTATTTAAGTAGAAAGGCTACCGCAATCCCAAAATCCCTTATTCATTTCACTTCAACTTTGTACATTTAGATATAAATATACGTGGGGTTCAAATATATAATATGTATATATGTATATATTGTTATATATGTATGTATTTAAGTCAATATAGTGAAAAAGGGAGAGCCAAAAACTGAAAGTGTGCACTTTTTTATTTATTGGAATTTTCTTTTGTTTGCACCACTTTCAATAATCCGCACTCGTTACCTGTTGTGAATGCGTAGGCTGTTTGCCTGCGTTCACTTCCCTTTGGCAGATGATGCAGCGGCAGCTCATTCCCACGAAGCGTCAGTAGTGTTGTTGATGCAGCGCCGGTAGCCGGTGTAGCAGCAGCGATGACGTTGGCGTAGCAGTGGTGAATGTAGAAGCAGATGTAGCAGATGACGTTGGCGTTGACGTCGCAGCGGCGATGGTGGTGACGTAGTAGCAGCAGCAGCGAGGATGGATGATGGCGTAGGTTTTTTTTTTTTTTAAACAGTAAATGCTAACGATCACCGCACAGTAAATTTGGTACGTATATTTATTATTATTATTTTTTTTTTAAACGGTGTTGTACCTCTACACCGGCACTTTTCCTTAACGGATTTAGCGGCACCGGATATTTTAGCGGTTTTAGAGTTTACGGCACTAAAAGCGGTATTTTATAAAAAATATATATGCTTGTATGTCGTATAGATTTATATATATATTTTTTTGTTACACTTTAGCCGATTATTTAGGACACTCACTGTACCTTTTCTCTTTTCGCACGTTTTTTGGTTACACTCTTTTGTTTGGTTATCACTTTGAGCACTTGTACATATGTACCTCTTTGTTTCTATTTTTTGTAGGTTTAGGAAGTAGAGGTAAGTATATGGTATTAGCACATTTCAGTTTCAACACACAGTTCTTTTTACGTATAGGTAAGTATTTTTATTATATTCTTTATAATTGTTGTTCTTATTTATTTTATTTTATTTTCTTTTTCAGGTATTAGGTAAACGCCGGTAAGCATGTAGAGTACACGTACATATGTTTGTGCGTATATTCAAACAAATTTTTTGCTCACTCCACTCGTTTATATGTATGTATGTATATATGTATATTTTTATAGCATATAATTATTCTTATTCGTTTCTTTCTTTCTCTTTATAGACGTGTTTATATATTTGTCACCGTGTTTAACACTTAACTCGCTGGGTGTACTTACATATGTAGACACAAACACCTGTATTTTTTTTTTTTTTGTTTGTTTTTATATGTACATTTTGCCACCGTACACTTTATTCACATATATATGTATTAATAACTTTGCATATCATTACTGCACTGCACTATCGACACATGCACTTTATATATATTATGTGTATATACATATGTATATATTTGTACTTTAGTCGTTTTAGGTTTAATTATGTTCACCACACTTCACTATGTAGCAAATTGCTTGCTATTTATTTGTGCATTATTATATTTTAATCTCTTATGTTTTTTATGTTTAGTTTATATGTTAAATTTTTATTTTATGTAAATTATTTTTTCACCATCACTTTCACTGTGCCGAAAGCCGAAAACCGAGAACCGAACGGAATTTACACAGGTAATTGGAACGAGAACGAGAAATTTAGTAATTTTTTTTTTTTTTGCACTTTTTAAGTGTATTTTAGTTTCAATTTTTTAATTAACGCACAAGTCCCTGCTCGGGCGCCATGAAATTTCTCAATGTTTTTTGAGAATACGAAAAGGTTTGGGGGTGCGCGAATTAAATAAAACTCCAATTACCTGTGTCGCAAAAGTAAAATTATTCCGTGAAATTAAAGATAGCGTGCGTTCAGTTCAACGTGTATATTACGAGAGACTTGTTTATTCTCTTTTTTGTGATCACTTAGTCTAAAACTTAAAGTAACGGTATTATAAATATGTATTTTTAAGGGGTAAGTATAATTTTGGCGCAATTTCGTTAAATGGAGTAATAGATTAAGGTAAGTAATAGAATAATGTAATATTATTAGGGTAAGTAATAGAGTAAGGTAATATAAATGTATTATTAGGGTAAGTATGATTTTTATAATTCAACATTTTAATTCAATTTCTTATATTCCAATACAATTCATTTTCTTATTTTTAGGTTTTTACAATTATGTGTATATATGTCGCTTGACGCAACACATATATATCATATATGTTTGTGCGAAAACTTTATGTGGATCTGCTGGTGTGAGTAATCCAAAAATCATACGATTTTAGGGTTTGAAAAAAAAAATAGAAAAATATATATTTACATATACATATATGTATAGTCATTTATATATCTAAACCAAATATAACAACAAATCATTTTGCCAACGGAAGCAACAGCTTTAAAACCGGAGTTTGACGAATAAATTTAGAAAAGGCAAAATGAGTTTGTCTGCTCACACACAAATACACTCGCGTGCATAAATTGAGCTTCATATACATATATATATACATATATACATATATTTACTGTCTCTGGAAGAAGAATTGAATTCGCAGAATTGCCAAAAAAGAAAATGTTAAACATATTTAAATAAATTGCCGTAAGCACTCTTCAAACAGACACGAAATATAACTTAGAAATCCACTTACACCTACATAGACACAAGTGTTAATATATGTCAGTATATGTGTGTACTAATACCAATACAGAGTTGCTTATGCGCAAACTGGCTCTTCATTCATTCCACTTTTCTATACACTAAATTCACAAATACACTATACATATATCTCTACACTCTCATCTGTGCATTGTTTGTGCAAAATTTATTATTTTGCCACTTAACGTGTCGCCGGCTTAATTCAGCAGCTTTAAAGTGCGTTAGTTTAAATTTTGCATAAAATTTGTGGCAAACGTGTTCTCAGCTCCGAATGTATGTATATAATCATGTAGCACTGAAAGTAGACTACTTACTTTGTACTTGGCTTGGCAATCTTTTTTCACTAATTTGTTTTTGTAGTTGCTTTTTTCTGCTATTTTTTGGGAATCTTCATACAACGTACTGATTGAGCAAATTAGCACAGCGGCGGCAAACTATGTGGAGAAATGCTTAATTTCAGCGAAACACAGTCGGATCGTGCAATGGGAACTCGTTAAACCACCACGAAATTGACGGGATTAGGTCAATGTTATTAAAAACAACAGTTTATATGTATGTATGTTGGTAAATCGCATGTGTCATATGGTTGCATGCGTTGTCAAAAAATAATGATTTTTTTTAAGCTCAGGGTTGTAAACAGCCAGGTGTGGCTGTGACAACTTTCAGCTGCTGTTTTTGTATTAGCTTTTTGAAAAACCGTAGACACATAATGCACATCTGCGCATGCGCAAACGGAAATCATCAGTTTGATGCGCTCAAAGACCGTTTACATATGCATAAACACTTCAAAAATAATTATAAAATGTCAAAAATATTTTACACTTATGTATATAGAGGCAAACCTACACATAAGTTTTTTGTTAGAGGTATGTGTGATTCAAAAATAGGTGTAATTTCCGTTTTTTTGAAAAAAATATTTATTCGTTCGTCTACATTAATATTGTCGCCTTCAAAATAGTGAAAATTTAAATTTTACAATTCCCGTTATTTTTTTGAACAAAGCAAACCAATATTAGCTTCGAACACATCAACGACTAGGAACCCTTCTAGCTTAACAGGATGATCGAATCATATCGGGAAAGATTTTAAGTACCTAGACCAGTAGATTTGACTTTGTTAGACAACAAAGCATGGGTGGAATGTACCGTCAAGCCCATTAAATTTGGACCATTCATCCCAGCAACTTGTGGGCAGTTCGATAACAACATTAGCAGCGCTATTGACGAAATAAGGTCGGCTATGCTGAAAAAGTCCTGTCAACATCAACCGAGAGGGTGGTCTTCCAGATCGAGATCTACTCAAACCTTCAAACTAACTACAAACCAAAATAGAGTTAATAAATCCGAAATACTAACAATTTCATTATTTTTCTTCTGTTCGACTTGAATTATATGTTTTACATCTCCAACAAATTCAAAAGGGCATCTTCACAGTTTAATACTGGGACTTTTTATGGTAGTTGGAAGCTTTTAAATTGGTCTAGAGGGCAACAATGAATTAAAATATCGAAAATTTTGGCCGTAGTTTATACCATCGCTCTGTAAAACCAATATTGACTTATACTTGACAAGCTATTAACACGTTGACTGCCAGGGCCATTTTTTGAAAACTGTCCAAAAATGACATTTTGATTTTGTCACATTATATTACTAAAAACTCTATTTCTAGATCATTGGTATCATCAAAAATCAAATATGATGTTTTTTTAAGGAGTAAAAAGACCTACGAGTTATCTCGTAGTTGGCGTCTGGGAAAGAACGCTACGAATTATCTCGTAGTAAGTAGGCACTTCTGTCCAGCCTGTCCAGAGAAGCTAGCCCTTTGTGTGGAAAATTGTTTTAAAAACTACCACAAACAATAATATATTGTTTTATTTATTGTATTTGAGTTAATTTTTCCATTATATTGAATGAATTTTTCCATATTTTTTTTTTTTTATAAAAAAAAGCTCACGGAAGCCAAAACCAAAATTTTTTTATTTTCCCAGAAGCCATTTATCGATACTACACAAAAAGTGGTAGTTTTAGGTAGTACGAGATAACTCGTAGTTGGCTTCCTGGAAGGGAAAACATACTACGAGTTACCTCGTAGTTGGCAGTCAACGTGTTAAGATATCTTAAGTTATATACAGTTAGACGGCCGAAAAAAAGTGAATTTTCCAGAATTTTTTCTGAGAAAACTTTTTAATTTATTGATCCAAAAATTTATACACATATTATGGTATCTTTTAACTGTATTTTAAGACTTAGTACTAGTAAAAATATTTATTTGAAAAAGAGCTACAGCTGATCTCCAGGAGCTCCTCTCAAAAAAGACGTTTTGCGGTGACCACTATATCTCGGAACTGGATCATTTGAAATTAAAAAACCAAACAGATTTCGTTAAAATAATGTTAAATCTAGTAATTAATCGAAGGAATAAGCAAAATAAAATTTTTTGACAAAATGGCGGTTTCTCAAAAAAAAAAAATCGATTCTTCACCGAAATTTCGGCCTTAAATTGTTTATAAAAAAAAAATATTGATCGGAGAGAAAAAATCTTCGATTAATTACTAAAAAATATATTTAAGAAGGTCGTGTTAAAATTTGAGACTAATCGGTCTAGCCGTTTTCGAGTAATGTTGGTCACCGACTTTGAAAACACCATTTTGAGAAAAACGCGCTGCCGCTCGGACCTTGTACTTCCAAGCACTCAGAAACGCCTTTTCAAATTTGCTTGTAACTTTGAAAATATTCACCGGAACGATATGAAATTTTCTGTGTGTATTCTATAAAAAAAAATCGATTTTTTGAAAATTCTAACTGTATATAACCCCTTAAGTCACTTTGGGGGCTTAAATATATGATAAAAATTATTTTTTGAATATATGTATGTAAATTCATATTTAAATCCCTGAAAGCAATTGAACCCCGTTATATGACTCTCAACCGCCTAGTTGATGTACTCAAATACCTAAGTATAAAGTACAATGACCAATTGTAAAAAGTCAACTCTACATTTCTACTAAATTGTATTAATTTACCACATTTGCTTTGAGCTACACAATCAAATTATTTATGTATAATGGAAATTAGAACGAATAAAGGCGCTCAAAAAGAGATCAGCTCAATTTTCATAAAAAAAAATAAGAACGAATTTTACAAAACCCATTTAACTGCATACAATTCAATTAGGCGACATTTGATCAATAATTCTCGATGTACATATGTATACAATTGCACTTGCAATAAAGAATACTTGAATTGAGTTCAATCAAACGAACCAAAGGCGAACGATTAAGTGCAGCTGAACGACAATAGGAGGAGGCCTACTGGCGTACACGTGTTAGAACCTTACGAATGTGGCATTTAACAGCAGCTGATCGTAATATAAATGATAATTTTACTGATCGCTTTTGATCACTTGCATGAGGCAGCAACAACAACAAATGATACAATAGTCAACCAACAAAAGCGCAAAAGTGATAATAAAAAATAAAAAAGATGTGGCATATCAACAGTAAAAAATATAATACATATTTACACATATGAAGGTATGTAATTAGGTGCAAAAGATATCTCTGATGCGTTGTAAATGTCGCAGTGTTGCATTACATAAATGAGTTTTAAATGAATTTGCATGCATTGTTGTGGAGGAACTGTTGAGTTGGGTGGCACGCCTATTAAATTTCATTTACAACTGTTTCATTGTTGTTGTAATTCTTTTTACTCTTCTTTTTATTATTATTATTATTTTTTTTAATTTAACAAAGAGACATTCAAGTGACTGATGAACTGTTTGGTTAGATCGTTTTGTTGTCATCGCCGTTGACAATTGACCAACCGTTCCATGTTCACTATATAATCCAAGTCAATTGTGTTGCATCAAATATATGTTTGTGTACATGCACTAGTGGCTGGACAATCAATGCATGCACGACTGCGTGAGCCGTTGGTCCAATGCAGTTGTGGGTGGATGGCGGTAGGCGTACATCAACTTATTTTAGTTTTCAACTTTTATTTTTAACTTCTGTTTTTACTATTTTTAATTCAACAACAACCACAATGCATTTGTGTGCATTTACAATGTCCCAGTTTGCCACATAGAATTGTGTCTCTGTGTCAGGCTTTGTATCGCTTTGTATCGGATATAGCAAATGATCGCCGTAAGGTGAGCAAACCGCCATAAATTGCTTAAGCGGCAAGGTGGAGACTGGCGACGGTGGCGATACATTGTACCAATTGACGCGTGCTATACTGGCTCTGACAGCTTACGTATAAATTGTGAATTGTAAATCACAATTGTTGATTGGAACATGTTTTTGTTTATGTTTATGTGTGTGTGTGCTTTTTGTATGCTTAACAAACTGCATTTTGCATATGATTATTTCACAATTGTCACTATTTTGCATCAATAGTCTGCTGGTGGCTTGCAGTAATTCAACTGATTTAGAAATCCATGTATGAGGCATACAAATAAGGTAACTGTAAGTTTTTGTCGTGTCTCAGACAAATGAAGATCACTGAAGTTCAATGAATTAATCAAACTAGGCTGAGAAAAACATGTGATCCATGAAGATCTGGATACTGTATTTTTTGGATACTGTATTTGGTTCAGTAATTTTTCTCTAAAATATTTTGGATTGGTAGAAGTTCAATTTTTTAAAATATTTTTTTTGAAAATAATAGCAATCATATATTCATAAGATGATTTGGAATGTCTTAAATGAAAATCCATTTTCCATAAGCTATTGAAAAATATTCAATGGGAGAATCATTACCAAATGGTTTAACCAATTTGAAAGTTGTACAAGTGCGAGGTCATTTAATTTCGATTTAATTTCAATTTTCATTAATGCTTTAGTTCAAGATTTCCAACAAGTTTTTCTACCATTTTCAGCTCATATCAAAACAAACACCACAAGAACCTTTGAATATATAATATGAATCGAGGAAATCAGTGGGAAACCCCTGTATAGGAAACTGTTACAACATATAGACTTAAACGGTATATTTTTATGATCATGGAATCATCTACATAATTAATTAGTACTAGAAAATGTTTTATATTTTTTCAATATCTAATTAGTTTTCTTAGTATTTCAATTGCCTTTGGTCTGTATGTATGAAATAATCACCTGCTGATAACTGCTAAGCTAAAGGGTGATTTTTTAAGAGCTTGATAACTTTTGCATAAAATTTGCAAAATCTCATCGGTTCTTTATTTGAAACGTTAGATTGGTTCATGACATTTACTTTTTGAAGATAATTTCATTTAAATGTTGACCGCGGCTGCGTCTTAGGTGGTCCATTCGGAAAGTCCAATTTTGGGCAACTTTTTCGAGCATTTCGGCCGGAATAGCCCGAATTTCTTCGGAAATGTTGTCTTCCAAAGCTGGAATAGTTGCTGGCTTATTTCTGTAGACTTTAGACTTGACGTAGCCCCACAAAAAATAGTCTAAAGGCGTTAAATCGCATGATCTTGGTGGCCAACTTACGGGTCCATTTCTTGAGATGAATTGTTCTCCGAAGTTTTCCCTCAAAATGGCCATAGAATCGCGAGCTGTGTGGCATGTAGCGCCATCTTGTTGAAACCACATGTCAACCAAGTTCAGTTCTTCCATTTTTGGCAACAAAAAGTTTGTTAGCATCGAACGATAGCGATCGCCATTCACCGTAACGTTGCGTCCAACAGCATCTTTGAAAAAATACGGTCCAATGATTCCACCAGCGTACAAACCACACCAAACAGTGCATTTTTCGGGATGCATGGGCAGTTCTTGAACGGCTTCTGGTTGCTCTTCACCCCAAATGCGGCAATTTTGCTTATTTACGTAGCCATTCAACCAGAAATGAGCCTCATCGCTGAACAAAATTTGTCGATAAAAAAGCGGATTTTCTGCCAACTTTTCTAGGGCCCATTCACTGAAAATTCGACGTTGTGGCAGATCGTTCGGCTTCAGTTCTGAAATGTCAAAGCATACTGAGCATCTTTCTCTTTGACACCATGTCTGAAATCCCACGTGATCTGTCAAATACTAATGCATGAAAATCCTAACCTCAAAAAAATCACCCGTTATAAAACTCTTGGGACTTAAAACTACTAACCCATATTGGAATTCATTCATTGTTAATTAAAACTTATGTCATTGTAAATGCACTTAATCAAATAGTGAGTATAATGTCGCAATCTTCCTGAGTATTTCAAAAGCATTTTCAACTCAATTATAATTAAAGTAATTACTTTTTTTCTTCTCGAGTTGATTATAGGAAATTAATATGTAAGTAATTATTAGTAATAACAGTTATTATTATAGTTAGTTATGCTGGATAAAAAATAGAAATAAATGAGAGTTATTTTTCGAAGCTCCAAATAAATATGCGAGTGAGGCATAAATTAAATAAATAAATATTTTTAGTGACGCAATTAGCCAAAAAATTAGCACAATACTTTAAACAAATATATAGATATTATATAACACATATTTACCTTAATTTTTGTTTACTTCTTTCAAAGTCTACTACAACTATATTCTAACACGAAGCGACAAGCAAAGTCATTGATAATTACACCTAGAACTGCCGCATTGAATAAGGTTCTACTGTCATTTGTAAGAGATATACTCGTGTGCACGTCACTGTAATATTAACATTTCAGCAGTTCAATGCTAATTGACTGCAACAGATCAATTAGCACCGCACTAAAGACCTTCACTCTACCTCGCTAGCAAGCATTGCAGTTAGAAATGTCGAGTAAAGTTATATAGTTTGTGATTTTTAAATGAAATCAAATAGTTTATGTGCACTCATGTGATGGAAAACGTTTAGTAGTTATGGGGAAACTGTTCTGAATTTTTTTAAGAGGTACAATATAATATTATATTCAAAAACAAGTTTTTTTTAATATTTTTTAGTTGTATTTTTATAATTTTTATATACAAAATCATTGGATTAACTATATATATTATTTATTTTGCTTGAAAACATCACAAAATATATATAACAAAATGGTAAAAATAAACCCACAACGTTCGAAAGCAAAAAATTCAATCAAAGAAAGCAGACAAAATACATATATAAACCAATTCAAAGCATAAACACATAAATAAAGATCAGTCTTCTTACAATATATTACCACAGGGAATAGTTTTGTCAGTCTTAATGAAATTGAATATGTTGTTTTAAACACTTAATGTTGACAGTGCGACACAAAGTGGCATGTTCAACGATAAATAGCGCAAAAAGCTAATCAACAGTTCCGTCCGAGAGAATCATGTAAAAGATATTGAAAAATTTGTCGCCAAGAAAATATATAGAAAATAAAATAATGTTAAATAATAGCGACTGGCAACGTCTCGAAATAATTTTATTCTCTTATTTTTTTATCTATTTTATTTCCTTCAAAAACAGCAACAACAATTCAGTGAGCATACCACGCGTGGGTGGTTCATAGCTAAATGCAGGAAACTGTCCACACAAAATATTGCTGACGTGCGTGACTGATGCGGTAATCAGCGATTAGACGCGTGTCCTTCAATGTCGTCAAAAAATATATTTGACAGTTTTTCACACAATAAAATAAATAAAATATATACACAACGGCATTTCTTTTTTTAGAAAATTCGCAATATTTTTTTGTGCGAAAATATCAGCTGATTTCAGGAAATGTCTGCCGGCAAGAGTGTTTACTGTTTCCTGTACTTTTTTTGTTTTATCATTATTTTTTTTCTGTTTTTCTGCTTTGTTACTCAAGATAATTATAGAAATAGTTGCTTGTTCATTTAATTCCTGCATTAACTACTTATTACATACTAAAGTGTATTATACACAGCGAACTTGTATTATATTCATACACTACTAATCTGTAAAATGCTTTTGAGTAACAAATAAAGTATATGCTACAAGTTAAGCGACCTTGTTGCTAATACTATACGTATTTATGGCAGTAATTGCGAAATATTTGTTTTTCAAATAATACATTCTATATATTTAAAGGGAAGTGAGGTGACTTATGCGATTTCATAAACACTTGAAATGCTGTATAGATATTATAAAATAATAGAAATAATTTAGATCCGAGCAAATACTCTGTTAAACAGTCCAGAAAAATTCCCACCGTAAGGGCAATTCAAAAAAATCACTACTTTCTATTGAAAATGTGACTAGTAAAATAATTTATGCTAAGCAAATTCAACTAAATTGATTGACTAATCGGATTTAGTTTCGATATTCGCAGTTAATGCATAATGCATAGAACACTTATACAGCAATTGCATGGAAAATGATTTACTGAGAAATAATAAGAATTTCAAATCAAACGATGACTAAAGTAGGAATAGCAAAGAATGATTATACAAAATGTATATTACATAGAGAGGCAAAAAAAGTAGGATTTAAAACAAAACACAAAATGAAATAAAATAATTTATAAAATCACCGCCAAGCATTTACTATTGATATAATACACCATACCTACAATGTAACTAAGGTTAAAAAAAGTATATTTTGCTCAATAATATCGTTCAGTAGCAATTTTCCATATCAATGAACTAGATCTATTACGAAATTATTATTTTACAATGCGATCTATATGCACGTATGTATGTCTAATTTGTATGCAAAAGCGTGGCAATCATTATGACCGACACTGGACCAAGAACATTTTCAGTTTTTTCTATTCAATATACAAATGCTATCAAACAATCAAATCAATTACCCGCACAGATTAATCTGTTCTAGACGTATGCCTGCAAATATAGTAAACCTACACACACATACATATAAATCATCAAGTCATTTGAGATCAAGTAACCTAGGGTAAGTGTACTACAAGTACAACCGCTAATATTATATATATCACTGAACAACGTTTCCCAGTAGGAAATTGTGTAACCAAAACATCCACTGTAAGACACTCAGCTGGGCGTTTGATCAAACTAATATTTTTCCAGAGGATGAGTTATAAATAAAACACAAAAAAGTATGTTTTTGGTTTTCGAAGTTAATCAGCAAAATCGAAATTCGAACTTCGAAATTGAGCTTACTATCAACTATTGAGACATAAGTAAAAAAAAGTAGTTTCTGCGTTTTTCGAAGTTAGCCACCAAAATCGAAATTCGAACTTCGAAATTAAGCCTACTATTAACTATTGAGTCATAAAAAAGAATTTTTTTCCGTTTTTTCGAAGTTGGCCACCAAACTCGAAATTCGAAATTGACTTTACTTGAAACATTGCCGAAAAAGTCAAAATTTTTTCTTATTTAAATGGCGTATGAAACATTTAGGTTAAGCTTAAATGACAGAAGAGATAAGACGTCAAAGTCGGATATTCGAAAAAAAATTAAATTATAAAAAAAGACTATTGAAGTTGTTACCTTAAGTTGCTTTCGATAAGTTGAAGCAATTTTCATACAAGAAAAAGGTCTGATGACAAATTTTAACATATTTCTTGCTTTCTTATTAAACAAATTAACTCCATGCATGTCATTAAGAAAATGTAGTGTCTAACTTTATCATAATTAATTTTAAAAAATATATCAAAATGAAGAAATAACTCTCAAATTCTTATTACAAAATATATTTTTGAGCTCATGAAACACAGCTTCAAGGTAAAATGAACACTTCAATTTCCTATTGGTTATATCCAACAACACGTGCATTACATTAACCGCCAGACGCCGTGTTTTACTTAGAGTATATTAGAGAATTACTGTTGTTACAACCACTAGTAAATGATCATACACTCGTTACAAACAAATACAAACACACATGTTTGTAACTTGAAAGTTTCCGATGGCAGTGATGACTTTACGACCTTGAACTAGACACAATTCAAAATTAGACAACAGAAATATAAAAATAAATCAAGAATATAAATGATGTAAAAAATAAAAAAATTACAAAAATATTATAAATAATTCAACCACAAACGGATCAGCGCGGTGACATTGCTGACAGCTTAGTTAGCGCGTAATTGTTGCAACGGCAGTCAGAGCCAGACGAATCAAGCTGGCGGCAAAAGCGCTGCACAGCTGTGGACTGGCATTGGCGGGAAATGATGATTGAATTGCGGCGACTGCGGCAGACGGATGTGTGGGAAGACAAATCGGAACTGATCTGCTGCGCAAATGAAGCGCGGCGCTGCAATCACAGGCAGCTCGTTCGCTCGGACGGCGTGAAAGTGTTGAAATGCCGCGGATGCGATGGATGATGATGCCGGCAAACGTCGACGCCATGTTACGTAAACCGGAAATGTGCATAAATTCGAGCGTTTGCACAGCTATTTCATTAGTTTTGCGAAATAAGAACACTGCAATTGCGACTAAACCAAAAAATAACAAAAATAAAACGCTTGCCTTTACTCAATAGTCAACGGACATTTATAAGCTGCGTTGCACGCTTTTGCTGTGCAATTGAGTCAGAAGTTCATTTTGACTAAAATATTTTGCAATTGTCATTGCTGCTATGCACTTTAGTATGCCCCTAGGCGAATGTCAAGCCACCGAAACGGCAGCATAAACACACACACACATGCTTGCATGACTTTGACAGACAATGTTGATTGCCCTCAGCGCTGATGTGCGACGTTGCAACAACTGTGCAATTTTTGTGTTGCAATAATTGAGACGGTATATATGTATAAACACTATATGCATATGTAAATATTATAGACAATGGTAGGGGAGAGTAAAAACGATTGCGCATTTTGATGTATGCAAACTAGCGACTGCTGCCTGTCTATTGATAGGCAGACATGCCTACACGCAGTCAGGGCATTTTGTGACGGGCATTGCGTAGCGCTTTCAAGTTGCATAAACAATGGACAGGAGGCGAGGCCCACATGGCAGTCGAAGCAGCAGCGCGAGATGACCAGTGAGCAGTTGTGTTGTCGAAACAATCGAAATAAGGTGCAATGAGTTTGCTATACTACTATAAGCTATTTGATACGCTGGTTAGTTTCGCATTAGGGTGGGCCAATTATTAAATGTTAAAAAAAATTGTTTAAATTATTAAAAAACTCTTGCCGGGCACGATTTTATGGTGCGTACGGGCCTGCTAAACCATAAAGGGATACAAGAAGCGTCCAACACGATTATGCGATAATGCTAAAGTTGGAAATTGTCTTCTTTAGCAGAATACGACTTTTTTTATTGGAAAATAAACGATAATTGCGTTTATTCCACAAAATAATTTAATCTTTCACTTTGGAAATGTCATATTTTCTCGCACAAAAAAATATATTAAAATTTTGTGATTATTTTTTAATAATTAAAATTAATGTATCATTTATAAAATATAAAACTATTTCCAAAAAAATATTTTAAACATTTAAAAAAAATTTTACGAAAAATATTACCCACCCTAATAATAAAAAATACCCCACTGTTCATTGCATATTAGCCATATGTGCTCGGACAGTAATTACTGCAAGGCAGTTGCATGCAAAATTATAAGTTGCATGCCACTACATAGACATACATACTGCGAATGCAAACAAGCGCTTCCACATAAATATTATATAAAATTGGAATTTTTTGTATTTAAACATACGTAAACACCGCAACGATAATAACAAAAGACACACGCCTTTAGCTTTAGCTTGGATAAAGAGTGCGTGCAACAACTACACAACATCAGCGGCTCAATACTAATTGCACGCTTGATATACAACAATAACAAAAATGAGTATGCAACTCAGCGCGGAACGCTTACAGGAAAGACCACAACAACAACTAAAATGATATTTAAGAGCAAAACAAGTCTACAAGTCTACATGTCATTGACAGATGACTATAGAATTATAAAATAAGCAGCAATATTGTGGTATGTGCTAAGAAGCGAGGAGAAGATAATTATTTGGAATATCATTATACTTTACGCTATTAAAATTACAAAGAAATTTATAAATATATTTACTTAGATTGTAAAAACTTATATTTTCGTTTAGCTTTTATGAATGTTCAATTTTATTAGATTTCAAGAAATATTGACTATAATGAACTATCTTGATATAACTGAAGAACATAGACCTGTGGCTATATATCACACAATAAAGTTCAAATTACATCTTTGCGAAATTGAGCTTCAGTTTTCAGGAGGTTTACTTTTCAAAAATAAGTTTACTTTCATCATCATTATTACCTGTATCCTCCACTGGAGCATAGGTTAACTTTGGGACTTCTAAAAAACCGCCCGCGGTGATGCTTCTTTAAGAAAATCCAAAAGCTATGATAGCTAGATCACTAAGCAGGTTTCATTCTTCTTTATCTAGGAGAAGTTAGTCTGCAGACAAAAGTACTCCAAAGGATCTAGTCTGGGAGAGGCACCAGACTCTAGCTAACTAGCCAATATCAAAATATTCTATCCAAATTTTAACGATCTTCCAAAATCGAAGTGAGTTAAAAGTATTAAGAGCCATGAGTGTGAGGCAGGAGGCAAACAAAAATCTGGAATAAGTCGTCAAATATAAGATTTTAATAACTTTAAATCAACATTTTCAGGCGATACGACATTCAGCATAGTTGAATCCGATGTGTTTCAACGAAGCTCTGAAGATCGCTAGTTTCAGCTTCTCGGGACTTGAGATTGTATCAGAAATGACGAACAACGTTAATGTTGGGAGGAAGATACTTTCACTTTCCGGTAAATATCAACCGTACAATTTTTCGCACTACCACAACTTCCGCTTAGTTCTCTATTGCTGGTTTACAAATAATTTACTTCATTTTTTATTTTCACTGCAAAATTTTCCTGCTAATTTATTATAGCCGCCGTGCATTCCAACAATCTACCGGTAATATGCACTTTGAAAGTGATTTTACATTAAATGTACTTATGAACATCGTTTATCATGCCACCTAATGGACGAACTACCAGTGAGTATGTAAATAACGAACGCCCAGCAAACATGCTTGCTTGGTGGCCTACATTAGCCCACTTGGTATACACGTAAATGCCAGTGCCACCAGCATGCAGAGTAAAAATTCTTCAATTTCAATTCATGGTTACATGGATACAACGCCAACTAAGTACTGCCAATTGTAATTTGCCCTCGAGGCGAAACTTGAAGTAGTCGACTGACGCTCGGTTTCGACTTGCCGCACATGTTGCTCCCTCCCAGGAGTGAGTGAGGAGGCGCAAGCGATCAACTGGTGAACACGTGCGCACCAAACGAACAAACAGAAAGTCATTGCCTATATCTAGATACATATGTAAAGCTGCTTTGTTGCAAACACAATTGGCAAAGAGGAGTCATGCAACAGGCCGGCCGCCGCGGGCGAAGTGTCAAAAGTGCCGACAAAAGTGGAAAATCGTGCAATCAATGCGGCAAATGCAATCGAAATGGAAAAGTAACAGTGAAGTGTCAAGTTGTTGGCAACATTTGGTTGGAGTGTGTGTGTGTGTGTGTGTGTGCGGGTGAAAACAGTTAGCAAGTGATATCGAAAAGTGCCCGCAACAGTTGAAATAGTCAAATGTACTTACACGTACCGACTCGTACCACCGTACTCGAGGCACTCACTTGACAATTTATCGGCCAATCTGCGGGTGTTCATACATATCTACAATATGTATAAAGCGAAGGTGTGCAAAAGTAACGTAGACACTCACCCAAAACGCCCAACGAATGAGCAAATAGAGAAGCAAGAAAAACCAACAATCAAAACAGCTGCATTGAAATGAATACGCGGCAATTGCACCGGCGGGATTACAGGCGACTGATAAGCGCACGGCTGTACGCCGATATCGTTAGACAAAAAGTCGGGTTTCTTCTCGTGCAACTGCAACAACAGCAACATTGTTGCGCACCTGCAGCAGCACAGCAACACTGCAAACACTGGCTCGTTGGTGTCTGCCAATGCCACCACTTGACGTTGGCTGTTGCTGCTGCAGTCGTCCGCCTGTTTCCCAAATGACAATGTCAGCCTTGACAGCTGCGCTACCTTGCAGAGCTGCAAAACAGATTGCCGATTTTATTGATCGCCGCAACTTATCTATGCGATACTTTTACCAATTTCGGTTAGACAGCACGACTGTTTAGGTTGTGGGATTGCTTGTATGGGCTACCTACCAGCAACCAACAACAACAAATCGACGCGAAAACACCGGCGTGTTGCTCTAAAGCGCAATTCAGCGCTCGTTTGTCGATTCAAATCGATCGAGTTATGAATGCCCAAAAGCGCCGGCCGGCTTGCCGCCAAACACCCATTGGAGGTAAGCGGTAAGAAAAAAAAAAACAAAGCAGCGCCAGCAACTTGTTTTGACGTTTTATTGTTGGCGGTTTATGTTATTTCTTATTCCCCCACTTGTCTCAGCAGCTAAAGCTAGCTGATATTCAACTGCAACTGCCTAGCCGGCTGCTGGTTGGTGTTTTTGCTATCATTGGTGCTGTCAGTAGTGCTGACTTGACTTTGCTTGTTGACTGTCGAGTGGTGTCGTTTGGTAGAGTTGAAGCATTGCGTCCCGCTGATGACTTACGTTGCTCTGTCTCAGGGATCGTGGTTTGTTTTTTCACAACTTCTGAACTGGTTTTGGCGATTTACTCACTCATTGTGTGCCTGTCTAAATGTGAATATATACATTTTCTCACACACGCATGTCTTTCTTTGTGCGAGTCTCATATCGCCTGATCTAGCCTAATGAAGATCGTGACTAAATTGGTGCTCTTGAAATTGACATTTCGCATTGGTGTTCAACTCATTCGTATTTAATTTGTATTTTTATTTTTGTTGAAATTATTCACAGATAAACGATTAGGTGTCTTATGTATGAAATAACTGTGCTTTCTAATATTGTTTTTTTCTAGGGTTTTTTTATGTTTTATTGTCAGAAATGTAAAAGTTAATGAAATGACACAAAGAGTTGAAAGGAAGATATGTATTCTAGAGTTCAAAGTAATTTGAGATAGAATTTTTGGTTTGATTTGAGTTAGAATAACGATGGCGTTCTGCTTTAGAGCGATATCTGTGAGTTGAGTAAGATACTTTTTTACAATTTTAACTCTCTCAGTGCTATTAGTTATGAAGAGATAATAAATAAGTCACAGCGATTAAAATAGTTCCAAATGAGGTTTTCATCAACTAAAGACCATTTAAATCTTTACAGTATGCAGTAATATTTTGCTTCTTGGAACAATGTGAAAAGATGACGGCATATCTAAGGGTATTATTTTTTAACAATTTTTTTTTTTTATAAATATGTACCTACCTTTTTAAAGGCGAAAAGTCCGAGACGAATTTCGTTTTTATGTTCAGCTGTCAGCTAATCAAGTTCTGTAAAAGAATAGAAACAAAAGCATAAGTAATAAATTCAATTCCGGCATATAGACAGATTCATCTTTTAAAAATATAAATTAATCATAATATATAAATTATCATTTTCAATTTGATGTTAAATCAGTTCAGTTACTCTCTCGAATATAATTCAATTGTAGAGTAATTATTAATATTTATATGCGATTTTTTTCCCTCAACCAACAACAACCGATATTTTTTTAAATAATGAATTCTTCGATTATTGAATTATCACTTAAGTGGTATGTTTTTATACTCTCGCAACAAAGTTGGTAAAGAGAGTATTATAGTTTTGTTCACATAACGGTTGTTTGTGTCACCCAGAAATAAAAGAGTTAGATATGGGGTTATATATATAAATGATCGAGGTGACGAGTGGAGTTGAAATTCGAATGTCTGTCCCTCCGTCTGTCCGTGTAAGTGATAACTTGAGTAAACATTGAGATATCTTAATGAAACTTGGAACAAATATTCCTTGGCAGGTTGCTTTCGAAAACGCTACTACTAAAAACGCTTTAATTCACTAAGGAAAGCACCAGAAACCTTAAATTCCATTACAAAAATGTTATAGAAGAACTGCACTCAAATTGGTATACACAAGTTGAAATGGGCGTGGCTCGGCCCACTTATGGGTCAAAAACCATATCTCCGAAACTACTAGACCAAACTAAATTTACTTAGTTATAAATTCAGTTAGTTATATTTTCCTGGAATCCAAATTATATGTTGTGAAAATAGGGTGAATCGGTTCACAACAACGCCTACTTCCTATATACCAGAACTGTGAAGTCAATCGGAATCTTTTACTTTACAATATATAAGTTAAGCGCTAGTGAAGATATAGAAACAGAACTTTGCAAAAGTACTGCATTTATAGTGTGGGATCGCCTTTCTAAAACTCGTCGAAATCAGATAATAAGATTTCAAGGGGCCATATATACATCAGTACCCCAGTGCTTCTAATAAATTTTGTACCGAAAATTTAGGTAAGTCTCTCAGCTTTTGTGAAGAAATTCAGAGGGAATATTTTCCTTCCTATAATATGTCTCCGTACTAAAAATTTGTGAAATCGAGTCATAACTTCTCCTAGCCCCCATATACCTAATACATATTAGGGTTTCCAACTTTCAATGGACAATTTCATATGACGAATATGTGTTAATATGTTAAATAAATAAATTTCGAGATTATAAAATATTCGGTTACACCCGATCTTTGTCCTTCCTTACTTGCTTTATTAATGTTTAAATAATATTTTTGTAATTAACAAAGTCACATTTTTTTTTAATTTTTTATTGCACACATTTTTCTTCCACGCATGAAATCAACAGGTAAAACGTAATGACATACTTTATACTATAATTCAAATTTTAAGTTAAGGGAAGTGAAATCTATTAACAGTGGGTCAATTAAATATGTAATATAGTAATATGTATACTTTTTTTTAACAATAATTTTATGTAAGCATTTGTTAAATGTCATAGAAACAAACATGAATTGAATTTAACATACTTTTCCAATAGCATGTCAATAAAGCGTGCACATTTTACCTAGAAAACGCTATTAAATGAATGACTTTAAGGAAATCGGTATTACATATCTAAACATATGTATGTATGTCTGTGCTAACATTTACAAACATTAACTTTAGCTTATTTGGCATATGCAAGTACTGTTCATTGACTAAAATTATCAAATAATAATAAAAAATGCTAACGTTTTTACAACTTAATTTGTATGCATATGGCGAAATGCAAAACTCAGTTCATTGGAAGCACCAATAAATGTATGTTTGCTTGTTGTTGTGTAGACGAGCATTCTAATGTAAATATTATATATAGGCATTAAGTGAAAGCTAATTCTTTTCAAGCAATGCAATTAAATAGAATATTTTAAAAATGTATACAGTGTGCTTGGTAACACTAACAACAACAACAACAGTAGGTGGGGAATTTACGTAGCTATGCATGCAAATATGGAATAATTATGTATGAGCAAATGAGTGGTAAAGCACGTGATTGCATTCAAAAGCATGGAAATTATTAATATTTCATAGAAATGATGTGCAGTGCAGACAAAAGAGAATAATATATGTATGTACAATATGTATATGTAAATATGTTTAATACAGCAAAAATAAAATATTTTCTGCAATGCAAGCTTATCATACAGAGGTAGGGCTAAATATATACTTGAAATATAAAATTCTAAATTTTTAAAATACACAATAAATCAGAAAAATTAATTTAAAAAAATAGAATTTTATTTTTATTGAAAAATTTAGTTTTATTATTTTAACATTTTATATACTCACTATATTATCTAAAAAAAAATTTCAAATTTAGTTATCAGTCACTTGCAACATTTTGATTAACTGAAATCTAATTATTAGCAAAAATTTGTAATGAAATAAAATATTCGCAATTTTTATTTTAAAATTTTTTATTGTTTTTTCTCTAGCATTGATGACTGTGGGAACATTTTGTTGTTAAAATCATCGATATAAAAATTTACAACACACATGTATGTATGTCAGTGAATTTGCATGCAAAGAATTGCGAAAATAATTGAATTAAAGCAGAAATATGCCAATGATTCGCTATGATCACTTACATTGCAAGTAAAATAGATATATATATGTATGTGTGTGTGCGCTTTTCGCGCTTTGTTCGTAATTTGTCTGTAGTTTCAATGAGTACGTACATACATGCAGATACGTGCATCTAAAGTGAGCGCGTAAATGCTTTGCGTAATTGTGGCGTGAAAACGTAGTTAATGTTGCAACACAATAAAAGAGAGATAAAAACCGAAATAAGAAAAAATGAAAAAAAAATTCAACCGCAAGCAACTAAAATGCAATGATTTTATACCCCACATGTTTGTGGCTAAAAGTAGAAAATGCTTCACGAAAGTTGTAGAATCAAAAACTATTCTGGAATATTATTTTTAACAACTGAAGAGATTTTGGATGTATTGTTGCACTCTTACTGATCACTGATCCATAAATTTCGTACAGTCATCCCAGATAACCGATGATAAATATAATACTGACAACTATAATACTGCCACAATTCGAGTGATAGAGCAGAGAAAACACAGCAAATTCAATACGATCACATTTAAAAAAGATTTCACAAAATTTTTCCTTCAACAAATTTAATTACTTTGAAGCAGGTAGTATCAGAATTTAAATGCGGAACTTAAAAAACTTTTAATGTTAAACTCGTAATAATTATGTTTATAAATTGAATTCAGACACAAAATCGACTCTATAATTTCCAGAATTTTTTCTGAGAAAACTTTTATTTATTGACCCAAAAATTTATACACATATTATGGTATCTTTTAACTGTATTTTAAGACATAGCTGATCTCCAGGAGCTCCTCTCAAAAAAGACGTTTTCCGGAACTGGATCATCCGAAATTAAAAAACCAAAGAGATTTCGTTAAAATAATGTTAAATCTAGTAATTAATCGAAGGAATAAGCAAAATACAATTTTTTGAAAAAATGGCGGTTTAAAAAAAATCGATTCTTCACCGAAATTTCGACCTTAAATTGTTTATAAAAAAAAAAGATTTATCGGAGAGAAAAAATCTTCGATTAATTACTAAAAAATATATTTAAGAAGGTCGTGTTAAAATTTGAGACTAATCGGTCTAGCCGTTTTCGAGTAATGTTGGTCACCGACTTTGAAAACACCATTTGGAAATAAACGCGTTTAAAGTTTGGACCTTGTACTTCCAAGCACTCTGAAACGCCTTTTCAAATTTTTCATTTGCTTGTAACTTTGAAAATATTCACCGGAACGATATGAAATTTTCTGTGTTTATTCTTAAATATATGTACATTAAGAAAATAAAATAAAAAAAAATCGATTTTTTTTTAAATTCTAACTGTATATAACCCCTTAAGGCGACCTCAAAGATTTCTTCAACCCATGATCACAACTTCAATTATACTTCAACAATTGCTTAATCATTTGCTACTTTTTAATAAATACACTTCTTTTCAGCATGTCGACTGGAGTATTTAAAACTATCGAAATCCTCATATAACGGTATAAAAATGTATATATTATATTCATACTGTGTACTTTAATTTAATTTTAAACACAACTTTTTTAAAAATTTACTATAAAAATCATTTTTGCTTCGCTTTTGCTTATACAATAATTACAATTAACAATTTTATTACGTGAGCTTATGTTTGTTGCTGTGTAGTAGCAACGATTGTGGGTCAATTAAAGCGCATCTTCATGTTGTGCGCATGCGCAATAGGCCAGCAGGCACAACGCGAACGCATTAGCTACGAATAAGCGAGCGCAAGTGTTTTGCAAGCGACGTACACAAAGTGAAATAGACTAAAAATAAATATATATATCAACATATGTATCTATTATAATACATAAATGTATATAACAACTAGTAAAATATGAAAGAGCATAAAACCACAAAAGTAATAGAGTAATCACATAAAAAGTAGATATATGTACATAAGAGTAGTTAACAGAGGATTTAAAAAAGTTTGTTAAACTACAATTTTCAGTCTCAAATCTACAAAGAAATTGACTGAAATGGCAATTCATGCGTCGTTGGCAATTCTAGCTGCAGTTACGTACATCTGTGTGTAGTTCGCTCTGGCTTAGTTAGCGCTTAAACTGTCTAATCAGCGTTTGCGCGCTTTTTCCACCAATTCAGTCATTTTGGCACATGTCACTTTGTTGTTGCTGTTGTTATTTTTTTTAAAGCTTTATTAGCAACTCTGCAACATCAGCGCGTGATATACACGGTTTCGGCGCTGAGGTCAACACACTCACTTTAGCTGCCAACCAAGTCAAACGACACCGATTTCCTCCGGTAGTCAGTTGTCTTGTGTCTTGAGTCTTGAGCCGTGTTGTGTGTCGTTAGTGCTTCATTTTAAACGCTCGGTTTTAACTACTTTCGGCAAAGAAAAATGATTTTTGTAATTGTGAAACGATTAAACGATTTCGTCAGCAATTGATGGATGGCCGCGCTGTGCTGTGTGTTGTTGTTTTTCCTTTTTGTTAATTTTCCATTATCCATTTTTCCGCTGAAGTGCAATCGTCGTAACTTGATTTACTTAATTGCTGGCAATGCAAATGTTATTTACGCGCGTTTTTTCGATTTTTTTTTGAATTTCATTTGCTTGCGCTGCCATTTATCTTTTGTAACTTACTATACATATCTAGGTATTTTTTTGTGTATTAAAATTGGAAAAAGTTTATTTAAAACCTCGTAACAATTTCCGTTTTATCGCCGAATATTTGAAACATATTCAAATGTGAGTTTCTTCGTGGTATAAAATAAAATGTTGCCGGCATTTAGTTGGCGCGCAATTAAAAATCCTTTAATGTTTTACCGATTTTAAAGACTCTCGCGAAAGTTATTTCTTTTCACTTTTTATCGATGCAGCGCAGCGTGACGTGCAATTATTGTTGAAATTTGGCAATAAATACTTGCAGTTGAATTAATTTGCTGCGGTATTACGGTATTTTTTAGCGGGAAAATAGATATGGGAGAATTAAAATCAATCGTAGCTCCTCATTCCACTCAATTAATCATTAGCTGCAATTAATTGCTCTGTAGAAAAAATGGTTGGAAAAATATTTTCGGATAGAAATGAGGAATTTGAAAGCTTTTATACGCTATAAAAATAGTGATTTTGCAAATTTTTCGATTTTTTCCCAAAAATTTTATAAATAGCCGGTATATGTACATATACAATAATATACAGTGCCATCTAAGCCATATAAAATAATTATATAGACGTTACTTGACCAATATGGAGGAAGTTTAAATTCAATCCAAATGAAGTGCAAATTAAATCCATGCGGGTCACTTAAGAAAGTTTTGACAATTAAGATGTTAATTGGGACAATTTAGACATTAATTTGGTCAATTAAGAGATTAATTTAGTCAATTAAGACGTTAATTGAGACAATTTAGTCAATAAATCAGACAATTAAAACGTTAATTGTGACAACTAAGGCATTAAGTAACAATTAAGAAAATAATTGAGACATTAATTAGACAATTTTTGCAATATATTAGTACAAAATTCACCTTAATAAATTATTATTCGAAAGTTGGGTGAATCTTAAATAAAATCTCAATAATTTCACTTTGAAACTAATTTTATTATTTATCTGCCAAAAATATTAAACTTCTTCCCATAGGGTTGTTTGAGATCTTTTATAAAAATGTATTACTACAATATGCGGCAAATCGAGCACAATTAGAAATTAAATTGCTTCACGTAATTGCTCAATTAGTAGTGTGTTTGAACATTGTACTATAGTAATTTGTTTTAATATATTTAAAATTTTAGTTATTAAGATCTTTTATATATTTAAAGAGTTTTATTGCTTTTTTTAATATAATGTTCTTGAATTGTCTCCTTTAATGTGGTTTTAAATCATTTGCTCGAATTGTTTTGCGGTTAATATGTATGTGAATCGCAGTGCTTAAGTATCACAGGGTCAAGTACATTAATGTTACATAGCCATGCTCATAAAACTGATTAATTATTACTAGTAGTAACTAGTAGTATGCGCGAGTATAACAAAAAGTCGAAACTTTCTGGTTGGGTTGGGCCAACTTTCTTGCGACAAATATTTTAACAGTATATCTATTAAATATATGTATAATTATGGACATGTTTGCAATATTTTATATGTTTATATGAGCAAAGAAATTAATATTAGCATTTTTAATGGGAAACTCGTTTAATAAATTCAAGGTTCTTTAAATTAATTAACTGATATTCGCTATACTTCATTTAATAGCAGTTTCTAACGAATTGAAGCAAATTTGATAGCAGCATACTATATTCATGTTCGATCTGTCTAAATAAATAAATATTTGCTGGCAACCAAAACAGCTGATATAATACTTTTTAAGCCGTAATAAATTAAAAATCTAAAATTTAATAATCAGCATAAGTATTTACGAATTAACTTTACGAAGGGTTGGACGCTTTAATTTTACAACAACAAACTCACGAAAAACTTTAACAAAAAATCTACTAAATTTATAATTTTCACGTGCTTCGATTTAGAATATATCGTTGGCTTAATATAGAAAAGGCGTATCTACATTTTTTTCGAAATCGCGTTTTTAATGTATTCTGGTAGACCACTGTCAAATACTCCTCCCCTTAAAAAATTTGTGGGCTATGATCGTAAATAACGGATTTATAGTCATATAAAAAAAAGCCCTAACTCATTCGAAGTTACAATAACAACATAAAGCCCTATCTCAAATAACTTCAAAGAAATTAAAAATAATAACAAAATTATACCACAATTGAATTTGTTACCTGTTTTGAATAAAAATTGCAATATAAATGTTTTTTGCATCTTAAGTTTTTAAGGTTTTATTCAGTTTTTTCCTTCTCCTGAAAAGTAACGAAAAGTGTAGATAGGCCTTTTCTATATTAAGCCATCGATATGGCATTTACTTAATACTGTATATATAGTATATGTATGTGTGATTGTTTTAATTTGATTTTTTTCGCATTTTTAGTTTGTCAAGCTAGAAAATACACAAAATTAATTATGATTTTTTCGTTATCTTCATTAGTTTATTGACGTACGCGATAGACTTCGCGGCAATCTGTTTGCGAAACGGAATCTTTGAGACCTTGTCTACAAGTACAAATATATGACTAGATGTTTTTTTGTACATGTATATATATATATATTATAAACTCTAATAGTCATAGCAAAAAAACGTTCAACAATGTATTATATTTGAATAATTTAAATAAATTAATATTAATAATCAATTAGGAAAATTAAATTTTAATTTTTATTATGAAATCTCTATTTGTTAGCTTTGATAAATTACGTAATATCTGGATAATAAGGTAATATGTAAGAGATAAAAACAAAAAATACACAATAATTTAAAAATAAAAATATATTATATGTCAAAACAAGCAACTTAGTAATAAATTTTGATAAGAGTTCCAAATTCAAACAGAAATCAGACTAAATAATTTTATGCAACTCAGAAACTGCATCATATAATAGCTCATATAGTCGAGAAAAAGCAGACAGCTGATAGTTGTGGACCGCTAAATCCTACACAAACTTGTCAAAGTTAGACGTAAAAAAATTTTCAAAACTACGCACAAAAGCTTCGACAGACCCAGTATGCTAACACAGAATATACTATAAAACAGTTTGAAGAATGTGAGGCAGATAAAATATCAAAACAAAATAAATATTTAACCAAAAGGGGAACAAAAGGCTGCTATCAAAATAAAGCGTTCATAGACACAAACTATTGTAAATGAAAGAAAAAAATATATTTTTTTTTGTTTCGGCGCCAGCATGTTGAACCACAATAACAAAACCATATCTATAATTAGCAAATGTTAGACAGATTTTCAGGTTTTTGTTGTTGTTTGCTACTTATATATAGTTTTGTATTTGTTTTTATAGAGCTAGTGTGATTGATTTATTTAGCTGAAGCGGATTAGCGTTAGAATTTTAGAGTAAAGTTTTATAGTTTGAAGAAATAAAGTGCTTACACGTCTTTATCGCTAATAGTATATAATCTAATATAGCAGGGATTTTTTAGATAGTATGATTGATGCAATCTATATTTAAGGGAATTTTGAGTTGTGAATGGATTTAACTTTACTTTTATAAAGATTAATTGTACAAAATACTTGGGAGCATTCAACTTTATCAAAGAAGTGGATCGATCCGCGTGCGTTTATAAATATTTTTTGGAAGACAGGGAAATTTTGGTAGTTAGTTTAAGGTCAGATAACGTCGAAAGAGGCAATGATTTCATTTATATTAATCGGGATTGTTTCATGAAAATAATATGTTTTAAGACCTGACGTGGAATCGAATTAAAACTTCCTACAATCAAAAAAACTGAAAACTGATAAGCTTCGGTCACAAGGAAGAAGAGCCAACTGGAATTAAAACTTTTTACTAAAAAAATGTTATATAATTAAGCTTGATGTGAACCTGCAAAAGCTTTAGAGCTTTGAAGATGCATATGCGAAAGCTTGCCATTCGCACTGTTACACTTTTTAATGCTGTATTTAATCTATTGTTTGCGACTGTTTTCGCAGTTTTCGGAATGTGAATATTTGCAACCGGAAGCTTTCAAACAGAAGCTTTCATTGATAACTGCATTTTTTTGAATGGTGGAATGTGCATATTTCTGCATCTACAGGAAGTACTGCAGCTGACAGACAGCTGCTTTCTTTGCACAATGCATACAATGTAAATATTGCAAGAGTTTAATAAATTTCGCTATAAAAACAAAGTCATATACGTACTTCCACATATAACCATCACCGATAAGATAAGCGTGATGAGAAAGGCTAAGGTACCTATGAAAAATAGAACAAAATATTTGTTCCGAGCAAACACTTTGAAAAATATCAAATTATTACTAATACTGTAAATGCCTATGTCAATATATTTATAAATATTAACCACGTAATTGATATTTTTTGCCAACTTACGTCAACTACAGGTGCTGCTATTACCAAATAAATAACACATAACTAGAACATAACCATAGATAACCACCGTTATCAGTAGATAAGTGAGTTTTATAGCAAATTTTTGTATTTCGTAAAAACCTAAGTCTATTATCAGCGACAGGTATTTCAATGCCACAGCGCGATAAAGGCGAAAAAGTTCGGTGAAATATTTCGAAATTATGCAAGCAACCGCGAGCAGAACCCCATTTCTTAGTGCCAAATGAAAAAGTCAACGGCGACCACCAAATTAACACACCTTTATTTATTCGAACATTAAGTGCTTAAATACTTTTCGATAGATATACACATGTATATATGTATGCATATGATTTCACTTAGTTCGGTTGTATGAATCTAGGTTGTTTGATAATGTTGCATGAAACCCACAGAAATTCACCAGAAGTGATTTATTTCGCACTCACTATCGCCGGACAAGTCTGCTTAGCAAAAGGGGTTTTATGGAATTCGCCAGCTTCTGCACTTGTCACATGGCATTAACGCCGACAACAATTGTTTTTATCAATTGAAAATATAATGTGTGAAATGAAATACATATCCAGGTTCTTTGATAGCGACAATTTTTAGGTGCAATTACGGTGATAGGAATATTATTGGGTCCAATAAGCTTTATTAACAAATATATTTAATCCATTTTCCATTTAATTATGGAAAAAATTATAATTATATGGAAATGGAATTTCTAGTCAGAATAATTAAAGCATTCATCTAGAATCAGAAATGTAAAATAAAGAAGTTTAGATTCTGTTATTTAATATGGAACATTTATAAATAGTAAAAAAAAAAATTCTAAACATTTCTTGCGAATGCTTAAAATATTTAAAAAGTAATAAATTATATAATATTTTCATAGAAACTTTGTGAGGTGTATATATGTATGTAGAAAAAGCAAAAGTATTACATGGTTAAAAGCGTTCAACACAGATGAGTAAGCTGTAAAGCTAAAGCAATTGCGTCACACCGTTAAACTCCAACAGTCACGTCGAAATACCGGTATTTTCAGTAAAAAAAAATAATAAATAATAGTAAATATAAGTAACTGTGTAAAGTGTAAAAAATGTATGATTAAATGCTTGCAAAGATTTTTCTTGTTTTTCTTAAAGATTTTCTGTTGTCACATGAGCATGCACTTGTTTCGTGGAATCAATTTTATTATCACGACAATCAGTAAAAAGTTTTTATGACAATGCCATGGGTAATTCCGAGGATTGGATTGATTCACTATGGTTTTTACAAAAAATACTGGTTTTATTTTTTATTCCAAAAAATTTTTGGAATGGAATTAAAGAATTGAGTTTTTTAGTTGGTTTATTAACATTTATTTTTTGGTTTGAAAAAAGTTGTGATTACAGATGACTAATCTGAATGGCAAGTTTTTTTTTAAAGAGGCAAAATAAACAAGTTTTAAAATTGTATTATATTAAAAGAATATTGAAAAATCACATCTTATACATTTACACTCAGGCACAAAAGTACCACACCGAAAAGTGAATTTTTAGTCACACTAATAAAATAAGTAATAATAATAATAAAAAGTCTTAAATTTTCAATAGAAAATGCTATTAAGATTATAAAAAATAATTATTAATTATTAAATTAATATAAAAATGTATTTTATTATGATAAAAATGTATAATTATAATTAATTATATTGAAGAAATAATAATTTAGTTAATTGGAATATAAATTAGTTATAAATTTATTAGGAGAAAATTATAGCAGAGAAATTTCACAAATATTAAACCATGGGTATATTTCCCACTCTCCCACCTTTTATAGGTTATTATTATTTTCCAAGAGTTAAATGGAAACTGCTGTTCAATTTGCATGAAAATCAAATATTTATAATTTTCTTCCACAAATAGGAATCAAACAAAGGAAAATACAGAAGTCAGCATGATAACTTCTACTAGAAACAAAAGATAGCACGAAAGTAAACAAGTACTGTTATATTATTAAGATAAACATACATGTATGTACGTACTATCAGCTAGTTGAAAAAAAAATACAAAAATAATATTAACAACAAACACAAAGAAATTGCTTCGTTTATGGAAAAATCAAAGCGCTTTTCGCCAAATCGCCGCTCACTCACTCGCTTATGCCTCACTACGTACGTACTCACACTCACTTGAGTGAGTAATGAGGCGCAAAATTAACACGAAACCTGAAAAATATTTTACGCCTTCTCGATTTCCGTTTTCTTGCACAATCCAAAAGCTGCAGAAAGTCTTATTTTTACAATTTTTTTACGCACAACCAACAAAATGTACCGCGGAAAAACGAAAACAATGCAAGAAAAACACTTCAGACGATTTTCAGTTTGGTTTGGGTGAGGCGCCATGGTGAATTTAACACATGAGCAATAAACAAAATGATGTTTTTTCGCAGAATTCACGATCTAGTATCCACATCTATATTTTCACAAACTAATCACTGCTTTTTTTTATAGCTTATTGTGTGGTAAATGTGTTTATTTGGCTTTTCGGAAATCGTAAAAAATAAAAACATCGTTGTTTGCCAATTTAATGACACTATGATTGTGCGGCGACACACTCGCTCAGTGCTGAGCAACAGTTTTTTTTATGAATATCAGCTGTTTCTACTCGTAATGGCACTTCCTTTTGATTTTCCTACGCTTTTTTTGTTGTTTTACTTTTCACGCTGAGTCAAAGGCAATTCGCCTCCTCTTCAACACTTTTCATTGTCACGCTGAAATCTAATTGCCTAGAGTTTGCTTTACTAAATGAAATAAATAAACACTATTAAAGGTATAAAAGTATTTTTTACACTATAATTACGTATATTTATTCTATTTTTTGCATAAAGTTTTCACGTTAAAATTTCCGTTGTCATGCCGTTGCAGCTCATTACGTTTTTATGAAATCAGTCAACATTTTACTTTCATTTTTTAATCCATTGATGCATTAGTTGATAATGAAATTGTAATATTTTGTAATTGTCAGTCATAAATTTTTATTTTACTGTATTAGTTGACGTTCAATACGAATATGTAAGTTCTCATTTGAGTTTTCATTTTATTTTTTGAGCTTACACATGAAAGCTTTTAAGGAGGCACTGAAAGCTCAATAAACTTTAAATGATTTTAACTTTGTTTTCTCATATACGACTTTATAATTATGTACAAAAGCTCTTTGTAACCATATGAAAGCTCGAAGCTACTTCATGAAAACATGTAAATTCTCGTTTGAGCTTCCATTTTATTTTTCTATAACGGGTGATTTTTTTGAGGTTAGGATTTTCATGCATTAGTATTTGACAGATCACGTGGGATTTCAGACATGGTGTCAAAGAGAAAGATGCTCAGTATGCTTTGACATTTCATCATGAATAGACTTACTAACGAGCAACGCTTGCAAATCATTGAATTTTATTACCAAAATCAGTGGCAGAAAATCCGCTTTTTTATCGACAAATTTTGTTCAGCGATGAGGCTCATTTCTGGTTGAATGGCTACGTAAATAAGCAAAATTGCCGCATTTGGGGTGAAGAGCAACCAGAAGCCGTTCAAGAACTGCCCATGCATCCCGAAAAATGCACTGTTTGGTGTGGTTTGTACGCTGGTGGAATCATTGGACCGTATTTTTTCAAAGATGCTGTTGGACGCAACGTTACGGTGAATGGCGATCGCTATCGTTCGATGCTAACAAACTTTTTGTTGCCAAAAATGGAAGAACTGAACTTGGTTGACATGTGGTTTCAACAAGATGGCGCTACATGCCACACAGCTCGCGATTCTATGGCCATTTTGAGGGAAAACTTCGGAGAACAATTCATCTCAAGAAATGGACCCGTAAGTTGGCCACCAAGATCATGCGATTTAACGCCTTTAGACTATTTTTTGTGGGGCTACGTCAAGTCTAAAGTCTACAGAAATAAGCCAGCAACTATTCCAGCTTTGGAAGACAACATTTCCGAAGAAATTCGGGCTATTCCGGCCGAAATGCTCGAAAAAGTTGCCCAAAATTGGACTTTCCGAATGGACCACCTATTACCCACCACCTATTTAAATGAAATTATCTTCAAAAAGTAAATGTCATGAACCAATCTAACGTTTCAAATAAAGAACCGATGAGATTTTGCAAATTTTATGCGTTTTTTTTTAAAAAAAAGTTATCAAGCTCTTAAAAAATCACCCTTTATAACACATGAAAGTTTTTATGAAATTAATGAAAGCTCAATCAACTCAAAATGTTTTTATCTCTTTTTAAGTTTTCTCTAACATATAAAATTATTTATGAAAGCTTAAAGCATCTTCATTAAAGCGTGAAAGCTTTAGTCAGAAATTAATTTTTGTATTCTTCCAATATAAAGTTTTACTTAATTATTTGTATTATTGATATACAATAACTTAAAGCTTGAATTCTTATTTTAGATTTATTTATATATTAAATGTGGAAAAACACACAATTTAATAATAAAAACCTCAGGAAACCCAGACACTTGCTTCAATTTAGTATTTCCATTCCCACGAATTAATTAAACATATTTTAAATTTGCATAAGCTTAAACACTTCTTATGAAGTGAATAATATTTCAAGCTTATTTTCGTGCCATTTTTCATCATATGCTAAACATTTAATCATTTCACGCCTATGCACTAATAAAATTAACAAAAAATCTTAAGACACCCACTGATTGCGTGAACAACTCAAATTGCAGCTGAACATATGTCGTTTTTGCACCTATAAAACCGAAATAAACATCTCTTGTAAGCAAAAAAAAAATAAAAATAGCGTAGATAACTCAGAAAGATATATTTTGCCGTTAGGTGGGCGGCGAAACGACATTTAACTGAGTAGCAGCGTGGTCACTGTTCATTAAAAAACGCATAAGATAAGTATTTAATTTATGCATGCAATTAAGTTAATGTTAAAGTAAACAGAAGATTTGAAACAAGAAAATATTAAAATTTTATATAACAAAAAAATAATAAGTATGATGTCAATAAGACGTACTACCTTTTTGGATACTAGATCTATTTCGTTTTGTTTTTATTTAAATTTTTACATTTTTATTATTTGTTTCTTCCTTTTCTTATTTTTGTTGTTTTTCTTTTTTTTTACTTAATTGATTTTTTATATATTTTTTTTTTAATCAAAGGTCACTTGGTACGAAAATGGCCTGCTCAAGTTCCGCACAGCGTTAACAAAATTAGATTAGTAAGCTATTGAAAAGTGATTAATGTGATTCATACGCCTGCAACTTGGCTACCAACTAGCAAAGCAATTAGGCTGTAAAACAGTGAGTCTAGTAATGCATTAAATGCCGAATTTGAAATTCGTGGAAATGAAAATGCACAGAAATTTATTTATGTATGCAGTTTGTGTGGGTATCTGAAGGTGGGTTAGTTGCTAACTTTGTGTATATTTGATGTTTTTGTTTTATTCCTGCTGTGCCATTCAAACTATTAATAGAATTAGAGCACGTATGTACACATTGAATTAATAAAATTAAGAGACAAAGAGAATATAATAATATTAATGAGCATATAATTAAGTGGGTTGAGGGATTAGTGAATGGGCAAGCAAACAAAATTCAAATAATAAAAAAATTATAAATTAAATTAAAAAATATAAAAATAATCTAAATAG